>VXAL01018639.1:7803-37792 GCA_013399475.1 Chauna torquata
TCCCTTTTGGAGCCAGCTGGAGCTGGCTCCTATCTAACATGGGGCAGCTTCTTGAATCTTCTCACAGAAGCCACCCCTGGTCCCCCCTGCTACCAAACCTTTACCACGTAAACCCAATACACGCGTCTAATTGCAAAAGTAGAAGTTGGATGGTTTTGAGTTACAGAAGAGATGAGAATTTGGGGAAATTAAATTTGGTGGTACTGAATGACAAATAATGACTGAATTCCAAAAAATATAACCAGAAAAAATCCCTATCGTAGATGTACATCATGCTTTGTCTCACTCAAAATACCAAAAAGTATTGCAAAAAGACGAATCTCATCCCTGACCTTATGAAAATCTCAAGTCCTATGTAACAGCAGCAAAAACACGTGCCACCAGACAGTGCTGGTGGACCTCAGCACTGATCTGATCCATTTCATGTGTCAGCACCTTCTTTTCCTGCCAGCAATACTTCTAGCTATATGACACTGAAATACATAAATTCTTACTGTATTTCACCACAAATGAAATGAATATCTGCACAATGGAGTACATGTAAGTGCTCTACACATGCAGCAAGCAAGGTCAGAAGGCATTTTCATTGAGAGACTCTTGCTGTAATCTAAATTATGAATGTAGATGCACCCCAACACTGTAGACATGAGAAGAACACGTAGGAAGTACTGCATTTTTTCCAGCTACCCTCACTTTCACACTCAACTCTGTACTTAAATGTTGTCATTAATCCTATAAAATGCAAGAGATTGTTAATACCATCATGGATGAGGAGCAAAGATTTCTGGTTTTGTCCAATTTCGTGTTTCACCAATTCCTACCTATAATTTGGTGTGTGCTTTTTAATTACAGATTAGGGTTCAGTAGAAAGTTTTCTTCTGGAGCCACCTGTACATTGGAAGTGGCAATAATTTACCGTCATGAAAGAAGTATATCAGATGATATATGAAATCATAAGAAAGAAGAAAAGTTAAACCTCCATTAATAAGAAAAGAAGAAAATACATGGAAGTGAAGCAGATGACTGAAGTTACTGATTATTTCTCAGTACAGGCCTTACCATTAACATAGACCCCCCGCCCATAATGAAGTAAATGTTCTTCCTTTCTGGATAATTGAAGTGCAGAGTCAGAAGGTCATTTAAAGTTAAGCAAGAGATTCATAAAATATAGTCCTGCTTTGTCTATATTGACAGAGAAATTACGCCTACGTTTGTGATTTTTACTTTTACTTTGACTGTTTGTGTGTAGTTTGCTCTTCTCTTGCTTGATCTGATACATTTCTTTGTGAACCTGACCTTGATGAACTGCCCTGAGTTTTTATTATATAGTATGTCCCAGTTTTTGGAGATGCCTAAAATTATATTTCTCTTTAATAAGGTGACCTGTCTTAGCAGACATTGATTATCTTCATAAACTAGTATTTAATCACTCTTAATAAGACTGTAAAGTATCTTCATAATATACTGAGGAATAAGAATTGTGAAGGGAGAAAAAGGGAAAAAAAGAGAGGTGTTTGGTTGTCAGTGAAAACATTTTATCTAGAATTAGCAATGCATTTTGGATTCATATAGGCAAGTTAGTAATGTCTACATTTGATTAGTTGTCCAGACTATCTTCATAGACAATGAGTCTAATTTAAGATGCCTGTTTATTAACTCTAAGGGGAGCATTGCAAACTAGTTCAATTGTAGTTGTCTGAGGTTAAGTGAAATGTATCCTACCCACCTGGACAAAATATTTCACTACTGAGGAAATCTTTCTTGTTGATAGATATTCAGCAACAAGAACAGCCAAAACAGTATTTGTTTCATAATCACAAAAGATGAGAACTATTCTTCCTAATTCTGGATATCTAAATCCAAGCTCAACACTTTTAGAATAAGTTTACTTCTTCTGCTACTGACATTTGTATAAGGATGAGTTGAATCATGGCTTGAAGGGAGAAGTGAACAGAGACATTCATGTCACTATTGTCTTCCCTTATAAGAAAACAATTACTGGATGTTCATGGGAATAGTTGCTTGCAAATGGTTTATCTTCACATCAGCAATAGGACCGATTATTTTGACTCCATTTATGTGAGAATTGGTACCCTACAGTAATACCAAAGGGAATATTTCTGCCATTATCAAGGGTAGTTGAAGAGAAAGTGATTGAAGTACCTCTGGGGATTTCCAAGTGTTTCCAGCCTGTGACCACTTGAATTTGTACTTAATTCAATGTAATTTTTGTTACATCAGCTTAACTTTTATTCATCTCTACTGAGCTGTGTTCAGCTTTTATTATCTTCATTTTTTTGTTCTCCTAAATTCTTAAAAAGTTGCTTGTGATTATGGTGAAAAGAAGATAATCCAGAAAGGGTGTCAATCCACAGTCTTTTTAAAGTTTGTTAATGATATGCTGTATAATATTTAATATTTAGAGAAAAAGTGGTTGTCCGTAATACAAACGTTACCATATGAATTTGCAAATGGGGGAACAATGACACAATATAGTTAGTGTCACAAATCTTATTTTGGCTTACAGGTATATCTGATGGAATGACAAAGAGTAAAATATTACATTATATTGCTCCTTTCTACATCTACTGTTTCTAACCTTATAATTTTTTTTCCAGCTACACTCATACAAATTTATCAAGATTTAAATATTAGATATTAAATATTACACTATTTTTATAGTCTAAAAATTACTTCCTTTATTCAAATACTTTTAAAATTACTTAAAGACTGAGTGGTCCTTAGATGTTTGAAGTAGATAAACAAATCGGAGTCCATAAATAAACTCAGAAAATGTCATTGTGCTAAATTTCATGAGCATTATCTCCTAAGCAGAGGACATTTGTTGATGTGATGGGTTGAGATATTTTATCCATGATTACACTCTTGGATTAGCTGATCAACTCCAGTCAAAATGCAATGTAATTTTTGTTACATTAGCTTAACTTTTGTTCATCTCTGCTGAGCTATGATCAGTTTTTTTTTTTATTCTCCTAAATTCTTAAAAATTTGCTTATGATTAGTGTGAAAAGAAGATAATCCAAAAAGAGCTTTGATAATAATAAGGAAATACAAAAATATTAATAAGGAAAGTTCATAATAGTGACATATAAGTATAAGCATTGCTAATAATTTAAATTTTCACTTGAGATTTGTTGTGGGAGTATGTTTACTGTACAGCTAAATAAAAAAGCCAGATTAAAAACATAACAGAATATATCCCAGACACAACATAAAGCCAAAAATAAACCAAAAAATCCACAACTCATTACAAGTACAGTTTTAGAGCAAAAGGATGTCTGGCTTTGAATTCCAGTAACAAAAATCATTTTAAAGTCAGAATTTCCTAGTTTGCTCCAGCGCCTTTCCTACTGTTGAAAGTGCAAACATCCTCCTATGAGGAAATCAGGAATGTATTGAAGAACATAAAGAGCTGCATACTACAAAAAATCCACACCAGTGAAATCATTGTAATTAAGCTTTAGCACCATTAGTTATATCCTTTAACATTTTAAGACTGAAATGTGATTTGCTCAGTCTTTTGTTAGATAATTAACATCAATAGGGTATAAATCATCCTTTCATTGTGTATTTATTTCCTGTACAATTAAGAGTTTAAATTGGTATAAACATCTCCTAAATAGTTATGAATGCAATTTACATTGCAAGAGTTTATTCTCTTGGCACAAAATTACCTTGTTAATAGAGCTGAGCAGAAAAGAGTACTAGGAACACTTCAGGATGTTAGAATGCAGCCTTGTTCCCAGTCAGGAGGAAGCTCACTTCTGAGCAGCAGGGAGTAAGACATGATGGAGATCCATGAGCCTAAAGGAGGATCCACAGGTGCAGCTGGTTTGACATTTTGCTTCTGCTTCCCACAGTAGGTGGCTAGGAGCGATAGCCTGAGCCAGTGGAAGATCTGACTGCAACCTGGCTGCTTTGGGAATGTGTTTAGCAAGTGAAAATTTCTGAATTTTGTCAGGAATGATACAGTTCTTCAGGACATTTTGGTTGGGGAATCAGAGACACAATGATCTGGTGAATTTGCTTTACTCTAAAGTCTACTTACAGTAACACTGATTAACTAAATATGGACAATTCTATGCATGTGACCTTCCTGTTAGTGAAATGGTCATTTTCTGAAAGTAAGACATTAGCGAGTGTCTTAACAAGATATATTTACAGATAAAAATATGTATAAAAAGTTTTGTATCTCATAGACACATGATTAACAAGACTGGTTATGGACATCAAGCATTCACCCTGTATTTTCATATGAATGCAGAATGGATTGTCACTGGTGAAAAATTACCTCCATCTGAGAGCAGCTTTAACTTCTCTGAGCAATGGATTGCATATTCTTTTCATTTCCAAATGTCTCTATCACTGACCACAAACGCTTCTGATTCCAGTTTTCTCAGAAGAAAACATCCTCTAAAGCAGAGCTTTCTAAACTTTCCAAACACATAGGAAAACAAAACCTACCCCCATACTGCTCCTGGTTCATAAAATCTTATTGAAGACAAATTTAAGATTATCAGCTATCTTGAAAATGTTGACTGCAGCCCTGCAATTACTTTACATTTGATTGGATCCACTGGAAATAGAAATTAAGCATTTTCTCAGTGCAATACTGACTGTTTAGAAAAAATATGCTCACAGTCCTACTTCTCTCTATACATTGAAAACAAAATTGCAGAAAGACTTGACAATCTGGAACAAGAAAATTCTTATATTTCTAAATGAATCCTGTGATCCAAAGAATACTGTTGTTCTCCTAACTCTGAAATGTCCTTTTTTTTTTTTTTTTTTCCCCTTAGATTTCTTTCTGTGATATAGCTTGCACACTGTTCCTTTTGCCCCATGCCTTTTGTTGTGGATTAACCATGGTAGGCAGCTAAGCCCCACACAGTCACTTGCTCCATCCCTCCCCATCGGACGGGGAGGAGAACTGGAACGGTAAAAGTGAGAAAACTCATGGGTTGAGATAAAAACAGTTTACTAGCTAAAGCAAAAGCTGTGTGTGCAAGCAAAGCAAAACATGGAATTCATTCACTGCTTCCCATCAGCAGGCAGATGTTCAGCCATTTATAGGAAAGCAGAGCTCATCATGTATAAGGGTTATTTGCAAAGGCAAATGCCATCACTCCTCCCCCCCTCCTCCATCTTTCCCCCAGCTTTTACTACTTAGAATGATATATGGTATGGGATATCCCTTTGGCCAGTTTGGGTCAGCTGTCCTGGCTGTGTCCCCTCCCAGCTTCTTGTGCACCCCCAGCCTCCTTGCTGGCAGGGCAGCATGAGAAGCAGGAAAGGCCTTGACTGAGCAAACACTACTCAGCAACAACTAAAATAACAGTGTGCTATCAACATTGTTTTTGTCACAAATCCGAAACATAGCACCATATGAGCCACTATGAAGAAAATGAACTCTATCCCATCCAAAATCAGTACACTTTTTAGTACAAATTAGTACAAAATCAGCACTGTCCCTAAAACCAACTGTTGCACAGGGCTGCTGTTATGCTTTTGGCTGGGACAGAGTTAAATTTTCTTCATAGAGATTCATGCAGTGCTGTGTTTTGGAATTTTTGATGAAGATAATGGTGATGTTTTAGTTGCTGCAGAGCAGTGTTTACACAGAGCCAAGGACTTCTCAGCTTCTCATGCTGCCCTGCCAGTGAGGAGGCTGGGGGTGCACAACAAGCTGGGAGGTGACACAGCCAGGACAGCTGACCCAAACTGGCCGAAGGGATGTCCCATACCATGTGGTGTCAAGCTGAACAGTAAAACCGGGGTGGCTGGCTGGGGCAGAGGGGGAGCTGCTAGTCGGGAACAGGCTGGGCATTGGTCAGCAGGTGGTGAGCAATTGCATTGTGCATCACTTGCTTTGTATATTCTTTCATCATTATTATTATTATTATTATTATCATCATCATCTTCATCATCATCATTTTCCCTTCCTTTTCTGTTTAAACTGTCTTTACCTCAGCCCACGAGCTTTTACTTTGTTTTTCTTCCAATTCTCTCCCTCATCCCACTGGGTGGGAAGGGGGGGGTGAGTGAACGGCTGTGTGGTGCTTAGCTGCCTGCCAGGTTAAACCACAGCAGCTGTCTGTATTAAGGAACCATTGAAGAACCATCCTGTGATGTGACATCATCTAGAGGCATGATTCAATTAAGTGAAAATTCTTCTTAAGGATTAATTTGTGCTTAGAGAGGCTGATTTTCATTTGCTGCTTTAATAGTCAATGGAGAGAGACAAAGGCTTCTCAGCTGCTAATTTGGTCTGTAAAGTTAAGTTCTTCCAGAGGATGATTCAAAACAGGATCCTGCCATTTTCTCAATCAATTGTACAAGAAACTGGACTTTGTTAGTGCAACTGAGGTACTCCCTAAAGACTGGCCTTTTAACAAAAGTGAACAGACAGTAAAATATGTAAAAGCCTTGTTCAAAATGTTCCCCTGATGCCAGACTTTATGTGCACTTCAAGCTTTTCACTGCATCCCACCACACCTCTAATATTCTATAATATTCTAATATTCTAATATTCTATATTATCTCTGTGTAGACAGGAACCAAGTCACATGTGTCATCACTGTATGTGTTCATCCTTTAGATACAAATAGGTGCCTACTCTTTCTCATGACATGTCATTTAAATCATGGAAAGCAAGGGGGAAAAAACATTTCAGGGAAAACAAAGAATCAGTGTGCACTGGGAAAATTCAGCCAGCCATCTTTTGTCTCACAACCCCTTCTGTCTCATACTGGTAAAAGGATTTTCATACAGCAGGATCAGCTAATCATGTAAGCAAGCTTGTATTATGAAAACATCTCCTTGTCCATCTTCTTTACCTATTTTTTTTTTTTTTGGTCATAACACAAAGTTAAGTAATAGAAGATTTTTGTCTTTTTAGTAGTTCTATGCTTTGCAGAATTGCAAATATACAACTTTCAGGTACAATGAACTTAGATGCCAGATAAAGTGAAAATACAAATGCTAAAACACACTGGCAATACAGAGTGTTTAGATACAGTTTCTCTTAAGAAATTGCTGGGCAGTCAAAAATTATAGTTTTATTTTAAACCAGAGGTTGATTTGTTAGCACCTTAAATACCTCACTGCTTTTCTTTATATGTGAGCTTCCCCATAAATGGAGGAATACAATTTGGTTACAAAAGATCAGAAGTTTATAGCATGCTACTGCTACAATAGATGAAAATACCTAACTCTTATTAATTTAACAATGAATGCTGCTTTTAAAAGGTTAAATTATATTAGATTATTTGTATTTTGCAGCCTAGCAGTGTCATCTGAATCACCTAAAGTAACAGAGGTCACAGTATACATACACAGCTTAAAAAATAAAAGAACAAACAGCTAAAAGTTTTAATTTCAAGGAAGCATGTTAGGCTCTTCAGAACAAGGCATATATTTTCAGAAGTGATTAATATTTATTTTCAATGTCTGTAGCACTCTTTAGAAATCAAGCCCTTTCATTATGATTCAATGTGAATGCAGTCACTTCTGAAAACTGGAATTCTTTCACATCTGTCGTTCTGAGAACCAGTCTTGTTATTACCAGTGTTATGAACAGCATGAAAAAAATTCTGACAGTTTTTTATTATTCCATCATTTAAGTCTTGTTAAGATAGCAAGGTGATAAGTTCAAAGATGCCCTAAGTGAACAGCTAATTGTGCATCAACTGCTGTCTGCGCCAGCAAAGACTATGTAAATGGTGCTCAAAGGAAAAATAGATGATCTAAAATCCCAGTGGAAAAGTTGATTACATAATTTGCTATCAGGAAGAAAGAAGCACACTTACAACATGCTGATATCACCTGAGCCAGCATGTCATATGAAATATAATTTTTAAACAAGCACCTTATATATATTATGATGTTTAATTAAAGTAATAGATTTTTTGCTTTAGGAAAAAATTATTTGCATTAAAGTTGTCAGAACTGCATAATTTAATAATTCATTGTGCATTGGAAATAGAACAAACTCCAGGACTTTGAATTAACTGCTATCTAAAATCCTAAGGTTAATCACTAAATTAAAAAATAAAATTCAGGTATTTTATTTCTGGAGAGGTAACAACCTAAAGGAAATAATCTCCTTGATGGCTTTAGTACAGTCCTATCACAATCACTGTCAGTGGAAGCTTTAGAAGAGAAATGGCATAGATAATTTAATGGAAAAAAATAGTAATATTTATTTTACTAGTCATTTGTGATGAGAAAAAAAAATGGATTAAGTTAAGAATACATGGAAAGTGAATCTTAAAATGGTATAATTTTAGGATTATGCTGAAGAAGATTTGAAATCTGAAGTTAAAGAGGAAATGTAACAGGCAATACTTACTAATCTCATTGTTCTCATATTTTCTCAGATAAAATATTCCATCTCTCTGTCCATGATGATAGGAAGACTTTCAGTTTCTCATCTGAGTGTTTTTGCAGATTAAGAAAATGGGTATAAACTTACTCTTCTGGAAGATATATATATATATTTTTAAATGCCTCTGCACAGTTTAAAATTTATTTTTAATAAGGAAGGGAGTTGCAGGTTAAATTGAAAATTATCTTCTACAGATGACATCATTTGAGTCTTAATTTTCTTTGGAAAAGATATCAAGTTTTTTTTTTTTTTTTTTTTTTTACGCATCTTGAGAAATGTTAATGGAAAGCTGGTAAAATTTACGAATATCAAATTCATCAATACAGCTGCAATCCATCTCACTCAATTTCAGCTCTCTGAAAATGATGCACTTATTTTAAGGTAACCAGCTTACCTTCATAACTGATGCAAGGAGAGAGATCATCCAGAATAATGTATCCTGCCTATAGGATCTAAAAGTCATTAAATACTTTATAAAGATTTTCACCTCTGTTATATATATAATTTGGTCTGCTATTGATAAATATGAATGACAACACAATTAATTATATGTAAAAGATAGTTAAAATGAAAAAAAATTTATTTACATTCTACTAAATACTTTGTCCTGGTGGTTTTATTGTCAAACCTAAAGCAGTTTAGACAATTCAAAAGAAGTAGGTAGTTTCTATTATTTTCAGGGCCTAAACATCGACTGTTTTTACAGACATTCTGTTCTCTAAAAAACAAACAAACAAACAAAAAAGAAACAACAACAACAAAAAAAACCTTGAAATTGTCAGTTGTCTTGTTGAGACTGTTGGCTAGAATGTGTCTTAGCTTAGTGCAGAAAAATTGCACTAATTTCTGTCTTCCAGCCAGATGTCTCCACCAGACTATGGAAACCTTAATTATTTTCTCTTATAGCTGACTTCAAAACTTGAGGTAATTGCTTTATCACAGCAGGTTAAGAAAACTATGTCTGGCATAGAAGCTGAGTCCTGAAATAAGTACAAACGTATGCTATATGCATTTTGTAAAGATAAATTAGCTTGCTTGAGGAAATTCTGATCATGAAAGATTTAGCTCTGGAAAATATGGATGCACCTTTATCACCCATTCCAACTGATGCTTCTATTAAATAATTCTTTCACTTCTATCAGAAATCCCTATATATCACAGAAACATCGTTACACAGAAAGTGTGAAGATGCGTCCCAGGCTCCTGGTCTCCTGATTATCCAATGGGTGCCTGTTTGGGGTATGTTGCAACAGCCCTGTGGGCCACATGTATAGGACTGGGTCCCCTGTATAGGACTGCCTGCCTGGAATGGATGGGGCACAGCACCTTCTCCCTTCCCATACAGCTGGAGTGCAGGCACAACACATCTAA
This sequence comes from Chauna torquata, assembly GCA_013399475.1. NCBI lineage: Eukaryota > Metazoa > Chordata > Aves > Anseriformes > Anhimidae > Chauna > Chauna torquata. The sequence goes on from VXAL01018639.1 coordinate 17,582, forward strand.
ACCCTGGGAAATGGAGGAAACTCCATGTTTTTTCAGTACAAGCATTTCAATGAGATGGCAAAACATTCATGAATTTAAATAAGGCTGAAATTTTTCTGTGTCCTGACATATTTAAGTAAAAGTTCTCAATGTCCTGTTACATGGATTTGATTTCTAGTTTCTATGACTGGACTTTTGGATAAAGCATAAATGGAGGTAAGATAATCCTACTCAGTTTCCTGGTCTTTAGGCTAGAGTCTTTTAGCTTTTTTTCACAAGCCTTTCCTGAGTTACATTTTTTGCTGTACTGTTTGTTTTCAGTCTTCCTAAAGGTTTTAGGCTGTTTTCCCACACTCTTTTCTTTCCAAAGAAACATTTGTGAAACCATATAAATGATTTTTTCAAGTAACAGTAATATTTTAATCACCATAGAAGGCTTCAATATTAATTTTGCTGTTAAGTCTTGTATAAAGACCAATCATCATTCAACAGATGGTGAATGGGGAACGGTATCATTATAGAAATATTTAACTTTTTAAATACAGTGTTGGAGAACAAATATGACTAACAATGGTATTCATACTGAATAGCTTTGGCTATTCAGACTTGTGACAGCTGGCAGATTTTTTTGCTATGTCATTATGAATCAACAAGAAGTGGTGTTAAGTTTGTATTGATCTGGTTTTCTTTGTAAGGATTTAATAGGAAATAATCTTAAATCATTCAATTTAAATTAGTTAAACCAAAAGGAGTTCTGTTACAAAAATATTCCCAGTTTGAAGTGGTCAGATTTTGATGAATTTAGGGAATTATTGATACTGTGTTGAGAAGCTAAGGGTATTGATTCACACAAGTCCTAAGACTCCTTCACATTCAAAAAATGATCAGAATTCTGGAAAAAAAAAAATCTTGTGGAAAGGCAGCATGGGCTTTCCTGATTGAAAAATCAACTGTAACATTATCAGGACTAAACTTGGAAGAAGGAAGAAAGAAAACACAAATTAGGAAAGAAAAGCCATAATTGCTGGTATAAATTTTCTTGAAGTTGTCTCAGTTAGACTACTGCAAGAGAAATTAGAACAAAACTAAAAGCAGTTTTAGTTTTATAAATATCTGTGAATCAAGCCAAATACAACTTGAAAGAGCTACTTCAGGCACCAGAAGCAGTCTAACTGCATTAGCACAGCACCCTGCCAAAGCCAATGTACTGTCCTCTTCCATTTTCTTTCAGGAAGTTGGTATAAAACATGTGGGTAACAGCCTGCAGAAATGTGAGCATGTCTATATGTGAAGGGAAAGTAAAACTCCAATGATGCAATGTCTGAAGTGAAACACTTGATCATTTCTGTCACAAGACCTTGGAAATCCCAGATCTGAAAACAACCCTTAAATGGATCTACAGAGTTATGAGAGAAACTCCTGAAAAAGGGAGGAAGAGGTAGGGAAAGAGGAAGCCAAAACCCAAACCTTCCAAAGCTAGTCAACTGCAGGCACATTCAACTGCCTTAAATAGTAGGGCATGAGAAGTATAAATACAGTCATCTGAATGATGACTATTTGCAACAATGTGCTGTACAGACGCTTTAAATTATGCTGCTGCTTATTTCAACCCATCCCTTTTATATAAAAAAATAGGAATTTTAGGGCAAAATGGAAACATGCTGAAATTATATAAAGCTTATATCTGAATTTAGATATGAAGATTTTGGAAAAATATATCTTTGCTGTTAATCTGTAGAAGTGGAACAGCTGCTTCTTATTTAATTGTACCCAAACTGTAGTCAGAACCATCTTTAAAAATTTTGTCTTGACTAGCTATTTAAGTAACATGCTTCCTGGATACAGTCCAAACTCAGTATATATCATACAGAAATTAATGATTTTAATTTGTATCTACTGTCATCAACTGATTTGTAAGAAAGTAGAGTAATTCCTTAAAGATTTTCAGATAAAATAAGAGGTCAAATTATCCTTGAATTTTTTTTTATTATTTTTTTTATATCAAAACAACCTCTTTTGTAATAAAAATAAACTTAAGAGCTCAAAAAAATCTAGGAATATTGTTCAGATTACATTCTTAAAAGTCACAGGGTCAGAAATTTTCTGCTTTCTGTTTTGTATTTAAGTCAGATTTACATTTATTAGGAGTCTTACCATTGGTTTTACTTATATTAAGGAAAAAGTTCAAGAATTACATTAATCCTATGAAATAGATATTCCAATCCTTTCTCAATTGCATTTCCATAATAGTATTATATTTCTTTTAGGTCATTTGTGCAAAACAAACAAACAAACAAACAAAAACCCTGTAAAATACAGTATAAAACAATACTGTAGAAAAATGGAAACTTGTCTTGTAAACAAAAAAAGTTAGTATTTCATAAGTAACCCTGATATTCAGCTATTTCAAATAACTGGAAAAAAATACAGAAAACAAATCAGCTTAATGAGATGCCAGCTTTTGTTGGAATAAGTTTTGCACCTCAGAAAAAGGTACATATGCAACCAGCTAGGAGACTTCTATTTCTCATTTAAAAATAAAAAATAAAAAATCTTCAATCAGGAANGTTTCAGCAATGAATCTCAATTATAAGCCCTTTGGGACTTACTATATGGCTTTGATTGCTGATATTCAATACCACATAGGCAAATACAACCTTGACCTAAATGCAGAGGGAAGAAAATGGGAGAATGTTCATGCAGCCACAGGCCATAATAGCTTTGCAGAAAATGGGTGCACTAGCAGACTGTAATGGGATGGCCCTCTGTTCTCTGCTTGGTTTAGTCCTTGATCAGTGTGTACTTGGTGTAGACCTCCGAATGTGGACCTCCCTATGTGCCTTCAATGTTCGACCCCAGCTCTCTCAAAAGAAGTCCAGAGTGCTAGATTACTGTTACTGGTAAAAAATAAAGTATGAATGAGAAAATTTGTTGCTTTTTTTCAGGCATTTTTAGGATGAGAGGGAAGTTTCCACAAGATGCTGTGGAAGATATGCTGCTTTTTCTATTCATTTTCCTAGTTCTTCATGATCAAGTTAAACTATTTGCTCATGAAAACACAGTTAGGAAAACATGAAACTATGTGTTGTAAAATATATGCTTTTNCAATCAGGAAACCCAGCAATCCGGAACGGAGTGAGGAATTCTGGTATTACCTGCAGGGGGCTACAATGAGAAAATATCTTGGAGAGAACACTCAGTGATCTCAATACTTTATTTTAAATTATGGCAGATTATTTGCATCCTTACTTTATTCACAGATTAATATATAATGCTTTATTTTTNGCACTAGCAGACTGTAATGGGATGGCCCTCTGTTCTCTGCTTGGTTTAGTCCTTGATCAGTGTGTACTTGGTGTAGACCTCCGAATGTGGACCTCCCTATGTGCCTTCAATGTTCGACCCCAGCTCTCTCAAAAGAAGTCCAGAGTGCTAGATTACTGTTACTGGTAAAAAATAAAGTATGAATGAGAAAATTTGTTGCTTTTTTTCAGGCATTTTTAGGATGAGAGGGAAGTTTCCACAAGATGCTGTGGAAGATATGCTGCTTTTTCTATTCATTTTCCTAGTTCTTCATGATCAAGTTAAACTATTTGCTCATGAAAACACAGTTAGGAAAACATGAAACTATGTGTTGTAAAATATATGCTTTTATTGCAAAAAAATAAACAACAAAAAAAATCGTGCGTTGTTGAGGATGATGTTCATAATCAATAACAACTTTTGTAAAGTTGAGTAATCATATCTGCAGTGTTTGAGTTTTAAAACTCAGTTTTGCCTGAGTTTTTGTATGTTTTCATTTTATATTTCTGGAAGATAAAATTGATTGTTTACTCAAAGAAATGCAATGGAAGCTATTGAACATCTCATTTCTGCATGTATCTTTTCTTGTTTACAGAAGGACATTTTTAAGGCAAGTTTTGTTGTAAAAACTGCCAGCTTTAAACTCCTTTCCAAGACATTTCTGTTGGCTGGCAGAGCCACTGCTACCACATGTGTGATGTTGAAAGCAAAAATAAGTTCCCTTGTACCAAAATCATCATCTGCTCTACATGAATGTGGGCTACTCAACAGATTTTGGCTTCAAAATGAACTGCAGAGACGTAAGGAACCATTTACAGTACCAACCACCATGCAAGCTGAATGCTAGGGCATAGGAGAGCCAAGTACTTCAAAGAAAACTTTGGAAGGTTTCTTAGGTTTTTCTTCATAATGTTAGCAATATGACATAGAGGAAATGGAGAAACATTATGTAACTGTGGGTAAAGGAATTTTCTGAACTCGTTACACCAACAACTTTGGTTTAGATGATAGTCCATGAAATCATCGTACAGAGTAAGCAGACTTCATGAAATTATTAGTTTTTCATGTGTCCATCATTACCTGAGAATATGCGCTTTCAGTTAAAAGGAGGCAAAGAAACATGAAATTGTGAAATGATTAGATAGAAAAGGTTGAATGCATAAATGTAGAAGACTGAAGGCAAAAGCAGAACTAAAAGGACTCAGAGCTGTTTTTAAACTTACCTTGGGAGTCAGAATGATTTTCGAGTGCCAGTGGACAACAATCCCGTATTAAAAATAACAACCAATTATTTCATCCTAAGCTGAGATAGCAATCAAAGATATTCAATAAAATGTTGAAAAGAAATTTGCTCTGGTAAATCTTTATGGCAAGAGAATACAGGCCTCATTTTTGGACAGTGAATAAGCTACCTGTCAGATAACCTGTCAGGAAGTCCCCATTTCTTTGCTCAGGAGCTGAATTTAAGTCCTTTTAAGTTCTTTGACCATGCAACGTTGCAGCTGTGCCTGTACCCAGCCCTCAGCTCAGAAGTCCCTTTCCTCTGAGAGAGTAGTCATGATCCAGCCTGTGACATGCTGTTCAAGGAAGCTCAGCCTCAGCTGTGGCTCCCTCCAAATGTCACCATTTCCATTCCCCACAGATGGTGCTGAAGACAACAGCAAGGTGCACAGGGCCATTGGCCCCTGAAAGAAAGGGCACAATTCTACAGTATGTGAGCAAGACGAGCAGAGCAAGATGGTTACCATGGTCAGCCAAGAGTCCAGTAATCACCAGGCAAGTCTGTTTCAGAGTCAAGTCTGAGGTGGAGCCAAGAAGTCAAGTCAGTAGGTCTGGCTCTGTCTGGGTATGGTCACACCTACAATATAGCTCAGGCAAGGGCCAGGCGCTGTGTGTCAGAGAAGCTTCTAAGCAATGGGACTGAGACCTCCACCAAGGCCTTTGAGAGGTCCTTCTGCCACCCAGACTGTTCTCCTAGCTGCCTGTTGCAAGGTTAGTCAGACAGCCTAACCTCCAGGAGGGAAGGAAGTTGCAGAGCCCGTGGACAACTTCAGGCCCGTGACACCAACTTTGGCCTTCCTTCAGTAACACCGGTAATGAAACAATGGGGAATATTCCTGTATAGGACAGTGGAGCCAAGGTAACACTGAAAAACAGGAACAGCACTTAACATTAAGTGGCCAGTAAGTACCTTCTGGCCCTTGTTCTATGAAATCCCCAAGAAAAAAACAGAAAAATTCAGAGGAAAAAAATTTAGATTAAAAATGCTATGATTTGGTCCAAAAAATAAAGAAAATCTGACTTTTATAATAGAAATTAGACATGCCAAGTAAGCAGTTGAATTCTCTGATACCTTTGTGATACTTACCTAGTGATATTATGTAATCATACATAGTATAATATTATACCTAATGGTTGGTTCAAAGTGATTGTAAATCCAATGTGACTACTGACAGGTGGAAGAACCATTCAAAATTTATCCTATATACTAGTGAATAAAACAGCTAGGATAATGCTCTGAAATCAGACAGTAAATTCAAACCTGTGTTCATCATCCATGTTGAAGTTTTTAGGTTGGAAGTATTTATCTATTTATCTACCTAACACAAGATAAGCAAAGTTCACCTTTGCTGTTAGGAATGTAAAAAGACTACAGTAAGTTCTCAAACAGCTGCTAATCTTTGCTGATCATCTCATTGCAAACCTATTAATTTACAAACCCATTAATTTACAATTATTTCCATGTGTTTATTTTACTGTTGTTTAATAACTGTTTTTGCTGTAGTGAAGAGTGTTAATTACTCTCCTGAACCTTTCTGTAAGGCACGTAATAGAGGTCATTGAATAGTTTAATTACAGATCATTGCTGCAGGTATAAATGCTGTTCATTTCAGAAGTGCTATGTGACCCATAAGTGTAATTCAGTGCAGCATTTGGACAGCGAGTTCAAATGCTTAATTTATTGTGGAAAGGAATTTCTTCTTTTTTGGAGCTAAGAACAGTATTTTTATGTTAGCAAAGGGGAAAAAAAAAAAAAGATCCTAGCTTATTTAGCTTATTTTGTTGTTGTTATTGTTGTTCTGGAGGCTCCTTCATAATTGATGGAAAAATATAATTATTAAATCCATAATGAATCTTATCACCTTCTGACTAATATTCACAGTAAATACTTTATTCTGTTGTCCCTCTACAAATGTCATTACAAAGACCTAAATGGTTACTAAATTTGATCAATTATTTTTATCTGTAAATTTCAAAGGGGCATCAGTTCCATGTCCCTGTAGATGTGCATCTGCAGAAATGGTCTGTGCATATCTTTCCATAAAGTAGCTGACACATATACTCACACAAGACCTTAGTACGCATTGGCATAAATAAATCCGTAGGAAAATGAATTTTAAATAGATAAAAAAAATGCCTGTAAAATTTCTTCCAGGAATGCTTTTGAATGTATGAGATTGTGAGAGATTTAAACTTTTAAACCTTGTTTTGAAACTACATTTATTCAAATATTTTATGCACATGACAGAACTTCAACTAGGGATTGATTCAGGTGTCTAAAGATAGGTGTCTGGGGCCAAGTTTTCAATCCTGAAGCATGTTGACTGGCCTGCTGTTGCCACTCCAGAGAGGCAAAGGTCTCCCATACATCCTCTACCTACCCAACACTTCTGTTTACCAACCCATGTAAAAATGTTTCACCTAGTCTCAAATGATAGTACTTGTGAATGTTTAGACATGATGAAAAAGATTCAGTTCCTGAAAAATGTGAATTTAAAAGAGGTACTACATAACATTATAAGAAACAATTGGGAAACTTTTATAAAGGTTTTAGTAACTGTTAAGCTTTTTATTGTCTGAAATTATGCACACAGAAATCTATTACATGATCATAGGTATCACATTCTTAGACATATATAGATATTCCCTCTGCTGGAGCTAAAAGGTATGAAGTAAGTTCCCAGTAGTAGTGGAACAAGAACTAAGTGCAATTGGGGTGAAAAAAAATAAAAAAAAAACATAAATAACTATGGAAACTGAATTTGAAATTTGTTTAATTAATTGTTTTAAGAAATGATGCCTGGGAGGAAGCATTGAAAGTGAACTACTTCAAATTTTACTGGTGCAGTTCAAGACAATACTGACTCTTCTATACAGAGATGGGAACAAGGATACCATCCAGAAAGCTGTGATTACAAGAAACAAATCAAAATACTCTTTCAATACCAGGATTGTAACTGGCCAGAACAGACAGATAATTGGGTCTGATAAAGTTATAAACTTTAACAAATAGAAAATACATTGATGGAATGGACTTCTCTGAGCTGCAGACATATCAAAAAGAGGAGACAATTTATGTATCCTTGAGAAATTACTGAAATGGATTGAAAAATATGCCTGATCCTAGACATAGGTAGGCTATTAGATGAATTTTGTTTTACAGATCTTTGTTTCATTGTGCAGAAACCACTCTTGCACTGACAGTCCTTGGTTTTGAAGATTCATCCTTATGTGGCACCAGTTCATTTGGGAACCAAAGAGCAATGTCCATCCACAAAACTGCCATTTCTGCTTTCCAGAAAGAAATTGCATTCAGCAATATTATAGCCACTATAGCATAACATTGACATTGTAGCCAATGGAGGTGTCAAGAAGCTCAGATGAATTGATTTCAGTTCAAGCTCTTAGGGCTTTAAGGACATGTTTACAAAAAGTAATACATCAGTCTGTTAGACACACCTCAGCTAGCTCAAAACGATGCAATGTGGCTGTACAGTGCAGTACAGTACTATAATTGCAGAGTTATGCTCCATTAGACCTTGGAAGCAACATAAGCATGCTAAGGTAACCCCCAGCAGGTACAGGCACAGCATGAAGAAGATGTGCCTCTGTTGACTGCAGTTTCAGTAGATGGGACTCAGCCTCTGCCTGGCATTGTTCTATACTGCACTGTCCAAATACCCTTATAAATTCTGACGTCTGGGGAGCTCTGCAGTTGGACCTTCATGTTCAGCTCTGGTGTATGAGCAGTATATAATGTGTGTTGTTTGTGCTAGTGTGCTTAAAAGCCATAGCAGCAGTGTTCACTGTCTTCAAACACCAGGAGCCCCTGATCTAAGGAGGGCCCTTCCCTATTCTTTCCGTCTCCAGGTTCTGAAAAGGCTGGCTCAACCCTTCTCTTCTTTGCCTGTAACTTAAAAATGGGACCTAAAATACAGGCTACAGCAAGTTAATGTTAGTGTTGGTGCACATGAGATTTTATTGACATTAAAATCATTAATAAACTTAATAAAAAGAAAGCACCTACACATCACTAAAGATTTGAGCTATGCAAGTGCTAAGTCTTTGCTAATATAATTAGTTTTGATTAGTATTTCATTAAAATAATTATATATTAACANGGGAATACAACAAGAAAAAAATATAGGGAAAGTTGTAGATTGAGCGGCTACTACAGTAAAATAAAAGTTTTACCCAAGGCTTCTCAATATTGTATTTGAGTACCGTATATTTTTCCTGAAAGGCAACAGCTTCTTGACAGCAATACATTAACTGAATTAATACTGCAGTTTAATCTCATTATATGCTGCTATATAGCATATTCTATCAACCAAAGGTGAGATTGAGTTATCTAATCAGAATCCTCTGATACGCAGACATTAGGAACCTGTCACTCTGTGATGATTCAGACTGCAGAGGTTTGGTATTTAGGCTCTCATCTCCAGGCAAGCGAGACACCAGGGAGCTTGCCCCAGATGGTGCTGGAACTCCCTGAGCTGAGGAACAACAAACAGAACTGTTAGAGCACAGGTTTGTTTCCGTGCTGTTCCAGATTTAGGACTCCAAGCTAGAGCTGTCTATGGAGCACCATTCAAGCTTGAGATAGTTAGGCCTGCCCATCAGAGTGTCTGAAGCAACTTTCATAAATATTTAAAGTTTCCACCCTTTGAATAACAGCTTGCCCTAGAGGAGGCTGAATCTCTTCAGCCTGAAAATCTTTCACCTCCTAAGTGAGTATCCCAAGTATTATAGTATTTTGGGGAAAGAATTTCCCTTTTCCACTTTTGAAAACAGATGTTTCCGTCTGTATCTAGCAATGCAAGAGATATTGAGCCAAAGGAACAGCAAGGAGAGAAGACCTGATCATATGGTCTGACTGGTGTATTCAAACAGAGCTAGTAAAAATGACTTCTGGTTTTGGCTTTCAAAATTTCTGTACAACTGGGCATCGTTTAAAGTATGGAGTGCTCATTGAACAGGAATCAGAAGCCAGATCTGCCTGTGAGTGAACCTTTACCAGCAGTGTCAGAAGACTCTTAACAGCAAAGAAGATAACAACTACTCAGGCAATAAATATGCAGTTAGAAAACATTCAAAGCAACAAACATTCAAGCCAGAAATTCTCTGTGACTTACTGCCCACGTGATAAATTCAAGTTCATGATAAGTTCAGTTACCTAGTTGCAGTAACAAGATGTATATGAATTGCACATAAAAGAACCATGACAAATTAAATAAATAATGGAGACCTGAAGTCGAAAGTAAACACTGGAGAGAATTGAAATTTTGAATGAATGTTATGAATAAAGTAATGCATTATGCTAGTACTATTAATTATGAACAATAATTGCAAATAGTGAGGGCAAAATGCTTGAACTTTGCTAGAATTATTCCATTGATTGCTGTATAGGTTTAACATTAAATGTAACATTTAAATGAGAAAAAGCTGTCCTGGACAGCTGGCCTTGCCTAAATAAGGAGGTAGTACTATCTTGAAGATACTGGTATAAGCCTGTGTATCTGTGTATAACCGTATAATGGTAATGATAAACAAACATATCGCTGATTGACATACACAAATTTTGTAGACCTTAGAGTACTGCTGCTGGCCTCAGAATTTGTCATTGGAGGGAGTGGAATATCAGAGATTTTCCAACACAAATGCATTTTATGCTTCACTAAATAGGTCTGAACAATCAGTTAAAACTTTGCATCTCAAGGTACGGGTTAGATACTATATGCATAAAAATGTGTGTATATGTATATACACTCTATATAGTGTAGTGGTGTATGCTGCATCTATGCATGTATGTACCTATATATATGTGTATACTATATCTAGGCATGTGTGGTATATAATGCACATTAATTGCCTATATTATTATGTATCCAGCAGAGTAGCACATTTTTGGTAACTGAGAAGGGAAAGATATAAAATATTATAATTTCTGAAATTATGCATAATAAATTCAGTCAATATTACAGAGCATTGTCACTGACATTGGATTAAGAGCAATGGCAGCAGGCCCAGTAGCATCCTGTAGGAAGCAAAGGAATGTAACTTTCACTACATGGACTGTTTCCTAGAAGATTCTTTCCAGTATATCACTATAGAGAAAGTGGAGTCCTGATAACCACATCACAGATTAACATCATTACAGTCCCCAAACACTACTTAGTTCTCCCCAACCTCCTTGGCATCATCTTTGAATGAGGGAGACATGAACACTTAATTTTATAGACACACATCAAACTCATCCTATTCTTCTTTGGCTCACAAATCCTGCTCTTGCCATCTCAGCTTTTCCTCAACACAGACATAAAGGAGAGAAGGTTCTTAGGGATTTTAATTTTGATTTCTAAGTCTTGTAGTCTTAGTCTAAATTACCTTTTTTAAATTTTTTTTATCAGTAGGCCTTTTGTAGCTGAGGGTGTGAAAAAAATCTCAGCCCTTAATAACATGTCAGAAAAATGCCTTATGCAAGGATATTTGTGCTGACAAAGGAGAGTCTTTGTCAACTTAGTTTATGTCATTCAGACGTTTAGTGAGACTATGATGGCAGAAAAGCGCTTTCTGCTGCCATACTTTGCATATGCGCTGGAGGCTCTACTGGCAAAGCACCTGGCATAACTGAACCAGTCATGAAGACATCCGCTTAGGTTTGTTGATGTCCTTGTCTGCTCGCATTTGATGCAATTCCGTATGTGTATGTGTGTGTGTCCCTGTCCCCTGAACTTTTATGTTGCTGTGGTTGCTGAGGAGCATCACACAGCTAAGGTGATGTATGCAAACTTACAGGGTGTAAAAATTGATCCAAAGGGAGTAAGGCATAGGTCCTGGGCTACTTTGCCATCTTAAATCCCTATATTTTTCAAGGTTTTCTTGGTTCTCTTAATCTGGTATTTGTCCATATCTGGGCAATTTACATGATTGTCTCTGTATACAAAGTCAGGAAAATGGAAAGGAAGCAAGATATCTTCAGGTCTCTAAAACATGTTCACAATACTCATTAAAGTCTACTTATCGAAGGTGAAACTATTTTTTTATATATATATAACTTATATAATTTATTTATCCACTGACAAGTTAATTAATCTGATAGTCCTTATCTAAACATTGAACTGGCAGAGGCATTATAATACATCCTCAGCAGTATCTAATACACATTCCACTTTGATTACTGCCAGGATTTTGGCTTGGCACCTTCAGCACCTTCATTTATTTGTGATGAAAACATGCCCTCCACAATTCTTGCAGATGCATTGTTTACTTCCTGCATTTCTGGCTTGTATCTCAATTTCTGTGATCAATTTTTTATTTTTCACTTTTTGCCTAAATGAAAATTATTCATGGCATTCAATATTTCTGCTATTCAGACATATCTGGAAACTATGACTGTCAATCATCCACTGAAGTTAAATCACATTATTATTTGCATGTGACAATCCATTTGAAGGCAACTGTTTTAACAAAGTTATTTACTTCAGTACTTCACACTGGACTTGTAAGCATCTGAGCATCTGCACCTTTCCCAAAATGACATGGTTGAAATGCCTATAAAGAGACAAAGACATTCATTTTCTCCCCTCCTCTTACTTTCATGTATATGAGTCCCCTGGTCATTTGTCCTTGGACAGTCCTCCATGATTTTTCTTTTTCTGAGTATGACTTTGATAAAACTAGAAGAATATACGAATATAAAGATTATAAGATATATAAGATGTATATCTTACATATATAAGATACCTACCTGCATGCATACATATATTTATTTATTAACACACGCAACTCAAGTTACTCTAAGTTGAATCCTACATCTATGAAATGAATTTGAGGACAGCAATTCTTCTGAAAGTTCAATTTACATTTGTGTCAGAAAGACTTTTATAGGGATTATTTAACTGACTGAAATAAGGTCTGTTCTAACAAAGTATTAATTGTACACTTAAGCATCTCAAGTGCCTAAATCATCTCAAAACAAAGTTAGACAATGATCTTCAAAGAAAACCACACAAAAGGTCCCATGCAAAACCAACACATTTTGATTCTGAAACTCTCCATATGTCATGTTATTCCTCTTATGTTCATACATACGAGTGTAATGCAGGCGTCCTGAAGAGTATCCTCTGGAGACCAGCCAGGAGGAAAACGCTGAACTGTTTGGCAACTCCTCTCTTAGCAGAGCTGCTCAATAGGGTCCAATGAAATAAAGGAAGAAATGACCCTGGAGAATGAGCATTAATCAATCCAAAAGTTCAGATTTCTTTTATGCACACTAGCAGTTTAGAGCCTACCCTAGCAGACCATAATTTACTTGAGTAATCTGAATAAAGTCAATGAAGAAGCTCATAGGAAGGTGCCAATAGTTCAAGGCAGTTCATGTAGTTTGTGGTTAATATGTGCATGGAGCTCAGCATTCAAAACAAAAGTCTTCTTTTCAGGCATAGAGCAGTTTCATTGAAAACACAAGCTCTACTCACTTCGCAATATCTCATCTCTCAACAGTCAAAATATTTTCCAGATCAATTCATTTAAGAGAACTGGTTATATGACTGTGTGTGCACATACATGCATGCCCACATATGCATGAAAATTACAAATATATTGTAAATAGGAATTTTGTGAATCTCTGATTTACTAGACACTGTCTTGAAACCACACAGTTGTCTCATTTCTGTCAGTGAATTTATAATCACTAGAAAGCATGTGAAGTTGATGGTGTAGGTGGGGACTGTCTGTCAGATACATTTTTCGATTTTATGCCTTCTGTCTTCTGCTCTTAACTATCCAACTAACTTGTCCATTGGCTTTTGAGGAAAGGTTAAAAATAGTACTTAGGTGCAGATATTTAAGGGAAATGCAGTTTCACAAAAAGTTAGCAGCACACTTATTTTTGATGTTCTGGGCTATGTGGCTTAGAAGAGATGAGAGGAGGATTTAGATCACATGCCAGCCCTCAAAATTGGCTATTATTACTAGATAGCAAGAGTAAACACCTGTGAGTAAGCTCTTCGCGCAGATGCAGATCAGACTACATATGAATTTCTCTGTTATGGTGGGTCTCAAAGGGGATCCATTAGAGCTCAATTAAGAAACAGCTTGATGTAAATTTTGTTCTTTAATTTACTTATTTATGTTTTCTACACATGCTGCAAAAGAGAAAAAAGTTATCAGTGAATTTTAGAAGCAATTACAGTCTCTCTTTGACCATTTCATTTTTATATAGCTTTCTGTTTATTTTTCTCTTGCATGTTTTGCTTACAACGATGTACTTTGCCAACTAGGTCTTTCTGGGATTTTGTTAAAAAGAAAAAAAAAGCACTATCACCAACTCATTCCTCACCTCAAACCTTGTGATTATTACACAATAAGCAACAGTAAATGATACAGAGACTTCCTGGAATGACTAAGGATGAAAGAATAGAAATTAAATGAATTTTTGCAGTCTAAACAATTTTAAAGGTGAATGACAAACAATATTTGAGGATAAAGAAAAGAATTCTGAAAGTGAAGCATTATTCAGGAGTTTTAGAAGTGTGATCTTCCTTTCATTCATTTATCTTTTGTGACTTCTTAAGAAAGCAGCAGCTCAGTGCCTTCAAGGCACGGTGGTGAAAACTGGCTGTAATTATTGGTGACAAGTGTTATTTGCTTTACCTTGTCCAGAAATATTTGAACTATAGGTTGCAATTAAAGGTACTGAGTAGTAATTAACTTCTATCTTGACAGCTGGTGTTAAACCCTAAGTCAATACACCTCAACAAAAGAGTTTAATATGCCAACAAAAAAACTGTCTTTCTTATTACCCAAGCCAAACTCACGCTGAAACAAAACCAGGTCTGCAAAGACTTTTATACAACAGTCAACTGTCAACACCAGGTACAGTTGTTTCTTTCAAACTTCATAGGTTGAATTTTCTTCCCACAGTTAATTTAATATTTATTCACATCAAATGGGATAGTACACAGGATAAACCAGAGAACAGGAAGTTTTGAACACAGTTTAGGGATACAAAGTTAAGGGAAATGATTGAGACACACTTTTGTACTGGGAACAGCACCAACACAACTTTTCTCTTTTAGCAACAAGGCTTTTGGTCTGACACTGCTGATTTGTCATAGTTACAGAGTGGGCAAGTACCCTAACTGGGAATTTTGAGTTTTATGCACAAACATGTAAAGTCAATACAAGAATGGCCCCTACACTTTGAAGAAGATTAATCCCATCAAACAAATAAAAATAATAATAATAATAAAAAAAAAAATCTGTCACATGAAATTTGAATGGAGGATGAACACATTGATGTACTGTAGGGTGAATGCAGAAGACCAGCAGATAGGAGGCCAACCAGCAACAGCAATGTCTCTTGGGCATTCAATTAATCCTGCCTGCTTCATCATTTTCCAGTTCTTATTTAAGTTGCCATAAAAAGCTGAACTTTCCGTTAGTGTTGTAGAAGATAGTAGTAATAGAAGGAGATTTATTTCCTCAATTTAATATGCTGCATTACTTTCTATATTCTGTTCATTATTAGAGTGTAGGTAGGTCATCCAATCAGTTATCATTCAAGCACCCATAACAATTTCAGAGAAGCATGTTCAAATTATATTCTGTTCCTGTTGAATGAAATTCAGTGTACTTTTAACTAGGGGTGATACAACGCAAGCAGATCAATGTGGCCTAGTGCTGTTGTGCAAGATAGTAAACTATGTATTTTACATTACAACAGCGTAAATATAATAGGTGTGTTAAAGACAAAAATTTTTTTTACATTCATCATGTTTTGGAATTCCAAGGACAGGTTAAAACCTAAGCTTAGACCTTACTTTCTGGATCTGAAGGATTTTTCAAATGTCTACCTTTGATTAAAGAAGTGAAAAGAAAGGTACGTAAATAAGGGCAAACAACACTTTACCATGCTCGGTTTCTAACCCACATAACTGTAAAGACTGCACTGAAGACCTATACCAAGGACAGCCACTTCAGCGATGTCTACCAGGCTACTTAGCTGTTTGGAAGCCATAGTCTTGCGATTGGGTGGATTTATCGGTGAAGTAAAAAGCCTGATTGCTCTCAGCAGTCCTGTCACAAGATGTTGCACTGAAGTCTGCCCTTCTTGCAGCTGTGCATAGGCCCTGAATTAAGTAGGGGACACAGTTATTGACATAATTTTTCAGTGAGAAAATTAGTTCTGTGGTTCACTCTCCTTGTAACCAAACTTTCAGATTTGTGTGTGAGGGTCTGTCATGGTTTTGACTGGGATAGAGTTAAATTCTCTTTGTAGAGGTTCACACAATGCTGTGTTTTGGATTTTTTGATGAAGATAATGGTGATGTTTTCAGTTGCTGCAGAGCAGTGTTTATACAGAGCCAAGGACTTTCCAGCTCCTTGTATTACCCTGCCAGCGAGGAGGCTGGGGGTGCACAAGAAGCTGGGAGGGGACAGGACCAGGACAGCTGACCCAAACTGACCAAAGGGATATTCCATACCATATGACGTCATGCTGAACAATAAAACTGGGGGGGCTGGCCGGGGAAAAGGGGGGGCCGCTGCTCGGGAACAGGCTGGGCATCGGTCAGCGGGTGGTGAGCAATTGCATTGTGCATTGCATTTTGTACACTTGCTTTGTATATTCTTTTACTATCATCATTATTATTATTATCATTATTTTCCCTTTCTTTTCTGTCCTATTAAACTGTCTTTAGCTCAACCCACAAGTTTTTTCCTTTTTCATGATTCTCTCCCCCATACCACTGGGTTGGGGGGTGGGGGGAGAGTGAACGAACGGCTGTGTGGTGCTTATCTGCCTGCCGGGTTAAACCACAACAGGGTCATTCCATGATATAGTAGTCTGGTAGTTTGTCTTGTTTTGCTCTGATCCTTACTTTCTTTCCAGGATAGGCTGTTGTGATCCATCTTCAATTAATCCACAAACTCACTGAAAGAAAAAACAGGCTTTAGAATCACAGATTCAAAGGACTATTTTACTTGGAAGGGACCTCCGGAGGTCATCTTGTCCAAAATCACACTCAAAGCAGGACCAAATTTTCCCAAGTGATTGTATGATAACTTTTTACAGTATCTCTTCCCAAGTGATGGTACAGCAGCTTCCATAATGGAATCTTGATATTGATTTCTCCATACGTTAGGCTAGTTTACCTGCTGGGAAGGAGGTGGAGGAATAAGAATAATTCAATTCTCCAACCACCTTTAAGATGTTTATAAAAGTTCTTGAAACTAGAGAATTAGAATTAAGATACCTTGGGTCCCAGCTACCAAGATATTATTCTGTTTAATAGTCTGCACGGGAGAACTGGTGTTTAAGCAAGCACTTCAGCTGATATTTTACTTAGTATGGTTTATAGATCCTCTTTTACAATTTTCTTCCACTTTTAATTCTGTATTTGTCAGACTCTGTACTTCTGCATGCTACAGGTTAGAATGAAACAGCTGCAGAATTTTGACTTAGAGTTGCTCCCTTCATTGTTCTTTCTCATTATCCTCATACCAGTGTTAGAAGAAGTCAAAGTAAAGTAGAAATGGGAAAGGGAAAATACTGTTTGCGAAGGTGGAAAGAACAAGCTTAAGGCTGCCTAATGTATCTGCCAATCAACCTGCAAAGTAAGAGTGATTTGTAAGACACTTCTTAGATAATTCTCAATTTATCCTAGAATGAATTATTCTAGAATCAAGTAGACAGCTGGTTAACTGAACTCTGATTAACAGAAACTTTGTCAGTCAGAGATCTATGAAGACTTCACTAATATGTTCCCTTGGGATATAGTGACTTTGCTGTTACATAGGTCCTAAAATTTGCAGAGGCAGAACTTAGCTTTTCTGAAGTGATTCTTTTGTTGTACATCTCATGACTTCTGAATGCAATGCCTCCAATAGCTCCTTCTTCAGCGCAGGGCAGAAATTACTGACCTTCAGACAAGCTTTAGAAATTCAAAGTGTCAGGCCTGAGCGGGTTTCTCCACAAAAAGCCCAGTAAGACAGTGTAAAGAATATTAAAGGAACTACAGTGAAAAAATATTTCTATGGCTTTAACATAAAAAATCAGGGTCATTATGGAGGTACAAATGAATAAATACAGTCTGATAGGTGGGTTATTTATTTTTCAGTTACAATTTCTTAATGACTTGCACATGTGCATACTCACACAGTTTTATAGGCAGTTGTGCATTGAACCTCAAGTTTAAAAAAAAAAAAAAACAACAACAAAAAAACAAAACAGCGGTTATAAGGACAATATAGTTCCAATCCATTTCAAATATTATTACTGATCAATATCGAGCCACAGACTATGGTTTAAGAACCTGTAAAGCAACCCTCATAATCTCTGGGTCCCTCCTACCTCCCAAGAGGAATGGGCTACAAGTTGCCTAAGGTAGCTTGGACTAATTTGTCTCATGTTTGGTGTTCTGTCCCAAGTAGATTATTTTTATATTTGCAGTGTGCTTGGACAAATCTCACCTGATTATTATCTTCCTGATTCCCAGCCCTTCTCCAAACACGACTGAAATATCTGTAAATTTTTTAAAGTTGTGAAATAAAGTCTTAAGTGTATCAGCATAAATTTCCTCCAGGGAGGACAATGTCTGCAGTGGGCACATACAGTGCTAATTCAAAAACTGTCAAGCAGGAGTCAACACAGAAAAATACTAAACCCCCCAAATCTCAGCCAAGCTGGGGAGAGACTATGATGAAACTATGTGGCAATTATAAGACAAAGGGAGAGAAAAGACAGATTATATAATCTATGCTTTTGTGGTGCATATAAAGTGATGACTACCTAACATAATGAATAAAAGAATACAGATTCCTACCTACTCCCAATTACACAATAAATTTAAAATGTGAATTGATTAATTTTATATATGAGAAAATTATTATTTTTTTTAAATAAAAAAGAAAACTTTCCTTTAAATCCATCAGATACAAGATTTTGTTAAGCAGAAATATCACAAGCTACAAATAGGGACTTCAAGGCAAATAATTTATATATAAGTAATTAAGAAGTTTAATGCCAAGTAAATGAGAAAGTCTCTATGTTTAACAGTTGTAGTCTCAGATCTGTAATCAACTATATCTCAGTATAGATGGTTTTCACATTACAAAACAACTTTTTTCTGCAGAAGAGATACTTTTATTAACAGCTTTGATTATCTTTTATTTTTAATACTGCTATAATTTTTGTCTTCTTGTGAGTTTCATAGAATGTCACCTGATGTTTTGTTTTCAAGTCATATGGTCTTGGCAGTCAATGATTGCAGAAAAGTAACACAAACACCAGTCACTGTAGGAAAATTATATGTAGTACCCTCAAATTTAAAACATCTGTTTTGTGTGACTCCTTTAGAGTGAAAGCAAGACCATTGTCTGAGTGGACAAGTTACAATGCAGATTTAGACATCTATGTTTAGGATTCCACTTGTAAATTGGTATCTAAAATACCACTGTATTTGTGGGAGGTTTTAGACTTGATTCAGGTGCCCACCATCAGTGCCTCTTTAGATGTCACACATCGGCAAATCTTATACAAGATTTATGGATGTCCCATGTCCTTCTGGAGGAGTATGGGCTGTATGGAATAACATACTGATATTTCAAATTGTGCTATTCACCACTGTCTTATTAACTGCTTTGTAGCCAAGAGAGTCTCAAGACTGATGCAACCAATGACATATCAGCTGTCATTTGATCGTAATGGAAAGGTAGATACTTAGGTGAATATCACCTTTGGAGTAAGATTTCTGTGCCTGTGTATTACATATATATACATAAAAGTAAAATGCCAAATACCATTTTGAGTGCTTATGGACTTTGCAGCTATCTACACAGGACTAGTTTATATGGGATCTATGGATAGCCCATGCTCTTTTAAAGAAGTATCTGGAGACCAGGAGGAATATCCCGAAGCAGCATAAATGGCTCTTTAGATCCATGTTTGGTCAACTCACCCCAACCCTAAGAGTTTGCATTTTGCACCTACATAAAATCTTTCAAAACCTGAATTTAGAAAAAGAGTTAATACTCAACTATATTAAACAGAATACATTCTTAGTGTGGTAGTATGAACTGACCTTGTTTATCAATTGATATATTTATCAATTGTTTTCTTCAATTTATCAATTGTTTCGCCCGTGACGATAATTAGTGAGTAACCTGCTTGTCCTTATCTCAACCCTTGAGCCCTTGTCCATCATATTTTCTCCCCCTGTTCCTTTGAGGAGGGGGAGTGAGCTAGCGGTTGTGGTGGAGGTCGCCTGTTTAGCTGGGTAAAACCACCACAGTCCTTTTTGGTGCCCAACGTGGGGCTCGAGGAATTTGAGATAAGGATGATAATTGGAAGAAGTAACAAGCAAAACATGGAGTGGATATTGACTAAGATTGCAATAATTGTGAAGAATTTGTGATATAATGATTTTGAAGAATGTATTGTAGTAATGTGGTGAAGGGACAAGGGGTGGACTGTGTGTAAATTGTCCACTTTGTCGGTGTTGTGATGATGTTATGTTAACTTTGGTGTGGGGAATTATTGTTTGTTTTTTTGATATAAGTGAAGACTGTGATGATTGTGATGATGTGAAAGTATGTCTTGATGATAATTCTTAAATATGTTTTTCACAGAGGTGAGGGGTGGAA
>VXAL01018640.1:3698-35080 GCA_013399475.1 Chauna torquata
CACACAGTACTTCATTTGATTGACTGTGAAACTTTACTTTGAATTATCAATGTCAGTTTGGTGAATTACTTCACTTAAAATAGAAACAGGTCACATGGATTATAATAAGATTCTAAATGCTTTAGAGACAAGTACTGAATGGAACTTCACCCTGCAGAAATACACTTGTCTACCAAGAAATAATTAGTTTCTGATTGACCAGAACTCAGCCTTCTGGACTGCAGTGCGATACAGGATGTGAATATGGGTGTGGAACATACTGAAAACCTCAGGCATAACTCTCTAGTACATTTAATTCACTGCAGCCTATTTTCATGGGTTGTAAGCCACATCCTATTGCTCCCTAAACTGATAAAATATAAACATCAAAATCAATGTTAGCAAATTTCTTCCTTGTCCTTCCTCTCCCCATTTTGCTCTTCCCAGTGAAGTATAAATGATTTACATTGATAATTTGGGTGAGTGGATGTAGCTTACAATACCTTTTCAGAAGTCTTTCCCAAGGTCTTCTCACCGTGGTTTTTGGTTCCTCTTCATGCTCAGATGGGCAAGAGGCACAAGATTTCCTCTCAGCTCCATCTTGAATCTGAAGCATGCTTTATGAGGTACACAATTTTAGTCATTGTTATTTTTGAGGACATCTTGTTCTTGCAAAAGGTGAGGCCATTTTTAATGGAAAAACTATCATAACAGTGAGGAGAGACCATGACCATCATGTATAGAAGGCTAAATGACTACTTACTTAAGCAAGTTGAACAGAATTTAGATTAAGGAGAGAGGAATAACAACAGGAAATTACTTTTGAGGGTGATCACATATGAAAAAATACTCCAGTTATTGTAAATTATTGTCATTAAATATGAATGTGTCAGGCTCAGTAAGATGTATATAATACTTCAGAAATTAAGTCAGCTTGCAATGGATGAACCGAATAAACGTATATTAGTATGGCTTTTCTATTAATTTAATTCAAATAAAAACTAAATAGTCATTAAAGTGAACATTTTTTAAAAAAATCTCCTTAGTTAAAGAAAGTTTTATGTGAACAGACTACAGACTTAGGAAGGTTGCTTTCATAATATGGCACTATTTTGTGCATTTCAAGTTCACTGCAACTGATTCCTGGAGGAAAACATTTTCTCTGGTTTTATCTCCCTGTCTCCAAAATATTTACTTTGTTTCAGGGCATGAAGGTCAAAAACAAACAAACAAACAAACAAAAAATGGAGGGTAGGATGCCAGATATGCCTTATTCAGCTGTTTTATGGTACCTGTTAAAGCCTCATTTACATGGAGAATCCATCTTCTAAGCTGGTTAGAGATTGTAAGAAGTATTTTTTTTTTTAAATAGATATACTGGCATAATTGGCATGGGCAGGAATAAACAAACTATTAAGCAAGAAAGCATTTTGGGGCTCAAAAGCTTATCTTTGTTCCCCCGACTTTAAAAAATGCCATCTCTTTCTTCACAGCTTGTCTTGCATTCTGGAACTATCACAACCACAGCAGTCCTAAGACTACATTCTTTTTGCCATCTCCCCTAGTTCAAATTATGGAATCATTTCAAATCAGACGTTAATGTATTCCTGTAACATACAGAATTCATGTGATAAACCCTGTCAAACACCACCTGGCCCCCTTCCCTCCCCTGTCTCTGCTGCTGTATCTCAAGGCCACATTTGATAACATCCTCTGCACTTTCTGTACCCTTCAGAGCTGAGTCAGGACTGTACTACCCTATTTGCAGTGTAATATTCGAAGAACTAGATTACTTCAGGAGGCCACAGGCTTTCCACCATGTGGAGAGAAATCCCAACAGCTGTCCTAAGGCAGAGACAGCAGCAGATATCTTTTGCTTAAATGGAGTGTGATCACTTGTATTTTGACAGCATTATCTCAAATATCTATAATCTCTTTAGAAATACTTGAAAATACTTTGAGCACAAGCATCACGTGTGTCCAGTGCCACTTGTTATTTGGAATCTGTTATAATAAGAATCATATCAAAAAATAATGATTTTTTTGATTCATAGTTACAAGCTCTGGTCTTGAGTATGACGCTGCAGCTTACTAGATCCTAGGAAGAAAATTGCCCTTTCTTAGAAACATAGAATCGTAGAATGGTTTGGGTTGGAAGGGATCTTAAAGATCATCTAGACCAACCCCCAAACATCTGTGGTATGACCCAGATGGGACTCGAACCTACAATCCACAGTTTAGGATTCAGGGGAAGTCCTAACTCTCTGATTCACCGTCTTTTAGCTGCCAGAGACAGCACTAAAGGCAGTGACACCTCCCCAGACCATCATATTTACCAAAAAACTCAGGCTTTAGCCTGAGAGTCAGGCTTGGTGAACTTAGGGCATTGGTACAGCTACAAGTACAGGTGCTTCTTCTGAAGAAGTGACGTTAAGTAGATGAAAGAAAGATGATGGAGACAGGTTTTGTGCAGGCAGGTTGCAAAACGACAGCATCACTGACAGAATGTTCTAAAGGTATTATTTTCTTCATTTAAAAAAAAAAAGTCATTGCAATGTTATCTTCAAAAAGAAGTATGGAGATTAAAGGAAAAAGAATCAGTGTTTTCATTTTGCCATTAGAGTGATATATGCAACAAACTCTATTTTGCAAGAAAACCTATATTATATTTTGTATTATGTTATGTCTATGTGTTATAAACAAAGAACTGTTGCATGTGGCTTTTCCGTACTCAAAACAGGAATATAACCTTATAATCTGTAGTTGTATTTCTACACTCTAAAAACTTACTCAGAATCTCTACTACATCAATATTTTTAGACTGGATGAAATTGTAGTATAATTATTGACTAGTCTCTTTACAGCTATTTATATTATACTGTCTTTCAGCCTGAAAAAGTTCCATGAGTTTCAAGGGATTAGGCTTTCAGGGTTGTCAGCTGTGACTGAAGCTTAAAGAGATATCTATCTGTCTTTAATTGCTCTACCGTTGGGCTTTAACATATGAATACTGCAGAGCTGGACACTAACTAGAGATATTTCTTTCCTTGTATACTTAATGCAAGGCATTTTGATATTTTTGTTTTTATTTTGCTCAATAACACAGAAAAGATGAACATTTTTATGAAACAATGTAAAAGACTAGCTCAGAGTGAAAAGGATGTAATACTTTACACATTACTTGGCAGCACTACTAATAATTAGTTCCTTACTGAGTAGTGTGCTCAGCAATTAAGTAAAATAAGTAAATTGTTTCCCAGTTTTTTTTTAGGACTAGCAATATTTTATACCAAGGAATTGTATTTCATCCAGTATTTCAGAGTACTTTACAGAAATGAGTAACTTATTCCCTTTTCACAGATAGTGTATTTCAAGCAAAGGTTTCCGTTTACTCAAGGTTACACAGATAATGAATGATAAATTAGGAAACATGTCTCTTGATTTCCACTTACCTACTGTTTTCACAAGAGAAAGATGTTTTCTTAAAATTATGTGTACAGTAACATACAATGACCTACTTTTAAGGTATACTATAACTTCAAAGCCCTCACAAAATGATGAGAACACTTAAAAGGCATTTCCATGATTTCCATGATTTTTTGAGTGACTTTGCTAATGTCTCCAGGAATGTGATGTGGATTTCTTTATCTTGTCTTTTTGTGTAGGAGAGAGGACTTTATATTATAATGTTACTAAAGCTTTTCCTGATAAAAACATTTCTGCTCATTGTTATACTAAACTGTGAAACGAGCTATATTCAGACTGGGTGTCTTCAGTTGCAGAGTACATTCCTTAGTGGCTTTGCTGCAGTCTTCATGTATGTATGCAGTAGTGTATAAAAACACACAGATTACATTTACAGCACTCTGTGTGTCTAGAAAGGATTATATAAGAGGAATGATACTGCTATAATGAAAAGCATAACTCCTGAACACTTAAAATGTTCCTCTGTTTAATGTCTGAACTGACATGCATGTGTAAAATTAATAATCACTTGAATTTTGAACAATGAAAATACAGGGAAAATTACAACATAACGATGGAAAACTATGCAAGTGAAAGTATCAGCCGGAAGAATAATAGCTTTATTTGACAGTGTTTTGACATCATTGATGTACTGTTGTCGCTGGAGACCTTCTTTTCTGTGTTTGTGATATACTATTTCAATCCGTATTATCCCAATAGAATCACAAACATTGAAAAGATCTGATGTGTGATAGTTGTACTAATGTGTGAGTTGACATGTTGATTGTTCTTTCATATCTGGGATTTGTGAGAATACAGTTTAAATAGTATTCACCAATACTAATAAAGGATGCACAGTTGAAAAAGGGGATACAGGTGTTTTGGAAGTGATTAGCATGTAAAGCAGCAAGGTGGATTTATCTACTCCATTTTGTACAAAGTGAAGAAAAACAAGTGCAGGATTAAATATACCTACAGCAGATCCTGTGTTAAGCTAATGACGAATTTACCATCATCGTTTAATAGACCAGTAATACAAGATTTCTTGTAACCTAAAACTTCAAGGTTTCTATTTTGAGAAAATGCACATAATATTTATAATTGTTCCTGATTTTTATAGAGCTATATATATATATTTGTAATTTTTTTTTTCCCCAGAAGATAGAAAATCATCAGAACAAGCAGGTGTTGGGAAAAGGGAAACAGAGAAGCAGGGGAAAAACAAAACATTCCTTGGGAAAAGGTAAAAAATTTGTGGTGACTGCAACTGTAAACCAAAAGGGCTTCCCTAACCAGGACATCTATTTCTGGGCAAGCCTACAGCTTCAAAGTTTTAGTATTTGGTGGTATACAATTCAGGTGCTTCTGAGTGACAACGTGTAGGGGAAGGCATCCTCCTTTTCTGTCTTCTTGTGCCACTCCCATTTGTCTTTAGGCTGTTGGCTCTGTCGAGCACAATTTCCTAGTCATGGTAGATAGACTGAGGCAGGATGCGACAGCCTCATCAGCCTTCAAACTGCTTACTGAGATTTTTTTGTATCAAGTCAGCATCTTTACAGGCTTAGGCCTGGGAACAGTGTAGTGCAGAAGACTCTCATAGAACCATGGGCTGAGCAGGAGGGAAACTGCCAAGAACAGGTGAGCTACCACTCAGGTGCCGTATTAAAAAACAGAGAGAAGTAGGAGATATTGGTGAAAACAGTTCAGTGTAGAATAGCCCCCTGAAGACAGAGTATTAGTCTTCTGCTAATCTCTTCTGCTGTCATCTGTAATCTCATCTCAGGAGCCCAAAGGCACTAGTGATGTGAGAAAACAGTAAGGAAAGATGAAATGCTCCTTCTTTCCTACAAAGCCTAATGAGTAAGTTCTCTTCAAGTTTATTGTACAACATTGGTTGAATGAGAGAAAACATGGGTTTGAGTTTGAGAACAGCACACTGATAGGAATTTCCATATGCGGTGATAAAATTTGCAGGAGTTTCTTTCTTGCAACAAATGTGTATCTCTAGTTCATAAAGAAATAGTCATCTCCTTAAAGCTGCTGTGTCTTGGCTATGTTTTAGATACTTTTCTCCATCCCTGCCAAATACTTCTCGTTTGGCTTACAATTATGGATTAAAGGTATCAGTATATATATCAGTATATACAGATGAGCAAGAAGATTTGGTTTGCTATCTACATATTGTCTCTGGAAAATGGGCTCCATTTCTTCATTTAGTTCACTAGTTACTATGTTTCTGGTAAATATTTCAATCCTAGGCATAAAGCAGCAGATGGGAATAAAAATTGTGGGTGCCAGGATGTGTGGGAGAGGAAAGGACTGTTAAATTATGAAAGGGGAATGCAATATTCAGAGAGAATAGTCTTTGTGGGGAGAGAGGTGGACAGGACAAAGTCAAGGGTAGGAGTTAAAAGTGCATAATGTGAGGAAAGAAAGAGAAAAAAAGTGGAAAGAACGAGGAAACAGCAGAATCCAAAAATCAATTAGATGAAAAATTTCTCCTTAGTGTTTTGGAGGAAAGAGGAAGCACAGCACAGATGAGAAAGATATCAGTGGGTGGAGAGCTGTGCTAATGCTCCTAATCTGCTTCTCATGTCCTTTTTTGTTACTAGCGAGATTGTATCTTTGACACTGTACTATGGAGACATACATGCAATGTTTTTTTTCTTTCTTTCTTTCTTTCTTTCTTTCTTTCTTTCTTTCTTTCTTTCTTTCTTTCTTTCTCTCTTTCTCTCTTTCTTTCTTTCTCTCTTTCTTTCTTTCTCTCTTTCTTTCTCTCTCTCTTTCTTTCTCTCTCTCTTTCTTTCTCTCTCTCTTTCTCTTTCTCTCTCTCTCTCTTTTCTTTTCTTTTCTTTTCTTTTCTTTTCTTTTCTTTTCTTTTCTTTTCTTTTCTTTTCTTTTCTTTTCTTTTCTTTTCTTTTCTTTTCTTTTCTTTTCTTTTCTTTTCTTTTCTTTTCTTTTCTTTTCTTTTCTTTTCTTTTCTTTTTTCTTTTCCAGAGGCTGAGCCTCATAGGTTATTATGGGTTGGATTATTAATCCAGCCCTCATAGTAAAACAGGTTTCCAGAACTTCACTTCTCAGACAGTTAGAAATAGTCATCTAATTCTCAGCCTACATTTATTCATGGCAGTTTTCTACCCATTCTTGAAAAGAGATATTTTTTTTTTTTGGAACAAACACTTTGTTGCCTTCCTTGATTCTCAATTTTCCTGATATATTTATATATACAGATTTTAATTCTTCTGAACCCTTCATCTCTCTAGACCAAGCAGGCCCCACTGAGCCTCACGGGAGTCCAGTGTGCTTAGCCCCTGTCCATGGTGCTGAACCGACCCCATTTCATGGTGGCTCTGTAATAGCTCCCTTAATGGTAACCAGTGTGCGTTCAATGCAGCGTCTTCTTAATCTGCTGCCTTTAACATGCCCTGTCCCTTGGTAAAGATCTTACTCTTGACAGTTCCTGACATCCTATATATAATAGAAATAAAACAGGAGCTGACAGTTTGCAACATTATAAATAAATACCTCATACTGTGAGTGATACAAGAATGTTGTATTCCTTTAAATTGTAGAAGATGAGGCTTTTAGAGTATGTTACCACTGGCATTTTTTTCCTGTAACAAGGGGTTTAGACTGGAGGCTAGGGAATGTTAAATAATTTTCTCAAGCTCTAATGACATCTATTTTTTTTTTAGACAATGTTGAATTGGAACTGGTGACCTTGTCATTGCAGACATCATAAAATTTATTTTGCAGTTTCCTCTACCAGCATTAGTAAAAAATGTGTTGTGAAGGTAGGCAAAAAATTGCAGCCATCAGTGTGTTAATTTAAACGTATATTTTTTCATGTCCAGTCTAATGAAGGTAATTCCAGCACTCTAGAACCATTTAAGTGATGATAAACAAAATAGTACCTGATAATACACCTTTCTATTTGTTGACATCAGTAAAGTTAAAATATATTTTAAAAAGTATCAAACAGAATTACCTGTGCAGAATAATTTCAGTTTGCAATCCCCAAATTTCCCTGTCTTTTTTTTTTAATGACAACCTCTTATTCTTCTCAGAGTATTACTGCAAACTACTTTAAGCACCCTATCATTAATCCTGAAATATGTATATATCTTCCTGCATTGTTAGTCAGATGAATGTGCTGTAGCTCTTATGATCACCTGAAGAAAATTACAAATTTGAGAGAAATATTGATATTGTAAATTTGCAAAATATAATATGATCTCAAGTGCAAATATATAATTGTCTCTTATTACAGATAAAAACGATTCAATTTTCAAAAAATACCTCAGGGAACTGGGGAACAAATGGTCCCTAAATTTGGATTTGAATTTATGCAACTAATTTGTGTAATCTTTGAAATCCCTCCAACCATTAGGTGTCTGAAGTCTGGCAGGTAGCTGGGATTTTGCCACAGATGCTTTTTCTGTGTCTTCATTTCAGTGCATGCCCATAGCTGCCTAAGTCATGTGCAAAGATGTTCAGCCCTGGCTACACTAAATGCATTCCATATTCTGAAAATAAGCACACTTTCAGCGGTTTTTTCAATCAATTTAAAATGGGGACATATATCTTCTCTGAGCTCTAGCTCTTAACTAAATGATTCTAGGGGACAGCATATCCTTTCAGTATTCCTTGTGTTTCAGCATCCCTGGTTTCTCTAGCCTCTCCAATCAATGACTCCCTGCTGAGGATTGCTGGAGCACAGAGCCTTTTCCAAGACTTTTTTGGGGAGCTGGTTTCTACCTGAGGTGCACACGCCTGCTCCATAGGTACGAAAGCACCAAAATCACTTGGCAGTCCCAAACTTCCATTGCTGTTTGAATTTTAGGGGAAATCTTGTGCCTAGCTTTTCTAGGTGTCTTCCAGTGTCCCTGGCATTATATCAGAGGCTCCTAGACAATGGTTGCATCTAGCAGTGCTTTATATTTGTAGCTGCTAAACTGAATTAGAAAAAAAAAACTTGTAATTGTATTCAGTACTCTACAAACACCCATTTTCCATGTGGGCACGTGATAAAATTGTTCTGCCCTTCAATCTCTCCTGGAAATGATAAACAAAACTCGTACCTGAAAATTATCCTTGTTACTTCAAAAAATCCTTAAGCAAGTAACCATGATCTAAATAAAAACTCTTATT
Source organism: Chauna torquata (assembly GCA_013399475.1). Classification (NCBI taxonomy): domain Eukaryota; kingdom Metazoa; phylum Chordata; class Aves; order Anseriformes; family Anhimidae; genus Chauna; species Chauna torquata. The sequence goes on from VXAL01018640.1 coordinate 12,294, forward strand.
ATACTGCATGTTTCAGTATTACAAGATATCGTGAATGGTATTTTTACTAATTTGATAAAGAAAACTAGTAATTTGGTGGGAAAAAAAGGAAATGTATTGCAATTTTAGTTTTTCTTTCCTTTGTGATGTAATAGATCTGCCCAACTCTAGCAGGTTTTATACTTTTTATTGAGACAAATCCTGAAATCCTCATTCTTTCCTTCTTCAGGACAATCTCCTTTTAACTTCAATGAGATAATAAGGCTTATGCTGGTTTGTAAAGTACTGTGAGATCTGTGGTGAAAAAGATTTAAATAATATTGAAAGGGAAAATTGAGTTCAAATTAAATAAGGAATTTCAGGATCCAGTTTATGGAGATTGCTCATTTTTCATCATGTGTGCCTTTATGCGTTCATAAACTCTTCATACTTCTGTTACATGTGTGGTGAATTGATCTGCCTTCAAGTAGAATTGTGTAGGAGTGATAGTTGTGGCTGGCCTTGGAGCTGGGGCTATCCTCCTGCTCTTATACACAATCTGGCACTTAATGGATACATTTACTTACAGAATTGCTTGTTTAAATAAATTTGACATGTGGCTGCAGCATTACAAGGAAAATACAGTTTCTTTATTCCATCTTAAGTAAAACCTGCCTTGAATAACAGTTCATTCTATTTGCTAGGGCCAGCTAGGTCAGAACTTTGATGGAGAAGCCCAACAAGGTAGATTACAAGTTATTTTTGGTCTACAAACTTAGCCAAATTCATGAAACACAAATAATGTAGTTTACACAAATAATAAAAAATTTCATAAAAATACAGGTATGTATTTTCAGAGAAGATGATAGATGAAATGGAAATACAGATGGAAAAAGTATAATCATATCAGTTTCCTATTGATTTTATTGAATTAGTCAAAACTACCACTTAAGCATTTTGTAATCTACTAAAAATGCTTTTATAGTGTAGAAATTTCATTTCATGAGCTTGAGAGTTTGGCATAATGCAATCAAAACATTTAGGCTAACATCTTCATACTAGGAAATTTCATCCACATGATACTATATAATTCTTTTTTGATTAAGGGTAATATTTCTAATGTAGCAATCTGGTTATATAAAAGCATCTTAACAGAAAAATATCAGAGTTATGTAATAACACAGTATTAATTGTTTACTAGCATTTTGGGACTAGAAAACAAACCTGTGAAAGAATACATTAAATTTAAGTGAGCATTGGAATATATCTTGACACAAAGAGGATCTATTGCCACTTCCTCTGATGTTCATGGAAATCTTATCATTGACTTAAATTAAAACCAGTTTAGCACTGAAACAACTGATATAAGTTGTTTATGCTCCCCCCCCCATAAAATCCATAAGGAAGATGTAAGTAGAGGATTAGGGACACCCATTTTTGGATTATGCCTTACATGAAATATCACACTCTCAGCCATTTGATAGATGAGGAGGAGGAGGGTGGGTGTGTGGGTAGGGTAGCAGGGTGGCTGTATGGAGGTGTGTGTAATTCATGTATGAGTGGAGTAGCCAAGGAACTCTGCTGTAACAGAGGAAGAAAAGAATGCATCAGTTACAAAATGATGTATAACTTCTACGTTCAAAACTTGTTTTCTCTCGTATTGTTAAGGGGATTTCCTCAGGCTAAGGCAATATCATTTCTTTTATGTCTCATATGATACTGACACTGCACTGTCAGCTACTTACTATACACCCATTTCAGACTGAATGAACTTAAAAGGAATAATTGGCTTCTTTAGAAAACAGTTGAAAATGGTTATATTCAGTGTTTCTTTAATGTTAAAATAGCTAAATTTAGTAAGTGATCAGACAATTGATTACATTGGGTTACACAGACCAAGGCTGAAAGGCACTTGTACATCTGTTTCCATCCACCCACCTGTTGGTGGAAGCCTATTTCTGCTCTACAGCACAGTCGCCTTAGGGACGATGGTCATAAAAGCTGGGCTTTGTGGTAGAATAATTCTTGCAAATGTACATTTGAAAGTTTCTAAACACTTAATGTGTTTAACATTTCAAACTGTATGCTTGCAATATTTGCGGAAGCTGCAGTTCAAGCTATATTGGATTCCTTTATGCTTATTTGCAAGAATTTGATTAAGGATTGCTGGAATGTCTAAACTGCAGGCCAGTAAATTATATAAGACACTTTATATCTGTCTGTCACTCTATCTATCACAAATACGGTCATCTCAGTCAGAATTCCTGCTCTAGGTATTGACAAAGGAGCCTGCAGTGGTTTTGACTACTACAGCAGATCGCTACGTACTGACTTTCAAAGCTATTGTGTCCCAGTTGTGACTTTCATGTAGGGAGAAGCATCTCCTTTCTTAAAATGTTCTGGACCCAGCAGCTGTGTAATGACTTTTTGGAGGTCAGATTAAAGTATCAGAGATCTTTTCTCTTTCTTGGTTTTGTTTTTGTTTTGTATATCTCCCTTGAATAAAACAAAAGGTATAAGATGTCAATATTTAATGAAACAGAACTCTCAGTCAGTGTTGTTAAGGAACAACACTTTGTAAAAGGAAAAATATGAAAATAGTTTAATTGGGTAAACGCCTTCTTTTGTAGGATTGCAGGATCTGCTGACGGTGGGAGCTTCATGTGGAGGTGCTTAACATTTGCACAACAGGAAGATTTGCTCTGTGACGTCTCTATGCATGTCTTTAGCTGCTTGAGAGCAAAATAGGAGAAAGATAATCTGAAGTACATATGATAGAACTATCCTAAAATACATCTTTGTGTGAGGAGAAACAGAGGCAAAGATATTCCTGGAGAACTAAAGCTGATATAACTTCCTAAGGGCTGTTCTATACTCTGTTCAGAATACTTCCCCTTATCTTTAATTAGTATATGTCTAAATACTATCTTTAAACATTTAAATACTACATTTAAATTTAAATAANAAACCAGCTTTTTATCTCAAATTTTAGGGAGTCTATTTAGCCCTCAAGAAGCATATTTTCTGTTTCTCAAAGTCTTCCATTTGAAATGAATGCAAACACAAAGTCATCCTGAAATGAGAGGTTTACCTTAATGTACCCAAAGCAGCAAGTACTTTATGCTCAAATAGAATATTTATATCAACAAAGCAGGTAGCTGAGTGTACAAATGAGCACTTACCTGGCACCTAATCATCTACTGTGCTGAATTCCTGGGGATTGAGGTTTTAGCAGGTCAGTATATACTAACTAAATAAAGCTTTAAAAATTCTCTTTAGTGTTTCAGCTTAGGAGACACAGAACAGCTGTAGGGCTAATGTACAATACAGACTTTACATGTAAAGCCACATAAACTCTATTCCAAAGCTAGTTTAATTTGGTAGGAGTCTTTCTATTGACTTGGATGGACTTTGGATTGAGCTCAAAATGAATATTTTTGCTTAAATAAACAAGAAACATATGGTAGACAGCTGATTCTCTTTCTGTTATTTGTTCAGTTAACAGCTTCTTTAGAATCACTACATTTATTATTGGAGTATATAGATTAGGGATCAAATTAAATAATTTTCAAATTGCCTACTCAAATTTATTGGATTCTTGGAGGCAAACTGAGTAAATGGATCCCTGAGATGGGTGACTAAGATATCTTCATTCAGAATATTCATCCTTCAACGTCAAGGCTCCTTTCCAGAGACTGAGGCATTTTTTTTGTCATTATTAAGCTCAGCTACTGAATCATTAGAGGCATTTAAAAAGAACTTTTTAAACATTCAAAAATCTAAATGTATAGTATGAGTTATTTAGCAAATATTTATTTATTTCCTACCAGCACAATTCCTTTTTTTCATGGAGTTTGCTGCAGGTGTAATAAATCTCTTTTTCTTATATCTACAAAACATTGAAGACTTTTCTCCATGAAGAATGCTTATTTCTTATTCTTTTCTTGCCTATGGCTGCTGCTACAATATGGCATTGGTTGCTGATTGTCTTCTTCTAAAACACATTCTCATTTGCTCAAATATTTCTATTCCTACCAGAATATTTAATCACACAACATGTCTCCAGTGATAGTGGCTGTAGGCTAGTGCATACTGCAGGGTGACCGCATGTTTTACTAGGTGGATATTTTTCTACATGGAGAAGACAGCAGCTGTTATCTTCCTTCAACCTGTTATGGCATGTTAACTATGCCAGCAGTAAACTGAGGCCCACTCATAACCATTTTTATTCCTTGTTTTTCCCCATTTTGCATTTATGCTGGTGGGAGATTTTTGTTTTGTTTCTAGAACCACTTCATATCTCAGTCAGCTTTGCTTTCTTTTCTTTAGTGTTCTCTGTTGATGTTTTTTATCGTTTTTTTTTTTTTCCCCCCATCATTTCTTTTTTGTCTCCATTTCATTTCAGAACCTCAATGTCATTCAGAATGGTTCTGTACCTTTTTTCTGCCTGTATATGTCATTCCCAATAAACCTATTGTCTATTTAACTTCTGCATCTTCAGTTTTTCTTGTCACACTCTGTTCTTTCTTGTCCTAATGTCTCTGTCTTCCTCCCTCCTCTTTTTCAGGAGACATTGTGTTTCTGGCTTTGTATTTCATATTGCGTGCATAGACAGCAGACCTCTGCTTGCCACAGTTTGCAGCACTGCAAGACTTGCCTTTTGTGATCAGTTCAGCGAACCAAAGGCTCTTTGATGTACTGTGGGGGCAGGGAGGGGGCCTCCTCACTGTCTTCCACATCATTGTTATTTATCATATTGCTGACACATGGATGGAAGCATTCTCTTTCTATGTTAAGCCTGGGCTATGCGAAGACATTGGAAGGCAATAGATACACCACTGAACCTTATGGCAACAGCAAAGTAGTTTTACAAGACTGAGATATTTCCACTGTTAAATAAACCAGGACGGTGATGAGAATGAATAGGGTGAAAGAGGCTATAAGACTCACACATTTTGGTAAGGAAAAAGATAACACAAATTCTGTGTTGCAAGTTAATGAGGTAAAATGTGTATAGTTGTAATACCTGAGGCCACAGTTGGCATTAGACAGCGAGGTACATTATTTTGCAATGTATACCTTTACCAGCTTATGGAAAGACTTTGCTCTGTCTCTGCCTTGTCAAAAGCATCTGTGACATATGACTGCATAAAGAGGTTATAGACAGGAATAACGCACAGGAGGCTGGGGAAAGCTGTGCCGCATAGTAAAATCTACGGTTGTTTTTATCCTTCACTATGGCTTCAGTGTTGATGTTTACATCACCATCATGATTTGTGCTGATAACGCTTCAGTCCAACACAAGATGAGGGGCCTAGACTGACAGGAGAAACATAAATGCATATAAATTGAGTATATGTTTTCCAGTAAGTCTGTAAATATGTAAATGGTAGAATTCACCAAATACATTGTGACTAAAAATTAAGATACTAACACTTAGATTCCTCCCTGCAGTCACAGTTTGTGTTTGCATGTGCAAAGTGTACAGCCCTGACTTGGACCTGTAATTATTTTTTTTCCTGATGCATCTCAGAGTTGAAATATGAGTGCTAATTGAAATACTTACACTGCTTTGTTTTCCTGTTGGTGTGACTGTAAATTGCACCCACTTAAAGAGGAGTTGGGCTTTGACTGTTGAGAATCTGCTATATCAGGCAGTGTAAACTTTTTAAGGAGGTGTGTTTTGCCTTTCACTAACAAAGGCAAGATATCAAATTTACTGAAATACAGATAATCTGAAGAGATCCAGGGGGATTATGTGTCTTCCCCTCCCATACATTTTGACTTAGTGGAGGTACAAATACTTTCTTTGTTTAAAACCTTGAATATAACTCATCGTAGAACGTAAAAAAAAGACAAAGGCAAAGTGCTCATCGGCTAAGTTGAAGTCAAAACAAAACAGTCCGGAAAAATGAGGCAGCTCATCAGCAAGCTTGACCCCTGGGCAGCCTGAGAGGCAAGTTTGGCAAGAGCTCACGTAGCTGCAGCAAACAGGCTGCAAGAGATGTGACAGGAGTCTCGGGGGATACCCCTGCCATGGCTCCTACAAGGTATTTGCTAGATTATGGGTCCTACATCTGCCAGATGGGCCATCTAAGTTTATGTGGACAGTGGGCTTTGGTGTTAAGGCAATTATAAAAGGAAGGCAAAACCACCAGTTTCCATGACAATCCATACAAACTGCTGATTTAACTTAATAATGTTGTACAAAATGATACACTCCATTTTGTCCATAATTAGTTTCACTGCTACTGGTATGTTCAGTGTCACCAGCAGGAGGTCTGTGCAGACTGACGTGGAATGTAGCCATACAGTGAATTAAAAAAGCCTGATGAGTTGGCAAATACTTCAGCAGAATAAACATTAATGTTTACATCATCATCAATTTTATTTGGTCATTTCTACATTTTTTTTTCTTCTGCCAGAGGGCTTTGGGTCTGAATTTCAAGCTATGCATTTGTTAACAACACTAATATATGTATAAATCTTGGGTTTGTAAAAATATGTACTCCTGTATATATTATATCAATTTCTAACATATTTGTAAAGCTTTAAGTCTGTGTTTAAATGAAATAATGGGAATTTATCAGCAAGTGAGGCTTCTGCAAGTAAAGATAGCAGTTGTTCTCTATGTGTTTTACTATAAATTTTTATTCAGAGAGAACCTGAGAGTTTGGAGAGAGAAAAAGGGGAGTTCAGCTTAAAATGTGAAAATAAATGGCAAATTATTGATCTATTCCAGTGGTTTAGGAGAGTTGTATTCCTAAACCTTTTGTTTCTGTGATGCCTATTTAAAACTTGACAACAGTGTTGTTCTTGTGCTCTGACTACTGCCTACCACAATGATCATAATCATCTTGTCACCTTCCATACATCTCCATCTGTCTGTATTCCTGTGTTGTCTTGCATATGGTAAGCTGTCTAGGGCAGGAGCTATGCTTTTGTTCTATGCTTATATAGCATCTAGTGCATAGCACTTGGCACAATGGAGTCCTGGCCAATGACAAAAGCTATGAAGTTTTAAGATGAAAAAGCAAGTATTATTGTCAACTTCGTATCTGTCAGAAAGTTTCGTTATGTAAATAAATAGTTTGCCTGTGAGTTTTATCAAATATTTTATGTTGTTAAATTATTTACAATAAACACAGTATCTTACTGCTCAGCATAAATTTAAAAGATAATTTTAACAAGGAAAGAAAATATTTATAAAGGAAAACCAGAGGCAGAAATAATAGTGATAAGATAATGAAAATGTCATGGTGATGGCAACAGTCCAGATGAGAATTATCTCTAATCTGAGGTTATTTGATGTTGTAAGGATGATGTTGCATTTGTATATACTATGTGCTGGATTTGCCCATCTTTGTGAGCCATGGGAATAGTGGGGGACACAGGCATTCTGAAAAGATTTTGAGGGAAAATTACCTTGAAGTACAATAGTCAGTAAGGAACAGGTATACAGTAGTGCTGCTGGGAGGTGCTAACACCATTTCAAGCTTCACTGGGAACTGGAAGAGCAAGGGGGAAGAAAGTAGGTGCATTTAGGATGTAATAATAATGAATAACCTTTAAAGAATTGCTAGAAGATAGAGGTAGCAAGAGTACACAGAGGAGTCCATGGCCCTGAAGCAAGAGGCCACTCATAGCAAGGTGTGCCATTTTTGACTGCAGAGAGCTATAGCTGTGCCTCAGGGAGAGGTCCCTCATGGGACAGAAAAAGGTTGTAATAAGTTCTTTCTATACTGTAAATATCATATGTCAACTCCATATTGGATCTATCCTTTGCTAGTTTATGTAGACTAAAATGTCAGCAACATACTTCCACTCCGTTTTATGTCACTTTCACAAAAGCAACTATTCTTGATAGCTACGTTGTTAAGAAAAAATGGATTATATATGCTTTGCTAAAAATGATCCAGAATATTATGGCCTTAGCCATGGCCCTGGTATATAGCTTTTAATGCAAATATAATTTCATTTAGTCATTATAGGAAATCCTTAGAACTTTGTATTTTACAAAAAAGATTTATGATGCAAATTGTATATCAATTTTTATATTGTAGTATATTGAGAATTAATATTTCTTCCTACCAGGCTGGAGAAACAAACAAACAAACAAATAAAGAGGTATTGACCAAGCAGAAAACATAGGTAAATTATTTGTAAAGTTTATGAAGAATTGTTGATCACCAGTTACCTTAGAAACGCTGTCACTATGGAAGTGTAGATAAGCTTTGCTGTTCCATTCTATACATCCCCAAAGTCTTGTATTCCAGTGGACTATGAAAAGGGGTCTTGCTTTTATATTATTATCCCAGATTCTTGCATGAGTTTTCTGTTTTGTTTACTTTGACAGTAATTATAACAAAATGAGAGGAGGTAGCGTTGATTATGGTCAAGGAGGCTTTTGGTTCAGAAGGGTGTTGTCCAAAAGGCAGCATAATCTTTAGTCTTTGTAGGAGTACCCAGCAAATTTTTATAGTAACACCTGCTTTTCCAGACAGTCTTTCTCCTGGGACATGGAAGACTTCAGAGAATTGATGCCCACATGGCATCATTTTCATATGTTCTGCAAATCTGTCTGGAGCCTCGTGAACTAGTGTATTTGTTTTTCTGTGTGCTTGTCGTTCTGTCCTCTCTACTCTGATTGTTTTCACATCTACAGACAAAACACATTCAAAATCATTCAGTGACTAAATACTAAATTACTTATGGAAGCAGACACCAAGAAGATATTGGATAATATACTAGATGTTTCTATATATAAATTATGAAACTAAAGTTACAGATGACAAACAGGTGGAAAAGTCTGAGTTGGTATACAGCTCCTAGGTTTTTTGCCAGATACAAACACCAAGATTGCATTGATAAAAAGTGATAGTTCCATCAAGTTCCTCAATATATACAATATATATTCCACAAGGTTTGAAAAAAAATTGGCAAACCTAAAATCTGCTTACCACAGAGATAAACATAAAGCAGAAGCAAATGTTCATATTGTAGTAGATAACTGGTCAAAAAAGATGGAAAAACTTCAACATGCTTCTGTTCAGAAAAAATCTGAAAGCTTCTAAGACAACTTGAAAACAGTCTCTGGCTGTAAAATCACTGGTGTTATGCCATTCTGTAGTGAAGATGGTCAAATGCTGTCAAGTTGAACGAAAGGAAAATCCTCTGTCACTGACACAAACATTTCAACAGTTTAATTAACCGTCGGCCTAAAGCTCTAAATGAAGTTCTGCTCCTCCCCACATAGGAGCAGCACTAACATCTGCAGCAGTTTTTTAAAAGCTCTTGTGTATATATCACAAGGTGAAGCATCAGGTCTCAGTGATATTCCTCCCCAAACATTCAAATGCAGAGGTCAATGCCTTGTCAAAAAGAAGGTGGAAAAATAAAAATGTTACACTTGTTTGCTAGCCTACACGGCAAGGAGAAAATTCTTAAAGAGTTCAAAGACAGAGAAAACATCTGCCTCTGGAAACAAACGAACAAGACCACCTGTACTGTGTTAATTATAAAAATATTGTTTTCTTTAGCTGCTGGACAAAATCCTTTCCTAAGCAATGTCAGGCATGCTATTGAGTTTGATGAATTTCCAGTCAAATTAGATTTTGATCTAGATGAGGCACAACCCAGTGTACTTTTTGCAGTCAAATATTCTTTAAAGTGAATGAAATGAACACACTACAGCTTTATATAAACGTTTTAGGAGATTTCTATACAAATTCCACTATCAACATATGTACATAAACACAAACTTTTTTTTTTTTTTTTTTTCTTATTTCTTAAGTGAGCATTAGCAAAGATTTGTCCAGGATGGAAGGCAAGGAATTTTCACTGTCAAAAATGGCAAGCATAGCTGTATGTTTACATGACTCTTGTCTAATGTCTGCGCAGTAGCAGCTGCATGATGCCTTTAGAGACAGCAGAAAGTCATATAGTTGGTAGAGTATACTGAGGGCTCTACATTTGCTAGCCTGCAGTCTGGTCATTGCTAGTGGCTGCAAATTCTTGGTATGCATAGGCTGTTCATGGCATATGCACTTGAGAACACACGGTGCATTACTGACTGCCTTAGTTGTGTTGTCAAGTTTCTTGGGCTGGCATCAGCACAGCAAAACAATAGTTCTGCTCCAGCCTTGCTCTGGTGAAAAGAATGTGAAGTTAATACTGGGAGCTGACAATGAGGTCTTGTGTTCTCCAAACAAATTCTGCTGCTTTGGTAATACGCTGTCTTATGTATATCTTTCTAACCTTTGTACACATCCAGGACATTTGGTGCATACTTTGGAGAAACAACCTGACAAAAGCTATTTCCTTTGGTCATTTAAAGTACAGTTAATAGCACAGAGAGAGAGAGAGCAGTGAAACTTGATAAGTGTGTAGAAGGAAAGTCTTTGGTTTGTAAAGTTCCTTGCTGTGTTGGAACTACAGCCAATGACAGCCTCTTCTTCCTCCCAGAAGTGGCACTGCACTACAGAAATGGCAGATGATAGCAACCATCAGAGTGCAGAGGGCAGCACCTCTGACACCTGGAGATAACGGTGTGCTGCGAAGATTTCCCTAAGTTCTCCATGAGTCCATTATGCTGACTCTTCATGCACAGAAACACAGGAATTTCTGTGATGATATTTATACTGTAAGGAATTCTCAGACTTCAACAATAAACACGAATAGGAGAGCAGAGAGGACTTTAACTATTAGTCTACAGAGAGGTGTTTGTAGATACCACTCCAGAGTGCTCTGGGTTTTGCCTGTTGATTCACGGAATCTCAGTTGTCACAAGAGGCCACTGATGCATAGGCTATGTTTTGTTCTTTGAGGGCTTGTGTTTTTGGCCTTTAAATAAAAGAGAAAGTCATTAAATTCATGCTTCGTTTTTTTCCATCAGTGAATTGCGAAAGATCCAAGACAGAAGCAGAACAATTTTGTATCTGGGGCGTAGATTGTTTGGAAGTTGTTTTGTGGTTAAATGATCTGCAACACTCCTCTCCTGTTTAGGAACTGTTTACAAACTTTCAGAGCCACAGAAACTGGCAACAATGGACCAATCTGATTATTATGTTTATTTCTATACTATACCTACCTATCACTATCTTCCAGAACCATTCCCAAAGTATCTCTGTGGTTGGAGATGGAGAACTAGAGAAGATAATATTCTCTAGAACAGAAGGAATGGGTTCTGTTTTGGATATCTACTAATGCAAAAGAAGGAAGATGATCTGTGATCTGGAGTTCTTAGCATCCCACTGTTTTTATCTGCCCTTTCAAATTAGGTAAGTTAACTTTTGCTAGAGTTATGAAAAGACCTCAGCTGCATATGGAGACAGTTTTTTCTCTAGTTCACTGCCAAGCAATTCCAAAGGGATATGTCCATCACTGTGCACTAAGAAATGTTTCTAGGTCATCATCAGGTAAAAGATTTGGAGAGACCTGTGAATGTACTGAGGGTCAGAGCTCAAGTATTTGTGCTACTTTACTGTTAATTTGAAGACAGAACAATCAAGTTTTAACAAAAAATACTATGTGACAGATTTATAAAGGAAAGAGGGAATATGCATAGTTGCTTCTCCCTTCTGTGAGGAGCTAGTTCAGCTATGAACACAACAGATTGAGCAATGGATATCTCATACTTTAAATACCTGGCAGATGCATTGCTATTCTTGGATTATATGAGGAAGCAGTATTTTCTTCAGGTCCCAAATAGATGATCAAATGAATAAAGTTCAAGTGAATCTTCAAATAGCTATATGAAGCACCCAAATACTTTCTTCCCTCCTCTGTCTTTGGCACACACACATACTTCCCTTTAAGTACTGTGATTCTTGTACAGATCATATACAATGCTGCCTGAGTCATGGTAGAAGTATTGCTAGGTTAAGTGAGCTTTGGTATCTGGAGCCCGTGGTTGTACTGGTCCATCCAACAAAGTTCTTACAGTCTTGAAGAACAGCTAAATTCTGTCTTCATGCTGCAAACAGATCTCTGTTTTTACTGGTCTGGATTTGGTATGAAGTATCATCAGACTCAAGGTTCCTGTTATTTTTTCCCCTTGAAAAGTACCAGACTATTTTGTTTTATATTTGTTATACTATACTTAACATACATTTTTCATAACCCTATCCTGAGTGAAAGGAAAACAACTTATCTTTTAAAAAACAACCAACCAACCAAAACCCCTGTCCTCTGCCCNAAAGACTCTGAAGGCAAAATCTGAACTCATTTTACTCTACAGTAGGTAATTAGCCTCTTCCAAAAATGGGTGAAATTGACCCCAAAGAGGATGCCACATGGATTCCTGGAATAAATCTATTCACTCACTTTTCTCCTTCCCTGCCTCAGATGAAAATTCAGCATAAGAGCTTCCATATACAGCCTATTCACATGGCATGAAGTCAAGAAATCAGGAAATCAGAAAATATGTATGTTACTTCCAGGTTATTAATACTCAGTGATTTCTTCCATGCTCAGACTCTGCATACAACAAAAAATAATTTGTAATTTTTTCATATGTAATTATGTATGAGTTTGATCTGAGAGGCAAGGCAGTCCCTGTAAAAATATTACTTTTCATTGGTCCTGAAGTTCCCTTGTGCTTTGACTTCACCTTCAAAATGGGTTAGCATGGCCTTTCTGAAAATGATGGTGTGATTAAATTTCCAAAATATTTTTTCTGTTCCTGACAACTATTAATGAGAAACAGCTATAAACGAGAAATATGAGTCCAAACTGGGACCACAGGTGACTATTCTCTCTCACTTGTGTTACGCTGTTAGCTAAGGCAAGTGGTAGGACTATTTAAGAGGTTATTTAATTGGTTCCTAAGCACCTCATTTTTATGAGTGGGGCTTAACTGCAGAGGTACAGGAAAGTACATTTCCTTGTGGTTGCTATCAGCACAATAGCATATAAACGTAGTTTAGAGAAAATCCTAGAATGCTTCTTAACTTACTTCTTTGCAAATGGAAGACATTATACTGTAATCTTTATTTTTATTAGAGAGCAAAGTTTTTTTTGGGGGAAAGTATGATACTCATTTGCCATTAATTTTAGTGGGAGATTCACATGTTTGAAGGAAGAATATATGTTTTTTTTTTTTTNAGAAACAAGAATATTATACAATAACATTATACATTTGTTATCCAGGCAAGATCTATTCTGATGGGTCTTTTGTCCGCTCTTTGATATGAAAGTTAAAATAAAAGGAAGCAAGACTCTTCATATTAGTCATTTTTCTTTGGGAAGCAACATAATATAAACTAAAAATAGTTTGGTTGCTTTCTCTTGAAATTCAATACACTTCTATGAAGTCTTTGTACTGGTTCCTCTTGTTTGTATCTAATTTTCATGAAAAGAATAGCCTGCAGAATAACAATGATGGTATTAAAGTAAATGGTATATATTAAAACTTACTGTTAATAAGAGCCAAGTTGCACCAGATTACTATGGATAAAGTTTACCAAACACCATAAAAAACCATCATATCAGTTTAAAGAAAAAAGTGTCATTACTGATTTTATTTCTGGAAAGGAAAAAAAGGGTAAATTGAAATAGCTAGATAAAAAAGTATATTAGTTCTTGTTTTTATTTAATACAGATTTTGTAAGTACATTTTATGTATACAGACAATGATTATAATTGTTTAGCAGAACATCTTGAATGTATGTTTTTTCTTCCTCTAGAGGACGGAGTTTGTAGAGAAAAAAGCCACAGTAAACATTCTGTATGTTAACAGTGATAACTGAACTTTTGACAGTGTAGAACTGAAGGTGGTTTTTGATGTAGTAGTACATGTTATTAAGAGAAGGCAGCTGGCTTCTGGGGGAAAGTCCATTGGGTATTTAGTATTGCTTCCTCTGTCTGTATAATGACCTATCATATGAGTATTTCTTTCCCTTTCATAATTATTTGTTTAGTTTATTTAGGAAAAAAAAAAATATTTCTGGTGACCATTAAAACTGAAAAAGTTTCCACTATCCTACACAAATGGGAATGTAGTTCTTTTGGAAATTTGCTATTTATATGTCTGTGGGGATTAAACACAGATCACATAGATTTGCTGGGAATAGTCCTTATTGAAGAGTGCGCTGTCTGTCTTCTGTCTTGTAAGTCTTCTACAGCCTCTGCTTGCAGCCTGTCTGCAGGGATAGCTGCACAGACCAAATGTTTAAGACTTATAGACAGCACAAATGTTTAAGACTTGGCCAGCTTTCAGCATCAGTGGCCATACCTGTTCTTGGCATTCCCCAGAGCTTTTGACACCTGTTGGGCCATAGGGAATGTCTAAGTAGTTAATTAAGGGATACTGCAAAGCACATTTCAGTTTTCAGTTCTTTTTACTGTTGGTGATGGTAATGTTTGAAATTGGGATCATCTGAGGAGCAAGGTTTAGAGGGATAGGTGATATGTTAGAACAATATAGCTGAAAAAAACATACAACTGTCTTGCTTTTAAATTTAAATCTAAAAATAGCTTGTTTTACATAAAACAGTTAAGGTGGGGAATCTGCCATAAGCCAGAAAATTCAAAGTGAAAGCTGACATTCTATCATTAATTCTTCCTCTTGTATGTGTCTTTCACCACAGTGTAAGAGAAGTATAAAACGTCATTCTCCACTTTGAATTTTTTTGACTTTTGTCAGGTTCTGTCACAGCTTTACTGTATCAGGTGTTCTTGTTGTGGGAGCAAGGAACACAAAATGGTAGGAGGCCTGTATATAAACCCTGAAACACATCTGTAGGAATAGTACAATGTCACTTAGGTTTGACATGGAGAGTAAAGAGATCAGGTTGTAGTTCAGCTGGAAAAGGGGAAATTATTCTGTCCAAGCAGAATCCTCCTTAGAGAAGATCCTGGGGAATTTTAAGGAGGAAGAATGTGAACTGATGCCCATAGGGAGGATATGGGTTCTTAAATTCTTTAATACTGTGATCATCCTTGTATTAGGAGTTGGCTTGCCACGATAGCATCCTAACCCATAGGTCAGGTGTGGTTGCATTACTGTAGCACAGGTATTTCTAGTAACAATAATCAGATTTGTAGAAGCCACTGTTGTACGAATAAATCCCTCCTCCTAAAGGAGATGGAATAAATGATAAAAATAAAATATGAAACAAAAGAAAAGTACGTTTTTCTAATCACACAAAAACCACAAGAGACCAGAAATGGGAACTGTGAAGTTGATGTGACTTTTTCCTTTCTTAACATAAATTTTGTACCAACGCAACTTTACTGACCTTAGGATAGTTACTTTCTACCTGCATGATTTTAAAAACATAAAAAAAGGATTTTTGTGTCCCGCCCCTCCCAGGTTTTAGGGTTTTAGAGATAATTTTTTAATATATTGGAGAAAATTTGACTTTTAAATACTGCTTTGTTAATGATAATACTCAAAAATATGAGGATGTTTGCATTTAAGGTGCTAAATAAGTGATTTGTATAGTGAAGTCCAATGGGAGATGTTTCAATCTACCACTGATGGACGATGGTATCTAGATATCTTCATCCACAGCAGTGGAAATAAAGAAGAGATTATGGCTTATAATAAAAGCTTATGCTAATGAATCCACTTCAGTATTCTGAGGTGCTAAATCTACTTGCCAAAGAAGGTGTCATAAAACTCTTCTTTTTGCAACCAACCAATGAGGAATGATAGAGCAACTGAATTAAGCATCATATTTTAAAAGCACTTTCTCCAAATAATATACACATAAAAGTAACTGTACAAATCATTGAAAAGTTTTATCTGTTAAATAGCTGTGTATCTATGGCACAATCCTCTTTCTAAAAAGCATGAAAATCCCACAGCCTTTGGCAAGGTATTTTAGCTCTTGATTCTCTCTCTCTTATACTTATGTAGCTTAATCTGCCTCTAAGGTCTTGTTCACTTAAGTGTATGTTGTGAATTATTTTCTTCCTATGTGCTGCATGCATACCATTTCCAACCCACCCAATGGAGGACAAAAAGTATTTCCTCAAGCATCACTGTTTTTTTCAAAATGGTAATTTTTATTTTTTATATGCCAAAAAAGGCTATAATACCTTCTTAAAAATAAGTTATTTTTTGTAATTTTAAAAGAAAAAAAGAGAAGAAAAAGAAAAAGAAAAAGAGAAAAAAAAAAGAAAAAGAAAGTAAAAACTCTGTTGTGCCATCTGGTAGGATATGGGAGCTGCAGGTAAGCACACTAATAATAGTTAATGCTACCATAACACACTGTGTTTTCAGCACTGTAGGCATCGAGTGATGAATTCTCAGAACATTTCCTCTGCTCTAGGTAAATGTTACTGATCTCTTTAGGGAATCTGCTTGGTCTTGCTGAGAATAATACCTGTGTGCTTGCCAGCCTTGGAACACCTAAAATCTGCTTAATCGTGTCTGCTGAAGTTTATGAAGTTTATTCTTTCTCTGTCCACCCCTTCTTTTTCCTGCACTTTTCACCAGCTCAGATTCTGCTTTCCCACAGAAGAGTCAAGTTAGCAGGTTATTTTTTCTGAGAGATCTAGGTGAACACAAGGAAGTAGTAAGCTCCCGTCAAGGTGTAAAGAAAGGCAGCTTTCCTTACAACTGCCCAGCCATTACCCCATAGAAATAGGAAATGCTGTTCTGTGCAGTTTTTTATTGTAGTAAATATACATACATATTTGCCAAGTTGGAGTCCCTGCGTGTTGCTAAGTTCTTATTAGCTGAAAGAGACAGGCAGCAGTAAGTGTTATGTATTGTTACAATTAATGTTGTAGCCTGTGATCATGTTTAATTAATTATTTGTATCACACTATCAGTATGTTTAGTGCATAATTAATTAGCATGGAAGCAAAAGAGTAAGGAAGAACAACTTGAAAACTGATGGGGAAAAGGTTTCTGGTATATGATAGTTAGGCTGGTTCATACTGTCTTTGTTCATTGTGGAAGATCTTTCAGTGCTTTTTGATTTAAAATAAACAAAATGAATCCCTGTACGTTTGCTAAAGAAATTCAATACATTACTTGCTCTGTATGGGAAACTGTATTAGTCTCAAGTTAGTGCAAGATGTATAATACAATTGCATGAATTATGAATTTTTTTTGATATCTGAGTTACCTCTTAGCCAGGAAAAACATCAGCTCCTATTCAGTATCTGTCAATGCTCCAAGTGGATGTGTTACGTTTTTCTCACTTCCCAACATGACAGACACTGGGACTGCGGCTGTGTCTTGGTCTTTCTAGTTCTGGCAGCTGAATTCTAATACTTGCTCAGGGCTTTCTCTGACAAGTGCACTCTTTGGTAATGATGCAAAGAGCTTCCCCTGCCTTTGCACTTAAAAGCACTGCAGAGGTGGCTTTGGTCCTGTTCCCTGGGGCAGGTGGACAGTGAGGTAGGCAGAGGGGAGGCAAGTCATGCCCTGGCTTCTCTCCCTCTCTCCCTGGGCCACTGGGACAATTCACCTGAGTTGGTGGAATTAGGGGAGCAGGCTGCATTGCACCCTTTCCGGCACATAAACCTGTACACACTCAGTGGAAAGAACTGTAGGGGAGCTCAGAATAGCTCTGCATTGAAGTTTCCTCCAGGAGTGCTGGACACACACACACACACCCTGCAATCCTGCCACCTGGCACATGTGCCTGCTGAGGTATTAGGACTGTAAGTGGGGGAAAACAGACCCTTCTGGGAAGATACATGACACAAAATACACATAGGTTGGGAATGAAAAAGTGATGACTTCAATACCTCTGCTTAGTCAAGAGCATTGAGACTACTGGAGTCGAGGAGAAATGCCCCTCTACAATTTGCTGTTTTTGCACTATTAACAATAGGATTCAAGTAAATTAAATGCTAATTTGGCTTATTCCAGTGTTTTTCACTGGGTTTATCTGTTTTGCAAATCAGTGTCACAACAGGATGAAAGAGTCTGTCACAATGACAGCCACACACTCATGAAATATGATGTAAGAACAATGTACTAAGTAAGATTTCTATAGGGAAATGTTACCTAGTTTTGTAACTTGCTCGATGCTACTGAAATCAGTGAATAGCATTAACTATTCAGGTCAGGCAGAAGTTTTTCTGTCTCTGAATGGAGATCCATACAATGCTTACACTCTCTAAATGCAGATAATTAGAGACTATAGCATAATTCTCTTCTCCCTTGACCTAAAAGCAGTCACGAGTAAAGTCACTGAGGCAATTGATTACTGTCACATAAAACTACCAGAATGTGTTGGGCATACAGTGAGATTCTTAACTTGAATATCCTTGCATTTATTTGGGTGGCAGCTTCTTTACATTTGTTGTAGTCTTTTTTTTTTTTTTTTAACTTAAATGGCAAAGTACCATGGCAACTGTTATTTGGAAGTCAACAACAGTAGGTCAGTGGAACAGTTGTGATAATGTCTAAACAGCAGGCAGGAGTGGGACAGCAATGCCAAATTTTACGTTTTTTTTTTCTTTGTTTATTATTTGGGGAATAAAGGAATCTATGGTACCTACTTTGCTTATAATTCACTAAAATGGGTCAATGCTCAAGCTAGCAGTTGCTCTGAAATTACAATGACTGACAGTAATTAAGAACTAATTTGCAGTCATAAAAAAGCCAGATAAGGGGCTATCCACTTCATGAAAAATGAATATAATCAAGATAACTGGCACAGCTGGTGGCCATATTCTGCCCTCAGTAAGCACACACAATTCCCATAATTCCTAATAGAACTTACGTATCTGCCTCAGAAGGTGAATGATTAAGAAAATTTCCTTTAGGTCAATGATTTGAAGTGTTAAAGCTTATAGAGGGATGTGGAAGTGGCTTGGGGAGCACAATGCAGGTGTTTACTAATTATACAGCATTAGCATTCTGATGGATGTCATGTAAATGAATCAGGTAAATGTGTTTTGGTTTGCTAGAAAAAGTCAAGTTTGTTTCAGAGAGAAAATATCAAGGCTGAATGTGCCATTTCATAAATGTAAGCAGGAATTGACTTTAACTCAAACCATTCTTCAGTCACATTTGAATTTGTGGACTTATTTTCCTTGATATCATGGGCAGACCTAGCAGCGATATCCTGTAACCTTTTCATCTGTGATATTCAACTAACTTCTGTATGAAAACAGTCAGCTTTAGTTTTACCACAGAAAATATATCTATAAAACCCTGTTAACTGTTTTCCTTATGCAAAACAGCAATTATGACCTCTTTGACTTAGCACTTATTCTACAGAAATAAGCAATTGCCATTTGGCTCTATTCATTTTGTACTTTGTTTCACACTTTCTTAAGATGTATCAGCAGACTTTTAATTATCCTGCAAACGATTCTATTAAGCATTCTCCTTGCATATTAAATGCAGAAGACATTGTTTTGAGCTTCCTTTGCCTCCTGTGAATTGAATGTGGGCAGACATAGAAAAATCAAATTATTTTACTAAATGAAAACAACCTGAGCAGAAGAAATCATTTTTGAATAATGACAGCTTGGGTGAGAGTGTCACCATTTTCTATCAGTTTGCTCTGCATCACATAGGAGCTCACTTGATGGAATGTTAAAAAAATGCGTCTAGTAAAAATAAGCTGTGACAGTCTCTAAGTAAATGTAATAAATCAGGAGGATTTTCAAAGGGAATAAAAAGTGTCATTTATGATGGTTACAGCTTATACGCCCACTATGATTCCTGTACTGGTACAGTTTATACTCTCCCATGGTAGATAAAATTATTACTTGATCTGTCAAAATGGAGTGACAAAATTTTTGTGGGTAGACAGCTTATTTAAGAATAGTAAAGTTCTATTGTGTGTTTGCTATCCTAACTCAAAGTACTGTAGAAAACAAGCAATGAGGGAAAGCTGTTGTTGTTCAGAAAGTTGATACAAAATTGGAGAAAAGAGAAAATCTTAGAAAAAATCTCAATGTTTTACCCACAGGAATCTGGAGAAAGAGCAAATATATTTTCATCTGAAAACTTATTATTTCAGTAGCATGTGAGACCTAAATTCTAGCAGTTTTCCTATAATATAATGAATTTGTTAATTCTCAGAAAAAGTTTTCAGTCAGCAGGAAGTGAACTGCATTAATCTCTCAGATCCAGGTGTTCACAACTGGATTAAATCGAAGAACTGACTGTGATTTCTTAGTGCTAGCTCAGATTACTGCTTAGGTTTGCCAGACACCCATATCTGACCTGGACATTCAGAGGTATGGAATATTTATGCAACCTCAAGCACTAAATGTATGGGCAGGTGCACTTCATAGCAGTTACGATATAACTTGCATATGGGTAGAAAACTGCTCTGAGACTTGGAAGTGTGAGCATAAAATGAACTCAACACCATTTCTTTAAAGACAGAGGCTTGCTTTGTTTTTAAGTGTGTTTAGAGAGATAATACATTAGATTTACAAATCATTGCCATTAAAGGTAGTCCTATTTCTCTACTTTTTGGACGCAATCAAGAAGTAGCCAAGTCACGTTGCATAACTGCTCACAGAGGTAAATTCATCTAATACCAAAAGTCTTTTAAAGCAGATGAAAAGATCTTATGGCTAGAATTAGTCGGCAAGGTATCAGCAGTAAATGAAGTGCAAATGTTTTGACAATGGGAATACCTAGCCTTTGGGATGGGTTGTGAAGGAAAGGAACATGATGAATTTGCCATGATTTGAAGCCTCTAAATTTTGATTAGGAGTCCTTCCAACTCCTTAAACCCAGCATGAGCTACAGGTGAGACCAAAATAAAGGCCAGACATACTCTTCTGTACCTTTTTCTCTTTGCTTGCACATTTCAAAAGCAATGTTGTGGAGTTACACTTCCTGTGCTAAATATGGAATTGGAGTTCTGTGCTCTGTTAGAAAAGTCATTTAGAGGATGAATGCATTTGCGTATTTTCTGAAGATATGATCACATATGAAAAGAAAGGATGGTTCTAACATGAGGAATAAGCCCCATATTTCAAGCTTGTTACCAATTCCTGGTTTCCAGATCCTACCAGGTTCCACTGGACAACTTAAACGCCAAGTGCTCTGGAAGGAACATGGTCGTGAAAATTTTGTAGTGATCAATCTACAGTGACTAGAAGTATATCTTCACTTACACTCTGGTATGGCTATGTATTGAGGCTATTTTCTATTCACACAGCTGCATGCAGGATACACTTAGCTTTGGTAAGGGAAATAGGGAGTAAAGAGAGACAAAGCAATCTGAATTGTGAAGCTATTACCTTCTCTTCAGATGAAAGAAAAGCTGTAAAGTGGGTATCTGAATCTTCCAAAATACCTAGTGAGTCACTGCTTTGGGGTTATCTGTAGCCAAAACAAACTGGTTTTCATGGACTTCAGCTTGGTGCTGCTGCTTGTATGACTGCAAGAGTATTTCTTACAGTGCTTGGTGCAAGTAGAGTAAAACTGGACTTCTCCCCATGAACATATGGGCATTCTAGGAAAAAGAAAATATTCCCTTGTACCAACAGAAAAGTCAGCATAGTGTAGTCTCACTAGGCTAACAGCAAAATTCATGACAAAAGTAAGCAGAGGACATCAAACACACCATAGATTTTTTCTTTTTCCAAGAGCAGAGTCTTCTAAATATAGATTATAGTAATTTACTTTCAAACAACTCATTTTCAGCATCTGACATGTTCATTAACCCCAGGTAGAAAAATTATTGTGGTGCATTAATTTTTCACCAATGAAGACATTAGTCATATTTGCAAGTATCATTAGTGTCTGCCACCGAGGTGGAAAAGTCTTACTGTCTCTCTCCAAATGGAGGATGCATTAGAATGTTAACTAGGGTCTGCTGAGTTCTGTGGGTTATCAACCCTTGCACACTTTTATGCATTGAATTTTAATTAGACTTTTCTAAAAGTACATCATTAAAAGACATGTTTTATAAGTGAGTAGGACAGATATGTAATCCTTTAGTAAAATAAGGTAAAATGTACAAGGATTTAGTGTAAGTATTCAGATAGTTCTTCTGACAATATGAAGGGTACACGTTCATATATTAAACTGTATGTGTGCTCAGCAATTGTAAGAAGGAAATGAGATACGAGGTATTATACTCCACAGAGGAGAGAAGAGGGTTTCAAAAGGTGCTAACAGCGGTAGGTGTCTAAAGGTAAGTGAGGTCAGAGAGACTTGAATGTTTTTCTTACCACTGTGTTGTAAGAAATCCCTTACATTATATTCATTATATTTTAAAGATGATTTTTTTTTTTTTTTTTGATAATGTAGGTAGTAGTATAAAAGGTAGAATGCCACTAGATTATCCTGGGAGAGAAAAGACCTTCAGAAAAAGCATTATATCTAATAATTAATGTTAAGATTTTTTGAGAAGAAATGAACATATGCAGGAGGATACAAAGAACAAGTATGATCATCATCCTATAATGTACTTGTGTAATTCTGGATTCTGCATTATATTTCAATGATGTGACTGCAGGTAAAGTTGGAAGAGCTGTCTTGAGTAATGCTCATGTTGAGAGCTGTGGAAAAGTGTTTTTGGTGTTTATTCACGTTGGATAAACAATGAGAAAAACTGGATTACATGTAGACGTGAGCAGTATTTACTGTATCATCATTTCTTCTTTTGTATTTAATTTCACATTGAGATAGCAGTTGCTCTGTGGAAGCTACATAAACCAAAACAGTTTATGTGGTTGCCCATTTTGAAGTCCAGTAAGGTAGTGAATCTCTATGTTTAAATGCTATAATTGGTAACACAATTGGGAAATGAAGTCAGGAAAGCCCTTTGAGCTTCATATATCAAAGTAAGAATAATCCTTTCAGGGATTTGTTGTGTTACTCTTGGGCTTACCTTGCTTGTAAAAACTCAGTTTAACTGGTACTTAATTTAGTCTTGCTA
>VXAL01018640.1:40409-50666 GCA_013399475.1 Chauna torquata
CAGGAAGTATAGTTTGCTTTTTATAGTAAATGAAACTGCTAAATATGGATTATGTAGGAGTTGAATTGGTAAAAGACCGGCAGAAGAGCTGTGTATTTAAATGCAAAAAGGAAGGGAACAATCTAAATTCTTATGGTAGGGGCAGTCTAGAACATTATTTCAACCTGGGTTTGATCAGAGACAAAGTGTCAGGGAGAACTTTTAGAAGAAAACAGCTTAAAAGAAAGGAAATTTAGTAACGAAAACAGAGCAGACTATAGTGATGAATAAGCTGTAAATAAAATGTTAAGTAAACATCGCCTAGCAATATCTAGATCAGTCACCATTATGCATATTTCTTGTAATGCATGCGTGAAAGCACTGACTTGAGCCTGTGTTTGAGGACCAGGAAGGGTCCTCATATGTATATGAAAGCTATAGAGTTAACTGTGGTTGCAGAAATTCTAACTTTGCAAAGATGAATCTAGTTCTCTTGCCTTTTCTGCACAAATATTAGAAGCAGCAGTGATGTCACTGCTGCATTGATGGTAAGACCAATGATTTACTGTAAGATGTTTTAAAGCCCCATCCTACAAAGCATTTAATTTTTATAACTGAAACCTTGCTCTCTCATGACTATTGACTCTCCGTGAGGCTAATTCTGCAGTAAATATTTTTTCCTTTACCAATGTAAACGTTTTTGATTTCTTATACATCTCACCCCCCTCTCTACATGCCTAGTGATCTTCTCTATAGTTCCCTTCTGTCTGGATGACTGTGTGTATCAGATAGCAAATAGTTGGCTGCTGGTTTACATGTTGCAGGGATCAGTCCTTTGCAGTTAGGGCAATGGACAGGATGACCTAAGATATGTCTTTCGTCTTTATTTTATCACTGCAAAATGCAAGTGGGCGTGCAAATCCTAGCTCTTAGCCAAAGCCATCTGCTCAAAAATATTACACAAACAGACAAGGAAGGTTTAAACTAATTACAACTTTTGTCTGTTTATAAAAATTATTCATTACTACTGCAACCATATATCTGGGCTTCTAGTTGTGCCACCTTTTTAAATCCAAAAATCTCGTCAGGGCACTACCTGAGGACTTTGGACATTTTTTGGTGGTTTGTGCACATTCCCCAGCCCAGGAGGAGCACTAGCAGATTCACTGCTGGCCAATCAGTTCAATTTACCCATTGCACAAAGACTGTGCACGTATTTTTTCCTAGAAAATCATTGATAGCAATGTGGAAGCCCTACATTAGGCTCTTTATTATACTGTTGCCCTTATCTTGTTTTTGCACGTTAAAAGGCTGGTGTCTAGGGAATAGTTAGGATTCACATTGAATTACAGTTTTATCTTTGGCTTAGGCAACTCTTTGCATGCACAAAATGATGAGTTTTGCCCATGAGAACCTTTTGTTTCACATGGGCTGAAGAAATTGGACTGAACATAGTCTACTTCCAGAGGCTCTCAACCAATCAGAGCAGAACGGTCCTTCTAAACTTCCATCATCTCCTCTTTCCAGTGCTCCTTCCATCCTGTGGGCTGTCACATCTCCTGATCATATCAAGAAAGCTGCTGGAGTGAAAAGAACAATTACCCTAACCGGAATGACTTGTCCCCTCTGTTGCATTGCCAGGCTGTGCTGGACAGCCATTCTCCATCCTCAGCTTTGTAGAAGCCAGATAAAGACTGCTGCCTAGCCCCATTCAGCAGGTCACTGAGCTCAGCACCGAGGCTGTATGGTGTTACTGCTGGCTTTCTGAGTGACAGATGGAAAGCCATAAGTTTTGTCACTAAGTGTTGCCTGAGCTGGTAACAGTTGTATGTGCAGTTCAGGGTGTTGGTGTGTTCAAATTTTAATTTGAGTGTTTTTGTGGTGTTTATGTGATATTGTAAAAAAATAATAAAAAAAGAATTTCTTCAATCATTGAAGAGAGCTCCTTCTATAAATTGTATAGAGAAAAAAGAAAGCTATTTACATTTGATTTTTTTGTTGGCAGAAAGTTTCAACTCGATTTTTTTTTTTTATTTACAGGGGTTTGGTCAGCTATGGCTTTTATCTGTGCAAGTGGTAACTTCAAGAGTATTTTAGACATATTGTTTTAGAGGNTTAAACTACATATTCTGATTATGTATATTTATACTGCCATTTACTTACTTGTTAGTCTCATTGTAGCAAAACTGCAGAACAATGCTAAAGGCTTAACTTAGTGCAAGATATGAAAATATTTGCTTAGTATTTGTGGGGTTGTTCATCAAAAAAAAAACATATTTAACTAATTATTAGATTTTTTAGCATTATAATAGTCAATAATTAACAATTTTACAACCGACTTAATAAACAAATAACAATTAAACTTCCACATATGGCTTACTTTGTAAAGTTACCCTGCCATGCATAACTAACAGGCTTGCTACCACATGCTAGGGATAATATTGTTACAAGTTTAATGAAGCTGGTGGTTTGTCTGTCTCTAGAATAACATAAAATTCATGTTAAATATCAAATACAGTATAGGTTACAGATTACACTGTATTTCCTTCTGCTAGACTAAGAGAAGGAAAATACCTTGCACTGAGATTTGTAGAGAATTTTAGTGTCAGTGAGCAATTTCGTCTTAGGGTTTAATGAGGAATATTAACTGAATTTGGAGGGGAGTCACTGCATTGCATTGACATCTTAGTGTTATGGCTAAATGCTTGTCTATTTTGGAGAAATATAATCTGATAATAATGACATACCATCCTTATCTTCTGCAGGTTTCATGTCAGTCAAATATTATTCAGCCTGGATATTCAAAAGGTCTTGGTAGCAACTTGAATTTTCATGGTTGTAAACAGTTTTATGAGCTCCAGGCTTGTATGGTTGAAATGGCGCTGTGGGCAGGGCTGTCAGTATCCAAATATGACCTAGTGGAACCAGCTGAGCACAGTGAATGTTTTCTGCTTGCATTGGTGCTGTTATGATGGCTGGGTTCTGTAGAAGTGGCTGATGAAGGAGCAGAAGTTTCAGTCACCAGAGCCATCACAGGTGAAGGCCAAATGCTGTATAAGTTTCTCATGAGCTCATGTTACCCAAGGACTGTCTAGGAGAGACACGTAATAAGCTGGCCACAAGGTTCTGCGAACCAGCAGCCCGTGGTAGTCCTTGGATTAAATGCCTTGCTTTCCAAAATTGCAGCTCTGTCTGGAATTTGCAGCTGCTGAAATGGCAAGCCAGGAAAAGAAAAGGAAGGGGAGCCCAGGAGCCAGCTGAGCCCACTGTAATGCTGCAGTCATGGCTGTGTGAAAATACATTTGTGTGCGTTTCATGCTAGTAACATACAGGGCTGCTGCCCGAAGAACCTTCGCATTAATGAATTTCTCTGACTTTATTCATTCTTTAATTATAACTAAACACAATCAGAAGATCATGTAGATACTTGCAAAGACTTTAATACATTTGAAATGCAGTTTGATGGATATTTCTTTAATAAGCTGATGATAATCACTTTCTTATCTGATCTCAGCGTTTTTTACAGTTTTTTTACTCTTCTTAAAAAAGTTGAATTATTTTGAAAAGAGAAACTTTTCATGAAGGGAGATTTTCAACACAAATTGTATATAGTTTCGTGTGCAAACTTCAGCTTTACCTTTTCAACTTCCCTGTAATGTCTTATGCCTTATGACATTTGTGTCAGATCTATTTTTGTTTCACAATGCAGAGTATATTCTTGTACACTTCAAACTGTATGTCATCCTTCTACTGCTAAAAAGAACTGGACAGAGGTTAGGATTCTATCTTTTTCAGACTAATTAAGTTCCAGTATAATCATTATACATAGCCTATATTTGCTTATTGAACACAAAACATGTTTTGAGCAGGAGTTTGGATGAGATAACCTCCCAAGGTTCCTTCTGACCTGAATTATTCTGCTTCTATGAAAACAAAAGTCAAGGGTGTGTGTTTCATTGCCTAGAATTCTGTTTCTGAAAAGTCAGAGGTCATTTTGACTCTAGGTAACAGAGCAGCAGAAATGGGAAAAATGAGATTTTCCTGGAGAAAGCTGTAACTCTACCATGGACACAACTGAACACGTGCTTAAAATTCCCATCCTCCAGCCTGTAGGACCTCCATCCTATACAAAATACCTGTTCTTTTCAAGACCATGTAGTCCACAGAAGGCATACTTGTTTTTATCAAATGCAGTCCTATCCTGTTTTTAAAAAATTATTGAAGTGGAAGACTATAATTTAAAAATAAAAGTCCCCATAGTTGCAGATTGTGGAGAGCTCATACTGTATAAATTTTTTAGAACACAAGTATTTCAGTGGCTGAGTTGATGGATGAACTTGGCAGCCTGTCCTCAAACGATCTGGATTTTTTAGAAAAACAAAAAACAACACCCTTATTGCCAGGCCCTAAACTGTATTTAATAAAAAATAGAGTTGTGTGCAATGTGCTTATTTTGCTTTTTTTTTTTTTTNCTGCATTCAACAGTCATTAGCCTCTACCTCATTCTGTCAATATATAGGATAAGAGAGAGCCAATAAATTGCCCTGGCTCCCTGGCTGCTTTTAGGAAGATGCATACTAAGGAGAGAAAAACAGCTACAACTTAGCCATGACGATCTTAACTCTTTTTCCTCTGGGTTGGCTGATCATGTTTATTCTCTCATTTAATCTTGAGAGCCTTTTGATATACCTCTGAAGGGCTAGGAGTGCAGGTCATCTGCCACTTCTATATACAGAGAACGTATAAGTAGAGTGTGGAATCTGTCTACACATCCAAGTCCTTACTGTTTTCAGTACACAAGATTCCACAGAACTGACTATATGCAAATTATTAAAGCTCCATCTAAAAATGTACAATGCAATGTAGGATAAAATTATAACTACCAAACTTCACAGTTTCTTCTCCTGCAGTTTCTATTGCCTTTAAGATTGGGAGCTCCAAGAGAAAAGTGCATGAAGTAACGCTTTAGTAAATATGCAGGAAATTTAAAGTCAGGAGACTGGTCTTTGATTGTGTATCCAGCTGTGCAGTAGTTTACTGACTTGGTTTCTTCCTTTCTTAAATTGTTCTGTGTCACAGGCAGTTTCAATATAAAAATACACACAGCTGGCAATAAACCCACATGCTTCCTTCACTGCATCAGTTATATTATGTCAGATCTTGTGCAGTCAATCAAATAATGTAAGTTACATAGCTTTATTTACCAGAGAGTACTACAAACCAGTGCTCCATGTCATTACTCAAAAATAATTAGAAAAAAAAATAGTTTGGCAGAGGCAGGGGTAAGAAGAAAGCAATTTAGTTTCTACACAGCTTAGGGTTCATGCTCAGTTAAGTACAGAATCATGGAATCACAGAATAACTGAGGGTGGAAAGGACCTCAGGAGATCTGTAATCCAACCTCCTTCTCAAAGCAGAGCCAGCTGTGGAATGAGATCAAGTTGCTCAGAGCTCACTAAAGTGAGTCAGATCTTAAAAACCTCCAGTGACAGAGATGGCACAACCTCTCTGTGCAGCCTGCTCCAGTGCTTGGGTGTCCTCATGGGGAAAATGTTTCTCCTTCTCTCCACTGAGATCTGCTCTAATTTCAGTTTATGTCAGTTGTCACTTGTCCTCCTTGTATGGACCAATCTGAAGAGCTGCACTGTCTTCTGCATAACCTCTTTGTAGGTACAGGGGTCTGATGGTAGGTGCACCTTAAGCTGTGCTGTCTCTTCTGCAGGCTGAACAAACCCTGCTCCCCTAGCCTCACAGAGCAAGTGCTCCCATTGATCAATGTCTTTCTTATACTGTGGGGCCCAAAACTGTCCTTGGTAGCTAGATCTAGTATAATGAGGGCTGAGTAGAGGGGGACAGTCACTTCCCTAGATCTCCTGGCCATGCTTCTGTTCACATAGCCAAGCACACTGTTCTTCTCTGCTGCCAGGGCACATGGCTGGCTCATGTGCAGCTTGCTCTCTCCCCAGCTAGTCAGTTCCCAGCCTGTATCATTGCCAGGGATTGCAGGACGTTGCATTTCTCTTTGATGAGTTTCATAAGGCTCCTGTCTGCCCAGGCCACCAGCCTGAGTAGCAGCCCTGTCCTTGAATATGTTGACTGGTCCCCTGAATCTGATTCCCTCTATCGGCAAAACATTGCTATACATTTCTAAAGTAGCCATATCTGCTATTTTTATTATAGTAGGAATGAAGTAAATACAATTTAGACTCAGTGTTTTGACAACATAAATTTCTGTTTGTATTGTAGATGTAAAGATCTGGTACAGAAAACTTAATAAAACAACTAACGGCATTTGCAATACATTAAAAATATATTTGTGGATCAAACATGTTTTTTATTTGGGTTAAATCTTAATTCTTACATCATGCTGTCCTCATTCAATTACAATAGGACCTTCTGTGTTAGACTTGCTGTTGAAAAAAGGTAGATAGGTTATTATCTGTTTCCTGAGTATGTTACTAAGTCAGTAAATAGACAGTAAAATGCATGATGATGTCCATTTTACAAATGGGTATGAAAACTCTGAAAAATAATGGTCTAGTGCAGTGTCCCATGAGGCTGGAAAGGGAAGCCAAATCGCAAGTCTCATTCCAGTGTCCAGGCGTTAGATTAATCTTCTTTCTGGCAGGTATTTAATTCAGAATAGATTTAGATCAGAACTTTTGTTTGAACACAGTTGCCGTTTAATCATGCCAAAATGTTTCCACTGTTCCTGCTTTTTCTTTCATTATATTGTGTGCTAAAGAAATTATAATCAGCAAAGCACTAGAACTATCACCTGGCTATCCTGAATCATAATGAAGTACTCTGTGGCATTTTACTGTTCCAATTCCTGATTTGTGGTTAAATTTGATATGCAGCATACTGAAATCACATTATTGTGTAAATATTCTCATTATAAGCTATAATTTGCTTTTGATCTGAGAAGGTCATAAACATGCCGTCAGTTATTTCATAGTAGTATATAACAATTCATTGTTTTTTGCTTCACTTCAGATGGAAGGTATCTGCAGTAACTGTGTGGTGATGGCTGGCAAATGTTGACTTTTATCAATGGCTTGTGTTTGCTTCATGCCTCCAGCTCCTACATATTACAGCAGTGATTGCTGTTTCTGTTTTATTCTATGGTGGTTTAGTATCATGCGGGATATACTACTTTGCATAATGTTATCAAATTCCTACTATTAGGCCTTAGAAAATATTCGGCTCTGCTTCCAAGCTACTCTGAAATAATGGTAAGTTTAAATCTAATTTGCAGTCAATCATTAAAGGTCTATAAATGATTGTCAACTGTCAATTTCATGTATCTTTAATTCTGTTCTTAAAAACAAACATTTACATTTTATCTGGTTCCTGCCCTGTCCGAAAGTCTGTTTTTCACTCTTTTTTCTGTTCCTTCTGGCCCTGTCACAATCTCTACATGAAAACAGAGTAATGACTGCAGCACAGAAGCTTTTATGATAAAGCGCTTCAGCATCTCATGAGACGAAGAGGAGGAATTTACTCTCTTACTGAGCCAGAAAGGGAAAGGGGTAACAGGTGACTCCTTTCACTTAACTATGAAGGCAATGGAAATGCCAGGTGGCAAAGAGTAGAAGTCCATGCAGTGAGTTCCTAATGGAGAGCAGGGAAAAAGTAAGTGATGACACTTCCCACCAGCAAGCCATGATGGGAATCTGAAGCCCAGTGCAATGCATATTCATTTGCTGGATTATGAAAGTGCACTAAGCTATACCTCTGAGTCGAACTTCTAAGTGAGGCTGTGCAACTTGTTGACTCATGGCTTTTTTGCAGTACCTCTGTGGGCTGTATGTTAGCTCACAACCTTTTCATTCTGGTGTTGTTGCTAGTCCTTTATTGGAGCAATTTGCAGGAACAAGTGCACTACATAATCTAGGATTAAGAGGCTTGCTGATTAGCTTCCAGTTTTATTTTGATCCTTTGTTGTTCTACTGGTGGAGTATATCCTCTGTATTTAAGGGGTTTTTCTGAAGACCATCACATAATACAGCGTTTATTATTTGCATTATGGGAGCATTAATAGACATAAATCATAGATGAGTAGTGACCACACTGGTGTCTGAAGCTGGTGTCTCAAATTTGCTTGAGCAGTCACATTAGCTGAATATGCTGGTTCTTTCTTACAAATCTACTACTCAGAAGTTTTGTTACATGTCCCTCAAAATGTATAGTGAAGTGATGAACAGGCTTTTGGTGTTATTTGAACTCTTCATATTCAGCAACTATTGACTGATACGCTTGTTTTTTTTTCCCTACCATTACAAACAGAAAGGAGCAACACTCAGTTTCCTCTTGCAAAGTCTGTCGAAAACCAGTTTTTGTGGTTTAAGACAGCTACTTTTATACAAGTTTCTCCTGCAGTGTCAGAATATTGATGGAATCTTCAGGGATGTGCTGTGGATGTAGCCCTACCTACTGAATTTATTGTAGCCAAAGGTGTTTTAAAACGAAAAGTAAATGTATTTCTAGAAAAATACATCACTAACAGTGTCTCCATCAATTAAATAAATATTCAGCATTCCTTTCAATGGGATCCTCAACTTTTTCACAATAGGAGAGTAGGTGTATTTACTACTTAATTTACAGCTGAGATTCCTAGACTGTATTTGTTTTGTGTTTTAATAATATTGGAGATCAAGCAAAGAAAGCCCAATTTTTTTCTGGCAAACTGCTCTTGGCATCAGTTTGTCTGGAAAATCTTCATATGGCTCCTAAAAATCCATTTATTTCCACTGTTGTCTCACACAGTGCAAGAACCCACATCCTCATCCTCAGACATTCTTTATGTACATTCCTTATGTATCTGGATAAGAAAGTCTCTTAGTTCCTTGTGGATGTTGTTCAATTATTTCTACCTTGACACAGAAGTCAGATAACAAAGAACATTCACTTTTTTTCCTGACTTTTATTGAGAAAAAGATACAAATTATCTCCCTCATTTACATTTATATTTAATTGCTGAGAGATCTTTTCTCTTTTCTGAGGACCAGGGAACAGATTTGTGTCCAGATAGATAGTTTACCAGTGTCTACCTTTGAAGGCCAATTAATTAAAATGTGGATATATGCCTTCCAGGATTTGTTTAAATATGCCTTAAATGTCTTAATATGAAGATTTGCTTTTAGACCAACAGCATACAAAAATGATGAAAATAGTCATTTGTAAGACAATTTTTGTGGTAAAGGAACTTATTTTGTATAATTAACAAAGAATGTAAATCAATTTTCAAAAGTCTGTGAGTGTTTCTTAGTAATTGCATAATACTGTGCAGAAGTGTATTAGTAAAGTGCATTGTTATTGTTTTTGTTATTTACTGCTAGTGATGGATCTGTATACAGCCATCCTTTATATACTAAACTAATTCTGAAACAGCTATTAGCTTTTGCTGAAAAGACATGACACCAAAGGATGAGGTATAGGATCATGTCAAAATATCTGAAAGTCAGCAGGAAATTCCTTTCTAGGTAGACAACCTCCACAAAGCTCTACATTTCAATAGTGCCTCATTTAATTCAGGATACAAATAGGGATTAAATACTGCCTAGAACTACAAGCAGAGCTTGCAGAATCCAGGACAAGGGAGAAACAGAAAAAGAGGTTTTGTATAAGCATAAAATTGAAGATGGGACTAAGTTCCCTAACATTCAGGATAAAAGAAGGTGGTAAAATTTGTTAAAGGAAGCCCTCTTTCTTCATGCTTAAACACACTGGTTAATATTCTAGCCTGACTGAAGTCAGGAACAAGCTCCCACTGACATCAGGGGCACCGGGATTTCACACTTTAGCTGAGAGAAGCAGTAGATCTTCTTTATTTCCATCTTTCTTTAGAACTCTGACTCCAAGGAGCTATTTGCTTTGCATTTGACTTTGCCCATGGGAGATTTGCTTTTCACTTCAGTAGGTGTAGATCAGTCCCTTCCTGTCTCTGCCTGGCATCAAGAAAGGAGGCTTCTCCTGTGTGTGTGTGGAGGTGCACCCAAGGAATGGTAATTTTTCCTTCCATCCTTTGTGATTATATCAAGAGGAGGTGTTTATAAATGTGCTATTTTTATTTGGGGTTTTGTTAGGGATGTGNCTGCCAAGTGACTACAGAGTATGACAGAGCCCAGCAGAAACTACAGCTGCTGGGAGTCCATGGTGGCCTGGCTTTATGCTCAAGAGCCACAGAAAAAATGTGGCGTGGGAACAAAACTCTTTTGGTTTTAGTTAATTTTTTCATATTATGAATATTTTTTGAAATTTATTCATGGAGGAGAT
>VXAL01018640.1:53968-71447 GCA_013399475.1 Chauna torquata
AAAAAAACAACACAATGGATTTGGATTTAGGTCAAGTGTTTTTCACATCCTTGTGAAGTACTGGTATCAGTTCTTATAAAAATGACTTGTTGAAAGTAATATCTCATTTATACCCTATAGAATGCGATTAAGGTAATTTGTTAGTTGTTGTGCAGTGGGACTCTACTTAAATAAATCCACTGTATCATGTATCCCAATTACTTTCACTCTAAATGCACTTCCAAAGAGCACTTTTAAAAAAAAGTCACTTAAAAGCATGCAAGTGATCAATGTTTCTTTGATTCTAACTGCTAGATAGTGAGTTAGGTAGTTATTTTTATCTAAAAGTTTCAATCTGCCCATACAACCTAGAAAAAATGTTGTTTGTGATCAGGGAATTTCACCTTGGAAAATATAAAGGACTCTACAACAATACAGGAAACATTTGCTGAGTTGTAAGAATTCTTTCTTGGCTATAGACTGTCCATAAAGAAAGTATCTAATTGTACTAGAAGCACTTTGGAAACTTTCCCAGAGGAATAATAGATAAGTTAACGGAGCACTTTTTAATTTTGCAAAGTGCACTCTTCCTTATAATTTACTTAATATAGAAATTTAATGTACTGCAGTTTACTGAACAAATTACATTTAAAGTATTTTAGAGTTAGCTTGAAAGCTCTGCTTTGGTAGCCAGTTGGACTTTATTATTTGATTATCCAGATAAGGACAAGCAGTAACAAAGTTCTCTGTCTTAAGTGGTTCCAGGGATTATCTCTCAACCATTACCACTATTAAATGCAGAATTTAAATTCCCAGAAAAAAAAAATAAAGGAGTACAGTAGTGTACTTCTGCATCTGCTCTAGTTAATTCTTAGTTTTCATTTGACCTGTCTGAGATGATTTCTTAGTCATTCCATAACAGCTTTCATAAATGAACTGTACCTTTATGTATTAAAAAAAAAAAAAGTTATAGGAAAGTATGAGAATGTTGGAAATGAATATGACCAGAATCAAATGTCCTCTTCTCATGTGTTGCAGTACAGCTGAGGCTCTTTTTCCATTTATTTGACCAGAAATCCACAAAAAGCACAATTCTGGATTAGAAATAACAACATATATAACTTGTTGTTTTCATTAAACTATTGTCATAGACACATGATTTATCATAAGTGATTCTTCTGCCCTGCCCTACTGTAGTGCAAACATGTAATTAAACAAATAAACAAACAAACCCACCACCACTACCACCACCCAAAACACCCCCACAATTTGTTTTTAAAATTTTTGTTTTGTTATCAGACAGAAGGTCAAATGAGTGTTTGTACCTGGAACAACATATACTATGGCATAAATTATCATAGGCTCCAAATTAGCATTTTAAAAAATTTCATCTGTTACCTGAAGGAGCTCTACATTTCTTCAGTGTCAGACACAGAATTGTGGGCAGAAATCCTTATTACAGAGGTTTTTACTGTCTTTTAGATGCCCTGGGATGGGCGTACAGAGCACTTGGAGGACAGAGACTTATTTAAACTTTATGAGAAACCAATGCAGAGAGCAGAGTTTTGATATGTTCTTGAAAATCTTTGTGGCTGAAGCACTGCTGCATACTGCACTGTTTGAAGTTTCCTATGAATGGCTTTTCTATCAGGAGGAGTCATGGAAAAGGCAGGGCATCAAAATAAAGGAAGTATACCTGAACCTTTTGTTATCTGCTGCAGTTGTCTTCTGCAAATGGGAGTTTAAAGTTGTACAGTGATGGCAACGGCTGGGAAGAACCTCATAGGATGTAGGAGGGGATTGCAAGAGAGCTGAACTAGCGTGGCAGAAGACCTCAGTAGGCATTGATGAAACCAGGTCATCACATTAAGCATGGCATAGTTTTCCATTCAGATTCACAGGTGGATGTCAGATTCTGTGATGAGGTGCCTGGGTAGTCCAGGAATCACCAAAATGAAGACTGGTTCTAACACTTACAGCTGGGTACTTCCAGCTAAAGAAGACGGCAATGCAATAGCAATCCCTCAAACTATCATCTGCTCTCAGAGGGTCTGACCACTATCGCTCCTGAGTTTCACTGGTGGTGAACCAGGTGATCCTGGCTTGACACGTATACCATTTTGATGACAGGAATGTTTCTGCAAATGAAGTCTGGAGTGGTCGTGTAGTCATTCATCTCTGCACTGTGTATGTGTCCCTCTTCAGGCAAGACGTAGGCTCTCTGAAGGAATTTCAGTAGATTTTCCTTCTGTAGGGGGTCACAAAAGTCTAGTAATCAAATATATTGCATGATGCTGTCGTCCATGAGAATGAGTAAACAAGCACCCAACCATCATCAAAAACTGAAGACTGACAACGGTACTGGGACTATCTCTACTCCTAGTCTTTGCTGCAATTGAAAATGTTAGTGACAGCTTAGTCAATTGATTTTTTTCAGTCAGACTATGATGAATATGTTATCCTTATGAATATGTTCAGAAAACAAAGTTTAGCATTGGATGGTAACTGACTGTCTGTTTTATCAAGGAAGGTCAAGAAGAATTCACTATTAGGCAACATGCTGTATTCCTGATGAAGAAAATAAATGGTGCCAAATCTTGCCAAGTAGGGGTGTGTTACTCCTATAGGTAAACAGTTTTTTTTTCTTTTTTTTTTTTTTTTAGCATTCAGTGTCGGGCACGGCTGTTGTCTGCAGATAGATTGATGATATGCTTAGAGCTTGAATAACTCTTTGGTGGGAGACTTGATGGCTGGAGATGAAGAATTAAGTTTTCTTCATCTGGAATATAGCCTCAAGATAATCTCAGAGAAATATTTTATGCTTCTACTTCTTTGAAAAACATATATATGCTCTTTGCTTTTAGCAGAAACATATAAATGGATAAATCAGTAAATGGACTCATGAGATTAACATTCAATTAACGGATGATTTCCTCCATACAAAGATTTTTATTAGCATTATGATTACTGAGAATAGAAATCTCTACTATCATCAGGTTGAAGAACATGACTATCTAATTAACACTAATGTGTAGAATTGGATATTGCATTTTGTCTAGGATGGCAATGCAAAATCCCACGGTCTTGTGAAGTATGAGCTTCAGTGACATCATGTGGTCAGGATACACTTTGTTTTATTCGAAAGAAGGCATTTTCAACACCCAAGAATGAAGACATACTGCTTTCTGGAAACCATACATGTGAAATGTGAGCATATAACCTATAGCTATAGCATGCCATCTGTAGACATTAAAGATTGCACTAATGACATGGAGCTCCTAGAAACATTATCATGAAAAATTAGACAGAAGCTGAAAATAAAAAACAGTTTCCCTCTATCTCATAAGGTGGTTCTTGAATTCAAAGAGGAGCTAAAACTATTCTTCTAGACGAGAGAATGGCCAGCTGGAGAAAAGCAACAACCTGTTTCCTTATAGGTCCTCGGAAGTATGATTTGATCTTTGGACTACTGGAAATCATTTCTGCCGACACATGTGAATTGAGTTAAAAATATAGTTTAGATATAGCAAGTTGTTATTATTTGCAGACATAAAGAAGATATTAAAGGTAAAGATGATCATTAATTTCCTTGTAAAGACTAACGTTTTTATTCCCAGAGGCCTACCATTTCTTTGATGAAATACCTGCCATGCTTTGGCTCACTCAGGGTTCTCTGCCATCTCAGTGAAGCTGTACTTCTTTCACAGAAAAAAAATCTTGATAATGTTGACATAATGCACATGAAGTTGTTATAAAGGAGATGAGCTGAGGAGGTACGTAACATAGCTAAGATGCATCACTGTCCACAGCTGAAACAAAACTTTTTGTAGGCTAGAAAGGCTTAGGTACGTGTTTTATTTTCTACCTTTATTAATTTTTCATGTCTAGCAAAATGTTGTAAGAGACAGTCTTCAACTTGTCAGGAACTAACAAGTGAAATTAATGGGAAATAATCTTACGAATAAGGAAGTATGTAGATTTATTGGGCAGATTGACTTTTTGTTTAGCAGCTCATATTCCAAGCCATTATGCCCACTAATTTTAATTGCAAGGAAATTAATATACCCTAGCTACAGTGATAGCAAAAAAAAAAAAAAAAAAAAAAATTCAAATCTGTTAGTGATCGTTGCTTCAATTTTTCTTTTTTGATGTGCATGCGGTTGATACAGACTATCAATCGTTTTTGTAGATTAATAATGGAAGGCATTTAATAAAAACAACTTTAGCAGTCTTCCAAAGATAATCACATTTA
The DNA here is from genome assembly GCA_013399475.1 of Chauna torquata. Taxonomy (NCBI): domain Eukaryota; kingdom Metazoa; phylum Chordata; class Aves; order Anseriformes; family Anhimidae; genus Chauna; species Chauna torquata. The sequence continues at coordinate 58,200 of VXAL01018640.1, forward strand.
CATCCAAGGAAGGTTGACTTCTGCCTTTAACTTTTACATTAACATATTTCTTTGTATTTATGAATATAGTGTTGGGACTGCCAATTTGAATGAATTTTGTATCACTTTTTGTGTAGGATGCTACTGCTGCTGGGTATTAGCAAGTGCATCACCAGTATACATTTAGAAGTTTCTAGAAATTGAATTTTTAAACATTTTCTCTCTTTTCTAAACAATTGTTGTCATCAGCTACTTTTCTCCTGTATTTTTCTCACAGTTCTCCAGGGAAAAAATAATATTTTTAACTTGTGTGTACCAAGACAGAAAGGTCTGAAAGACAGACTTAGATGTCTAGAAATACTACTTATCTCATGAGTATTTGGTATTAAAATCTGCTTGAAAGTGGTGGAGGGAAGAGTGAGCAGATTTGAAAGCTCACAACCCAGTAAATTCTAAAAATCTGCTCTTTCTTTGTTTAGATGGAAATTTCAGAGACTTGATAACACATCAACTGTGAGATAAGCTGGAGGTGTGAAACAGCTCAGTCTATCTATCTCCCTTTCTATTTTTTTTACAACTCCTCATTTTATTCAGGTGCATTTGCAGTCAGAAGCCTCTTATCAAATGTGTGCTTATAGTTGAAAATGACACACCTGCCCAGTATCTATGGTAACAAACGCTATCTTCAATCTCAGACTTCTTGGTGCTCTTTTCAGCCTTTTTATCCCCTGAAAGAATAGATAATAACAAGTATTTTTAACAGTTTGTTTTAATTTCTGTAGCCATTTCTTTGTAAATTTTCTGTAGTGGTCTGAGCATCTTGCCACTATAAGCTTTTCTCTACTGATTAGAATGGATTGTTTTTTTGTGATGATGCAGTGGTTTTGGTTTTGTACTTGCAAATATAATTTAAAAATGCAAGACAGAAACAGTAAAATAAACATTCTATTTTTTTGGAAAAGAAGAACTCCAGTTAAATGAGAATTACCTATAATACCTGTAACTGCAACAAAGACTTTCTGCTTGTATAGGCTGAAACAAGAAACTGCAGATCTATGGGGTTGTTTCTAATCAAGATGGTAAATAATCTATAGTCCTTTTTTTATTATGGAGAACTGATCTTCTCTTCCAAAAATGTACTAAGCTCTTCCCTCCTGATGAAATTGATGAAAAGGAAGGGTTTAGTTTCTCACAGTATCAGTTAGCTTGGATGACTCTTCAGTGAATCAACACACCATGGAAAATAATCGGATTAATAACTTTCTCTTTATTTATAAACTCTGACAATTAAAAAAAAAAAATCCCAAACATAAGGCCTGTTTTTCCTCTTAAAATCTCTCTCACTATTTGCAGTGTTATAAGTACAGTCAGTATTAGCTAAAGAAAAGGGCTTCAGTACCATCTGTTTTGCCTGGTTCTGAGATTCTTTCAGCAAAATCAGAAGACAGCCTGGGCATATTTTGAGTTTAAGTGGTATTGTGTGTACGTTCTTTTAAATCAAGGTGAAGAGACAAGTTCCCCTGTGGAGTTCAAGAATCACTTAGCAAACCAGATCCTTGTCAGAAAACATAACAATATTCTTTCTTTATAGTGCACTCTATTCAAGGCTGCCTTTCATAAGACTACCCATGACATAAGGCTGCTATTCTTCAGTTCCTCCTGCACTCCTATTTCTCATTTGACAAGCACCTTCCAACAAGTGCAGAATCCTTCACTTCTAAGAACAGTCTTTTTATTAAAATGTGATGTATTCCTCGTCTATGTCCTACCTATGAAACCTCATAGAGCTAATCTACTTCACAAAGGTCTAAGGGTCAGATTTTATCCCCAGAATAACCATGTAAATCTCAGTGAGTTCACTGAAGTTACTGTAGATTTATACTCATGTGGCAGAGCAGTGATCTGTTCTATTCATTAAACAATTCTTTAACCACTGCATCATTTTAATAGGATGGCTGGGAATGTAATGTTTTGTTCTCATTACAGCCCATGAAATTTGGATACGCAATAAACTAGGATAAGTGTAATGTTTTATAGATGGAAAAGTTTCTTAAAATTACTGAAATGCATGGTTTAATCTGAGCCTGTGAACAGTTTTGCAGATGAAAGTGAATAACTTGGATGTGGCTGTGCAGGGAAAACCAGCAGATGGATTCAAAGAGTAATAGGGTCAAAGCAGCTGACTTGGAGAACAGACTTCACAGGAGTATCTTGAAGGGCTAAGAACAGCTATGATCTATGATCAGAAAAGACCTGATAAGGTCTTGTGACTTCAGAAATACAAAAAAATGGCTGAGAGGATTCATGTCTGCAAATAACCACTAGCCCAGAGGCTGGGCTATTTGACTGTAGAGCAATGGATATACCCAATGGACATTTTCCTGAGATTTTCTGAGGTTTAGGACCAAGATCTAATACACTTAGTTACTTAGTTTCTTACAGCTACAGAAAAACTACTCTGAAAACAACAAATGTCCAAACTCTTTGTTCAGCTATTTGGTTGGGAAATCAATTATTTGAACATGGCTGTTGCACATATTTCATGCCTTATATTTCCTTTTTATCAGCTAAATCTAAGCCTTCCCCATTGTTCCTTGTTTTTTAAGTGTGCATATGGTTTTCACTTGTATACAATGGTTATGTGGAAGAGGGTTATTGCAGGGCTGGGCTTCCATGGAGCTGGGCCTGCTTGCACACCACTCAGCTGGACCTCCTGGAGGGTCCAGAGCTGAGAGGCAAAAATGGGACTTCATGATGTCAAGGCTGCAGCAGCGTTGACAACCTACCTCTCTCTGGTGTGCAATTCAGCTAATCCAGTGGCTGTTGAAGGCAGAATAGGTCAGGCAGGAGAGCACAGGGAGTCTCTACTGGGTATTTTGCTTGCCACCTATGAGGAAACCTCTCTGTTCTTCTATCCAGCCTGTTCTTCTTCAGATGTGAACAACATTGCTTATAATCTGATGCTTAACTTCAGGAATCTGCTGACCTTTGGATGGTTGATCTTCAAGTGAAGGTTGAGCTTTCAGGACTGAGCAGCAGAGGTAGTTTGTGCATGTAATTGTACATGAACATGCACATTTTCTATTCATATATAGAAATATGTACATATTGAGTATTTATATATTTCTCTAAGTATATTTAGAAACTGCACTTCCTCACTCTCACTTAGTGTCTACTTCTGCAGACCATGGGGGATAGTGGTAGCAGGGAGCAGAGGTCAAAAATATTAATAGGATTGTTAAATGTTATAAAAGAATTGTGTTTTTCAAGGTTATTCTAATATTCTAGTCAATAGCAATATCATCACCTTGTCTTCATGTAATCAGGTTATGCTTAATAAAACATAATGCTGAATATGCAAAATTAAAATGAAGATGGAATAGGAAAAGAAGATTGTGATAAAGTTGTCATCATCTTCATTTTATCAAATAATTTCTAATGAACAATGGTGAGGTTCCACGTTGGCTCAGTGGCCTTGTGCACAGAGGTCATCCAGAGATAACACATCCCTTCCCATCACCATTTCAATTATCAGGTCCTTTTCAAGTTTTTACAGAGCTGGCATGAGTTTTAGAAGCCATGGGGCTTACTGCCTGGAGGAAGGCAAATTCTCCTCATTCAAAATATGAAAAAACATGGAGACCTACCCAGTTTTACCCAGTTCTGAAGTATGGGAGTAAATACTCTCTTTCCTGAAAAAGCTGCTTGAGAGAAACTCCTTCTTTCTTAGTCACTTTTTACAGCCAAAGGAGAGAGCAATGCACAAAGAAATTTGTAAAGGAGACAAAAATGAGCGAGGAAGAAGCTGAAGGCTGGGAGAACAAAGGAAATGATAGTTCTAAGGGGAAGAGAATGTGATTGCTCAGGAAATCATTAGACTTGTTACTTAATAAATAGTGTTTCTTCTATTTATTATGCAGTTAGAGCTCGTTTGGTGTCTGTGAGGAAATAATTGATTTGACTTTTAACAAACACTTAATGAGTTATAGAATAGCTTAGAAATCTTCTTCACACTGTGAATGGAATTGTTTTCAGAGCTGATTTGTAAAATTTGTGAAGACAGGCCCAGAGTTCAAAACCAAAAGTGAACTCCTCCTATATGGAAGGTTTATTTGGATCATTCTTCATGCTCAGCCTACTTGTAGCAATTGGATTAAACCTTCAACACTAAATTTTTCTTCCTAAGCTTAAGGGTGTTTGAGCCTGAGATGCTGTTGTTAGGTTCCCTTTGAAATTTTGTTTTACAAGTTGTTTCATGATGATTGACAATATCATATCCTGTTGCATAGAATGAAACAAATGCAGGCTAACTGCGTTTTGGTGCACAGTAAACTTCTGATGGATGCACTCAAAATCATTAATTTAAGCTTCACTATATGATTTTATCTCAGATTCTTAACATAGAGGCTTTTTTTTTTTTTTTTTTTAATTGCATGGAGATTACAACATGCAGGGAGTTATCATTTTCGCTGCATTCCTACTCTACCTTTAGCCTTGTTACTTTAAACAGGAGGGGTAAAATATCTCTTTTGCAGGCTCAAGGGCTTTAAACTTAATAGGGAAAAGGTGACTGTGGTCAGTTACCGGGCTGTGGGTAAATGCAGATTCATTTAAAACTGAAAGAAAATCATCCCTTCTCCCAAGCTCGAAATATAAGGGATAAACTGGATATACAGTCTTTAGAGTCCAGGTGGGTTCTTGTATTCTCCCTCAGTTGATTGAGACTGATTTGTAACTGATAGACAGTAAATTTTGGGAAGGAGCTATAAAAACTGAGATTGCTTTTGCAGCATTTGATAAAAGCCTCTGTGGTGAACAGATAAATGAGAAAAAAATTATTTCTACCATTTTCCAGTATTAATATGTTGCACTTATGTTGTAAGTATATATTTTTAACCATGAGAACAGATTTTGCAAATAAAAGGAAATTCCTTTCTAATAGAACTAGTAGGCTGACAGTGGGTTATTTTTATAATGGAAGCCAAGCATCACGCAAGTGAGTGATACAGAGTTGAAGAGACTGACTGAAGGAACCAGTGTTTTCAGCACACATAAAACAATTATAAATACCATAAATGCCATTTTTACTTAATGTGGTTTATTTCTTTTACTGCTGTAGCATTCAAGGAGCTGAAGACCACTGCTAAGACTCATGAAGAGTATTTACATAGGCTGGGGACAACCAACATCTTTGGTCTCCAGTGACCAAAGGCACGAGGCATCCAGTGGCTGGAAACAAATCCAGTCTATAGAAAGGAAGCACACATTTACAGCAGTGGGGCACATTCAGCGTTTGGATCAACTGACTTAACAGCATTGGGGATTTCATCATTTGAAGCCTTTAATCAACCTGATATCTTTTGTAAACGTACACTGTTCCATCAAAAGTTTCAGGTTTGATGAGAGTTTTGAGGTGATGCTATGTGCTCTGTGGAGGGCTAGGTAATAATTTTTTATGGAGAAACAAAACACGACTTCTATATTGTTTGCAATCTGAATATATCTTTTCTTCAGTACAACCAGAATCTTCTTAATAAAAGGAACTTGTTTAAAAATGAATATAGTAGTCCAGCTGGTAGGTTACGGACAACACAATCGTAAAAATTAAAGTTAGACTTCAGGTAATTAGGAAGTTTGCATATTCTATCATTAATTGTGCAGCCGTTTAATTTAAACATAATCTGATTCAAAGTGTTAAGGTTTATTCCAAGCTGCATGTTACTGTTTTCCCTGCAGTCTGCAGCATTTTGTCAGGGAAATATAAAACCTGGAAATAAAAGGAAAACACTATTTTTTGTTTGCAAAATTACATGTTATGCCTATCTGTAATTTTTTTTTAATAAAAGGAACTTGAAGTAATGCAATTATTTCTACTGGGAAAACCCCTCAGGAGCAAGTTGTACACAGTAATTATGATTTTAGACCGAGCTGACATCTTTACTAAGTTCTGTGTTATCTTACCCTATATTAAGTATGTTCGGTTTTTGAAGTGGGTGTTTCAAATGTCTTCTCTTAATTATCACTGTGTAACTGAAGAAAAAGTACAAACTCACAGCCCCCTAAATGTGAAGACTGTTTTGATTTGGTTTGTTTTGATATTGTTTTTCACATATAAATCATATAGACACATCTGCGACTAAAACGGGGATAAGCCTCCTGGTGTTATCTTATTTCTTAATTGTAGGCTCTCGTTTTACAAGGCGTGTGTTGACTTGGTCCTTTCCTTATCATGCCCTCCTCTGTTGTTTACTTGCTTATTTACTGGCAAAGCTGCCTGTGTTTTAAATCTATCTAGGCAGAGCAAGCTTTAAAAATGCATGTCAGATTTGTTTTCTAATTCAGAAGCCATTTTCTTTAGCTGCACATGTAGGCTTGCTCAAATTTTTTTTTTTTTCTTCTTTCTTTTTTTCGTTTTTCACACTAGAGTCATAGAAATGCCTCCTCCGGATAACAGAAGGAGGCAGGTGTTATTGAGAATAGTCTTTGTGAAGAAGTGAAACCATTATTAAAAATACTTTCAGATAAATGTCATTTTTATACTTTCTGATATTTAACTCACATTTCAACTTTTTCTATTTTTTTCTACTTTAGTATCTGTGAGGTGATGGGGTTCTTTGAAATGAGGCAGTAGGATACAAAACAGAGCTGCTTTTGCTGTTATGCTACTAGTCCTGAAGTCCTACATTGAGAAACCTTTGCAGGATTTTGGATCTAAGCAGCATATTTTTCACCTGGCTATAATATTATTATGAACAAAATCCTGTTACATTGCCTGTGGTTGGATGCTCTTTCACCTTAGCATTTAATAGTTCTTCGGTGCTTTTCACTTGATCATTGTACAAAATTACATGCCACTTCATTTCCAAATGTACTTCCAACTTTATGAAGTAGATAATGTTTTTCCACTGGTGGGAAGACTGAAAAACACAGTGGTTAAAGCAGGAAGGACTAATGAGAGCAATAGGAGAAAGCTGATGCATTGGCAATGAAGCTACTCTTCCCTCTCTTTAGATTTTCTTTCCTGTTTATCCATTATCATGGATATAACAGTAATTGCACTTATAAATAATGTTTCATGTAATGATCCCAGTGTTTTACAGATATTAATCAGTTAAGACTGATAATAACCTGAGGAAACAGGTTAGTGCTACTATTTCTGTTTCACAGAAGAAAAATGGAGTTCACAGAGGGCATATGATTTTCCACAAGGTTATGAAATGTATTAGTGTCAGAATCAGAGCTGAAACTTGGGACCAAACACTGCTTCTTTAATAGTGCCCAGTGACAAACCAGCCTTAGCTCTGTGTCACAAATTTGAGAAAACATTTTTCCTGCCACAATATCTTGATTAATCGACTCCTGCTTGGCAGTACATGTGGTAGCACTGTCTCAGACTCCCAGTATCCTGTTTTGAGAACCTTTTAAAGGTCTCCATTTTGCACAGCCATCATATCCTGTCACAGTTATTTCATGACTAAGAAGAAAGTGTGTTTTGTATCTAGTTTAAATGCGACAAATAAAATGGGGAAATGTGAAATACAGCTGGATGAAAAAGTAAAGGTTGTACCTTGTAGACAATACTGAAAAGAATCTTCCAGATGTGACAAATCCATGTCTTTAGATGATCTATATTGCAGTCACCTGTGCATCCAGGCAAAGAAAAATTAATAGAACAAAGCCTGAAAGTTTTGGAAAACAAACAGCAGATGGAAGTATATGGAAACACAGAAACTGTTTTCCACCACAGCAGTAATCTTAAACAATTCAGTTCTGGTAATCTAAAATATTCTGTGAATAGAAACCAAATTCTGAAGACTCTGGATCTAAAGAAGCAGCAGGAGTTCACAGGAGTTTAAAGGACCACCTTCCCCAAATATTTCTGAATGTGTTTCTAGAAAATACTTGGTAAATTGTGCATTTTGCTGAAATTTATCTCAGCTTATATGCAGAACAAGACGAAGATGCAAATAAGAATGATATAAACCGAGTTTCCAAATAACCTAAAAATTCAGTTTCAGAAATACAAGACAATGTACAGTCCTTTCAGTTTATTAAGGCATGTGTCTCTGAAATAGGCACTAAATTCAGAGATCCATTCTGCCTGATTTCAGAAACACTTAGAAACATTATTTTGCATGCTACTGTCTATCTACTAGACCAGCAACAGCAAATAAATAATAGAGAGCTTTGAGAATTGTACTCTGAATTTTCCCATTACATCTAATAAGTCATTTAGTGCATATTTTTCTGTAATTTTGTTACATTTAGAAACCCGCACATTATTTAGAATGACTTGTGTCTGTGTTTTTTCCAGTTTTGATTTGTGAATCTTTTAGGAGAAGAAAAAAAAAAAACCAAAAAGCAAAAAACAGGAAAATATGCAAAGAACACCATAGTTTACTGACTAGTTCATGAGTAATGAGATTTTTTTTTTCTAGTAACAACCACTTGATGAAGTTATTTATTCTTTGATACTTGTCTTTCTAATTAATATAGATAAAAAATTAAAAACAGCATTTCCCTTATGGACAGAAATAATAGGGTGGTATACTTAATCTTTTGCACTGTAGCACATTTAGATAAATTCTTTTTATACAGTTTTCTATGAGAGGAGTATTGTGGTCACTATATATGTTTTGAACTGTGAAGAATTGATCTAATATAATCCCATTTCAACTGCATGTATTTTCATTAACTGATATTTTTAATGTACTCTTTAGAAAGCCAAATTGCTTTTTCAGGAATTTTAATAATATTTTAAAGTTTGTATGAAAAAAGAAAGACAGTCCCAGTGGCAATCGGATGGCTAAATTAAGAATTAACAAGAATTAAAAAAGAATCACCTGGCAGACCACAAATGTTCACTTTTGGATGCTGAATGCAAGCAGAAATCTATGGGCAGAAATCTCGATGTACAGTTGGGTGTCACTCCTCCTTGTCTTGGATACCTGAACTGCATGAATCAAACCACCTCGCTTCTCTTGTCTCAAGTTTTACCTGGCTTTATTCAAGGAGCTTTTCCTCAGGCCTCCTGATACTTATAGCAACGATACTCTTGAGCCTGCAGCCATACAGAATCTGTAATAAAAAGAATCAGACACTAGGTATGGCCCTGGGAATTTCTGCACTGTAAACCAATACAGGCAGATAGGTGTAACCCTTAGAGAAAACACTTGTGGAGGCTTCTGCAAATGAATCCTACAGGCTTTGTGGCACTGCACTTAAAACAACTTACTACTGGGAATACCACTGGAACGGATATTTTCACCCAGACTGGAGGCCACCATTTAAAGTGTCATTTTACATCCTTTTCCTTAGTAGCACCTTAAGCTGTTTATATGTCATTGAATTTAATAGTCTGTTTTCATGCTGCTGCAGATTTGCCAAACAGTCCATTACGTAAGTATTAAAAAAAAAGTTGTCAGGTTTTGGCAGATGGGTTGAAGAAGCTGGATTCTTCATGGCTTGAAAGATGTTAGGTTGCTTTTTGACTGTAAGGTAAATTTGCTGTGTGTTTGTGCTGACATTACTCACAGTAAAATGGTTAATAATAGTAACATCAGTGAGATAACAAGTGCAGTTCACACAGCTCAGAGTTATCAACTCTACCTGTTTGTAGACCTGGGAGGATATAACAGTGTATCGGATTATATACTGTTCATATTGTTAAACTGTTGAAGTGTTAGAAGTCATAAAGGAGGAATACTTCACCATGATCATGCTGATTCTGTAGCAAAGGGGAAGAATCACAGAGTACTTAAATACCAAGGTTAGGGAAAGAACAACACACTGAGTTAACTGTAATAAAAAACAGACTGTAACACAGAGACATCTATAATTACAACATGTCCCTTTCACATGTTTCCCTTCTCACTGCTTCTGGGTAGTTTTAGGAGACTATGTTTACAAAGATAATTTACCAATGTGCCCAAGCCCTGCTTTTTTAACTAGAAGTTTTGCAAAACTTCATACAATGTTGGACTACTTACAATGGGACTCCCATTTACATCTTTACATTGTTTTACAAATATGACTAAACCTATTTTTTCATTAATTAGCTTGTAAGCTTTTTGTGGCAGGGACCAACTCGTTGTTATGTCTCTGTACAGTGCTTAGCCCAATGGGATCATTGCTTATTGTTCATATCAGAGACAGCTTAAGTCTTCTCAGCAGCGCAGGCAAAATTGAATTTTGTTGCCCCTGGGAGAGGTGGCAGGGTCAATAAGGTTTTCAAGGGGTTATGGTGTAGGGGATGTGGAAGGCTTTCAGTGTTGGGAGTGTCGATATGTTTGAAATGATTGTGAGATGTTTGGGGATGCTGCAGAATAAGGCTGGATTGTTACACTCAAAACCTACGTGAAGGTCATACTGGCATTGTTAATGCCCCATTTGTTTGGGCATCTTTAGCTTTGCACAAAGCAACTCTGCAAGCAGTAAGTACACAGCATAAAATGACAAAGTATTTATTATCCATCACACACCAAAACTAGATAGGATTTAATGAGTTAATATGGTTAAGCATTTTAGTATGTTCACTGCCTAGAAAGGTCTTTGCTGGCCAGCAAGATCTCTGCTTGAGTCAAGAGGGGAAGGGTTGGCCTCTGTGGCTCTTTGGAGCTCTTCCCTGGTGTTTCTGAGTTGCCATCTTCCACCTGCCCTGACATGGACACGGATGCACACGGAACCCATGACCGAGCAGCTCTGGGCTATCAGCTCACCCAGGACCGGAGTACTCCTGACTAAACCCACTGTTTCATTTGGTTTGTGTGTTTTCCTTTAGGATCTTCCACCTTTCCATACTGGTGTCTTTCTCTGTAATTTTATCTTTCTACAGACTTTCTCGTAGCTCTGCCTCATGGTTGTAGCAATTTATTGAGAAATCAGACCGCACTGGGGCTGGGGTGGTTTCTGGCAGAGGATATGGTATGGATGTTGCCTGAGCTTGGCTCTCTCCAGTGTGGAATGCATTGCAGCATCAAATGTAGAAACGAGGGCTGTGTTGTGTGGGTCAGCAAATCATGGAGTGAAACAAAGGTGGAGGAGATGGAGATGTTGCAATGTGAGCTTGTGTCATCTTGCTTTGCATACTTGTAGGACGGCCCAACAAGTGTGGCATCTCGTCCTAGTTTCTTCAGACCTGGTCATGCTCTCCAGTAGTATAAGGTCAAGCAGGGACTGTCAGATGAAAGCCAAAATAGAAACAGTATGGATGATAAATATAATTCTAGTGGAGCTTCCAAAACCAGAACAGTTCCAACTTTTTTTTTGTTGCTAAGAAATATCAAAGTATGAAAAATGATAAGGTGACTGCAGCAAACTCCATTATACAGTCATTCAGATAGGTCTCTTGATTGTGAAGGAAAGTAGTGTTCTTCGGGATTCAACCTAGCTAAAACAATACATCTTACATCTGAACAGGATTTTATTGCCAAAAAATGTGCTAGCTCCTTTCTTCAGTTGGGCAAAAATAATTACACTCTTGGCTGGAAAGCTGTATTCTTCTCCATGGCTTCTGAAATTTCAAAACAGCAGTATTGAATATTTTTAACACTTTTCCATTCCTGCATAGTTATTTGATTACTTTCAAGAAAAAAGTGAAAGTGTCTTAGAAATATCTGGAAATATAAAAGGCAAAGTGTGACCAAATGGTTTGAACTTTGAAAGTGTGTTACCCTTTGCAGCTGATAATGCTAGCATCAACTTAGAGACACCAGTCTGCCAGCAGACTAACAGAAAATATTTGCTTTCAGTTGTTGCCCTTTTCATAATATTCTGCATAGTATAGCGAAATAGTCATTATTTATAGGCATGCAACAGAAGTCTTGATCATTTTTTTTCTTGCAATATTACTGGTATCTCTGTTGGTCAGCCTTTAAAACATGGAAATGATGAAGTATGCCCATGGGATAATTATCGTTATATCTGCTAGTAGAATGGACCTTAAAAAATCTTCCTTAAAAAATCCTTTTTTTAAATTTTTTTTTTTTATGTTGCATATTAAGTGAGGATTGCTGGATTGCCCAATTTTTGTATAATTCTTTGAGAATAAAAAAGATGAGCATGATTCAGAGCTGGTTAAATGTTACTGAGGTTTCTGTCAGAATGTTTAAAAACATTTTCTGTTTCTGATGCTGTCTAAAATTGGATCTTTGCTCAAACTTGACATAATGCCTTAATTAAAGGGTAGGTTACAACAAAATATTTACGACACGTTCTTCTGTCAAAAATGTAACTCATCTGAAAACAAATCCTGATAGAGTAGAAAGAAAGGAAAAAAGTTGTATCCAGTAGCATGTGTTTGATTTCAGAAAGAAAATTACCATGGCCTGTAGTTTTCCATGCATACTTCTGGAGCCTTCAACTAGGAAATGTTTGATCTTGAAATCCTTTTTTCTCAGTTTCTTAAAATTTGTGGAATTAGTGTCTGGTTTTATCTTCAAATACATCATGACAAAGAGTAGCTTTTTCGGTAAGGCATGTAGAGGGCTTTATGGATTTATTAAATAAAAAGACACATTAGAAAGCTCCAAAAATGATTGTAAATCTGGTTTAAAAAACAAGTTCCAGCTTAGGGTAACTTAATTTAATACTCAATAGTAGTAGTAATGCACATCTTAGAGAAAAATTTGACACACTAAGTAAAATGCTGTTTCCCTGAATTAATAGGTGTTACAGAGATTTCTTCCTGTGGCTCCACCAGGTAGGTATCTGACAGGATGACCTCTTACCTCCCCATGTATAGAAACCTTACAAGTTCTATGTACCCAAAACAGTGACCTCCCCTTCTACTGATACAACATTGCTCTTCACATACTAATATATTAGCTGTCCTTATTATTTTAGTTGTCATTCCTTACTTGTCAACAAGTCCCAGGCGATGTACTTGGGCAGAATGGTGCCAAACAATGAGACCTTAAACATGGCAGAGTGTTGTAGTAGAACAACATAGCTTCCAAGATGTAATAATTAACATGCTAATAGTTATTTGACATAGAAAGTGTTCTTCCTCTGATAAGAAAAATAATTTGGGGAGGAGTGGAGGATGACACAGAACATAAGACCTTTTCTGAAGACTTCCACTCTCATCTTTTGCAAATTTGAAACTACAGTAAGTTGCAAATATTTCCTGCTTTATAAAGGGAACTTGTGAGGAAGAAGCATTAATTTTTACCTAATATATGGGCTACATGTATTAGATACAATATGATCAATATGCAATACTCCTGGTAAAAGTAAGATTTTTGTCTGGGTTGAGCGTGTTAATGGGTT
>VXAL01018642.1:0-13785 GCA_013399475.1 Chauna torquata
GGTTAAACCACAACAATACTTCAGTTCATTGATACTTTATAAGTTTCACTGTAATTCCATCTACTGACATATTTTCTTGTGTGTGAGTCTTACATTGAATGCAACATGACTCCTTGCAAAAATCAGATCTGATTTCAGAACTACCATCCCACTTTCTTTATACAACCAAACCAAACCAAACCGAAGGTATTCCTAGAAACCTCTAACTTGAAACATTTTTTTTGACATTTGTTTAAATTGAAGCCTAAATAAAACAAGCAGATTTATTCCTCATCCATAACTTTGTTGTCTACCTTTTATAGCCGTCAGTGCCAATCTCTCCTTTCTTTTCGTATGGTATGGGTATACCAAGTATGGGAAGGAAAGCTTGCAGTCATTAGTATTGGCCTATTTTTTATTATCTTCTAAAAATCCTGAACTCATTCTAGTTTTACTCCACTAAATGTGTGAAGTAGACACGCAACAGCATGTGTGTCTGAGTTGTTCTGGAAATTCCATGGCATTTCTTAGGAAGCCTGCCATTTTCATTACAATGTCATTAGCTGGGTATCTGAAAGTGGATGATGCCACCCTATACTGCCCAAGTCCTGAGTCATTTTTCATTTTCTAAAGGGCCAAAAAAAAGATTAGATGTCTCTGTTCTTTTCAGCATTTGCCTTTTAATTACTTGGGAGGTTTCAATTGTCTCAATAAATTGTCTCAATGTGATTACATTTTCCATAACAAAATGTCTGTTGGAGTCACCAAGTTTGAAATATTCTATATGTGATCTCTTAATTTCGCTTTGTTACATCTACAGTCTTTTATTTCTTAACTGACTACCTGTCTTATGCCTTTTGCTCATCATCATGGTATTTGCCTGCTTTGCTTTCTTTTGCCTTTCCCAATTCTTCAACTATCTTGCAAGCCTGTGAACCACTCTCCTCTCAAACGAAACCAAACAACAGATACAGGTGGGATTAACATTCATGTCATTTAACTTTATCTCATCAAAAAGTTAGGTGTTTAACCTAACTGAACTGGCTTAACTTCCTCTGTTTTTAAACCAGTGAGAATGACACTTCCAGCCTGTGATATAACCCATACAAGTTTCTAAGCTAGGTGAAATAAATCAGTTTCTGAGAAGATTTACTATGAACATACACAGCTCTTTCCATTACCATTGACAGAGACTGGACACTGACTTGAACTAGGTGCCTCCCATACTGAAAGAGCTGTACTCAGAAAAGGCTGGTTTTACGCTTCCCATTTTCACTAAAACGTGACGTTCAGCAAAACTTACTCCATGTAGCAAGACACAGATATGTTCTTTCACGCTTTTGAAATCTACTGTGGTTGGACAACAGTATTAGAAATAGTAGATGGTTGTGATCCTATCTTCCAGATGAACATCAGCATTTGTTAATTCACCTATGCAATTCTCATTATTTTCCTGACTTTCAACCTACACTGCCTGTCTCCTGGAAGGAGCACATCTGGCCATCAAATGCAAATGTTAAAACCTGAAGAAGCCACGAACTAACTCATTGCTTGAACCAAAATATGAAATAGAAATCAACACAATAAACATTTTGCTTTCTTTTGTTAGGGAGAAATTGCAATTTGTATTTTGCATCATTTGTGGTTGTGGTATGATGTAGACCTGGATAAACAATGTTTTTAGGCAGTACACCAGTTCCTAAGAAATTTAGTGTTTGGTAGCTTTTAAATGTCAGCTGCGTTGGATTTGACATTGGCACCAGTGGTGGACTTCACCTGAGTGGGAGATGTGAGGAGTTCCAGCATCTTAGAGTAGAGACATCTAAGGACACAGATCTTCTACATCCTGAACACCTGTTTTAACAGTCAGATTATTATATATACATGGATAGCACTATTACACCTTTTTAAAAAATGTAAATAGTAATTTAATTGTCCATAGTTGCTTTTCATTGTGTCTAACTTTAACATTTTTTAATTTAAAGCCTACATGACTGGATTAGTCTAGGTATTGTTTTATAGTGAACAGAAAAAAAAAATCCAAAACACAATTCACTGCACATGCCGCACATGCCACACATGCAAGGTGAGATAAATCACCTTCCAGAGATTCTCTCTCCACTGTCGGAAAAATTCGACTTTTAAATACTCCAAGGAAATAAACACCACACTTTAAAAAAAAAAGAACTTAGATGTCTGAGTGGCAAAGCTAGTTTTGTGCTTAGTATTTAGTAAACAAATATGCACTTTTTAAGACTGTAGAAAGGACCCTTAAACTAGTAAAAAGACAAGATTTCATGTATCTTTTGTGTACTACCTGTTGGCTTCCCTGGGAATCCTCCTATATAGTGTTTTTGTTGCGGCGTTTTCACAGGGCCTTCTCCAGAGCCTCTCTTTCCAGCTAGGTGCAGACACTGAAGCTTTGGGCCTTGCAGAACCCATGAAAAAAGAGGAACAGTGCAGTTAGTGGTCCAAATGAACAAATGAAAAGATTAATAAAACATCCATTAGGTAGAGGGGTAAGCCTGTTGCAAAGCTTGTGAATATTTCAACAGAACCATTATACCTAAGTGAATCTTCTGTTTTAGTTCAGGTCAGTTGCCAGCAACCATGAGCCACATTAAGCAAGGAATCTGAAGTGATTGCTGCAGATGTTACATGAGGACAACCATAGGGAAAGGAAGTCCACACCTGGCATGATCATAAGTCTTACTGAGGTTAGAGAGAGAACAGCACCTGTGACTGACACAAATTCTTCACTCCTTTTCTTTCGTAATCCACCTCCTCTGGATCAGCAGCTGCTGCAAACGCTGTCTGTAGTTAGAGAAGTGGAGGTGCTTAAGAACAGAATTAGCAGTAATACAGACATCTGCTTGGTTGGATCTCATGGAAGATTCCTGTAAGCCACTTGGAACACACAGCCAAGCCTTGAGCAAACATTTCACTGATGCAGCCAAGTGACATCTAGAGATTCAAAACAGTGAGCGAAGTACATTGGACTGAGAAATGTCCTTACCGCAGCAGCATTTGTTTATAACTTAAGCATAATATATGATGCAGTTTCTGAGCTGTGTGATTTATCCAAACATCTAAAAGAAAGACATAACATTGCCAGAAGCTTATTCTGGGGTGTCAAAGCAGATTCAGGTTTTCACATCAATGGCTGACAATCCTGGCTCTTTCACTGAATAGGCTGTCAGTGCTTTTCAGAATATGTTCTCAAAAAAAAAAAAAAAAAAACAAACCTGCACTAGGGGAAATGTCTTAAAAGCAGTTACAGAGAGTTTTCTGGGAGTCTTCAAAATAATGTATATTGCAAAATGCTGTTCACAAGAGCATTGAAAATTAACATTGCTCTGTATAGTGTTTCTTGCAGAAAATCATGCAACTTGATTACATACCTCTTGATAGGAGGTGTCAGCTCCTGTATTACGGCCAAATTCTAACCTGGATAATTACCTTCTGCTTATCTAAATTCCTCTCACAATTTCAGCTGAATAAGATCTATTGTTTTACTTCACATTCTAAAATGCTGAGAACTGCAGTGTTAGTGTACTTTTAACCAGAGGTAGTTTCATTTTGTTCATTACTTTCATAAAAACTTTCTCTTTCAAAGAATATTGGGCAAATTATATTTATATAGGAACTTGATGTAGAATTTTTGCTAACATTAGAAATGAAAGAACATGTAGTTAATGGAGGTCACTATTAGGTAGAAAGCCTGAAGGCCTGATGTCTTTCAATAAAATGAGAATTTTAAATATACTATATATTTAGTAGATATATTAAAATGTTATACATATAATCATATATATTCCAAATGCATTCAGAACAGAATTGAACTCATTTAAAACAAACAAACAAAAAAAAAAAAACAAAAAAAAAAACCCATAATGTCTGAAGTAGACTAGAAAGTAGAAAAGTAACTTTTCCCTGTCTGAAAATTTACAGTTTATATTTGCATAATTTGAAAATATTTCAGAACCTTTCAGAACCTTCTGCTGCTATACAGTTGACTCAGAGAGGAACAGGTGAAATGGGTAAGACCTATGTTTTACTGGTAGTCATGTCAAACAAATCTTAAATGCAGCTGGACTTAATCTAGAACTTTCTGAACTCTGCAGATGTTTATGCTTATTAACTTGAAAGCCAAGCCTCCTGATCACTATTTGTTGCCTTCTACCATTTTTTTTTTTAAGAAAACCTATTTCACAGAAGCTAAATCAATCTCTGGAGCAACCTCTCCGGGGTTGTGGTAGAATCTCCATCACTGCAGGTTTTCAAGATGCGGTTGGACAGGGTGTTAGATAATGTCATCTTGACTCCCTTTTCCCATGGAGGGTTGGACTTAATCATCTTTCAAGGTCCCTTCCAGCCTGGACTGTTCTACGATTCTACGATTCTAAATTTGCAGTAGTAACTTGAAGTAACCACACACAAGCACAAATACTTTAGAAAAATGAAAATTTTGATTTCTTGATTTTAGGAGGTGAGAGAGAGAGAGAGAAATAATCCTATAGAAAACAACAAACAAGCTGATTTTTTGTAGTCACACCATGTACCCTGGGTTAGGTCTTTTGCTTCAATCAGACCAGTCTTCTGACAGCTGGCAAAGAATTCTTGTTTATACACACTTTTGTGCTTCATCCCCCTATCTTACAAAATCAGTTTTTCTGTAACAGTTCAGAAAGGTCAAAAGTTATCAGATGAAAAAGATATAGGTGAGAAAAGGCCATCAATCATGTAAATAAAAATTCTTATGGAAAACCACAGACTTCAGGGTGCAGAAGTAGCCTTTTCTTTGGCATTTCAGTGCTCTACTTCAGTTTTAGCCATTGCTTTTGCATATATTTTGCAATATTACACATGATATTGAATCCCAACCCTTAGCCGTGTTAATTAACTGTTATTGAACTGATTTTAGTATTAAGCAACAAAAATCTGTATAAGAAAAGAAAGGATACAGCACCAAGAATGTCCTAGAGAGTATGATTTTGAACTCATCAATTCAAGTAAATAAAAAAATAAACAGAAAAACATCAAAAGAAAACTAAGTTTTCCTTTAAGGCAAATAATTGTATTTTGGGCACACTTATCTAGACACCACACTTATTATTTGGGCACTAAAAATTTTGGAAATTAAAGTCATGTTATGACTGCTGAAAGCTACCAATTATAAACCACCTACTTTAATGTGTTTAACAAAAAGGGAACGTTTGTCAGAATTATGACCTTAACTTGTAAAAAGTCTGCTTCAAAATTGAAAATACATGATCTTTCATCCTCACATACGTTGTAGAGACCACTGTTTTGGGACACAATTTATGTTATGCGAACTGCATTTAGCTTAACTACATTATCCAAGCAAATTAAGTCAAGTCTCCAAAGACAAATTGAAAACTTTACACATGTTCCTCACTTGACTTTGTTACACAGTTAAGTTTTTAGTAATTAAATGCTGACAGGAACATCCAGTTTAAACACAAAAGACTGGACCGTATGTGTTAAATATGCAAAAAGATGCAAACAAAGGAAAAAAAAAGAAGAAAAATATTTAGCTACATTTTAGGATATTCTTTTCGCAACAAGTAAGCTATTCTGTGAAAGCCATTGCTCTTTGACTATTGCAAAAATTCATAAAACTGTAATACCATTTTGTGATCATGTGTCACAGCACAATCCCTCCCATTTCTTTCCAGAAAAAACAACTGTAAAAAGGTAGGTTTTGGTTTCCTGGATGCACCTTTCTGGGATAACATGGCAATGCAGGAAGGAACATATGGAAGGGAACTTCTTATCCATACATAGCTTATTCTTGAAGACTCATGCATAAAAGATAATGCACAGTGACTTTCCAAAATATACTCCTGATGAGAATGTTCCTAATCTGCGTCTGGATCTATCCAGATTTTCCAGTAAAGAAGCTCTTTCGTGCATTTTCTGCCCCACACTCCACATTTTCACAATGGAGTGGTCTCCCTTAAATCCATTAAAAATAATAAAAGTAGCCCTGCTCTCTACTTCCCCTGTTACTAAGTAGTCAGTTGTAAGGTTCCAGGCCCTGACTTTTCCTTCACGTACTGGACTATGTTTAAAGAGACAAAGTTAATAATATTACTACTAGGACAAGTCAGGTGAATAATTTTATCTGTGTTCAGTTCTCAAGTTGTAACATATTTCTTTACCTTACTGGGAATTTTATAAGGATAAATTAATTCAAAANTAAAATAAAAAAGCTGAGTGTATGAACCACTGCTGACCAGGGCTTCTTATACTACTCCACTACCACTCCAGGAGAGAAAGTAAAATCTTACAACAGGTAAGGAATTACATATGCTATACCCTTTGCTGTCACTCACAGCTAAGTTCCTAGGCTCTAGTAAGTGTTCCCATTCCACAGTCTCTACAGGGTCAGGGTAGTATTGCACAAGTCTTAACGACAGTTTCATAACCAAATGAACCTACTTATGTATCTCAGAATGATGGGTGGGTTGTGATCTAGTAGTTACGGGTTTCAGTAGCACCTAAGTGAAACAGTATTTGTTGTTTATAGTTACTTTTCTGTTAAATGGAAAATTATACACTCCCTAAAAGACTAAGTTGGTGGTATTATTCCAACTGAGTAGTGATTGACATATGCCAATTTACTTGTCATCATATTCAACATGCCAGTATTAACATTTTCCTAACTGAATTAGAATTTTTCTCACAAACCAAGTTTTAATAACATCTCCTTAGTGCTATGAACATGTATTTACTACATGATGGGATGAAAAAGAATAAAAAGAAAAGAAAATCCACATTTATTCATTATCATATATATAATTTAGTTTGGGAACCCTGGAAAATGCTTTCAAGAATAAGCTAACATGAAAAGCATATTTGATAAACATGAGTCCTTTTTATAATTTATACTCTGTTTTTCCAGCATTCTGCAATATTTTCTAACATATCAAACTATGTTATGATTTAAATATTACTTTTTTATTAAAAACAAAACAAAATAATCACAAAAACCTATATCAAGTGAGATCCTCTAAAAAGACAGGAAGCTGTTCAAATGCATAACTGAGAAAGTTCAGAAATTTAACTGTAAGCACAGAGAATTGAAATTGGGTGTACTCTATTTCCAGGTTTAAGCAGCAGAAAATAGGAATTGTATGTACACTCATTTATTAAGCTTTCTAAGCTGTCTAAGTGTAAGGCACATGCTCAGAGCATCAGGTCCAGCAAACAGTTAGTCTTAACTTCCAACTTGTTTAAATGTAAGAACAACAGCAATTTAGAAGCCTCAGTGTCTTTTTGGATATGGAGCAATGCACACAACAGTTTTAAAAACTGTGGAAACCATAAAAGTAAAGGGAGAACAAAAGGACTTGGATAAAATGTATACACTTGCACGTTACCATTCTTATGAGTGCTTCACAATTTGCAGAAGCTGAAATATCAACATTTGATTCATATTTGAGAAGGAAACGAACAATTTTTGCTAAGGTCACCTGTCTTTGGGGGCAGCAGTAATGCACACAGGTCCCTGGGCTTTACTGCAGGTTATTGGAACACTTTGACTCAGCCAGTGTTGAAACCACTTGATGGGCTGCTCAGGGTAACCTCACCCGCTTGCTTACACACAGCAGTGTGCGGCCAGCCTATCACCATGCAAAATATTAGCAAGGTCATAGTAGTGTAACACACTCCTATAACTCAAAGATTACAAAAGACATTAAAATTCTGATGCCCCATTCATAAGGAAAAGATTGTAATGAGAACAGAGAATGGCACAACATTAATTCATTGTGTGACAAAGAATATAATGAGAATGGGAAATAGTACAAACATAACTCATTCTTGTTACAGCTTTAAGATTGTAATGTCATGGTTCATATCACATACTTAGGAAGAAAGGTATGGCAGAAGAATAGTTGCAATGTTAAACATAGTTAATCTGAATTCGGTACACATTATTATATATGCAATATAATACGAAAATGAGACATTACTCAGAAATGGTTTGCTAAAATTGTTATAATTTCTCCATACATTTTTGTTAACATTGTATTAATACTGTTGATAGGAAGGGTTGCAGTGTGTGTCTATACTTATTAAAATAGAACTGTGCTCAAAATCTTTTTACTCATATATATCTTTAGAAATCAATTGCAATTAAAAATAAAAATACTGAGGACAGTATCTGTGTCTCTCATGATATACATTATTAATCATCCAACACAGAGACAGTCATTTAGTCATTTTGCCTGATACAGTGAAATGAAATAAAAAGTCATAAAAGAAGTGATATATTTACCTCCTGAAATTATTGAATAATTTTAGTTATTGCTCATCTACCACTCACAGCAATGTGTAATATCCTACCTAATGTAGTAGACTTTATCGAAGCATTTAACCCATAAGACATTAAAAATCTTTGACCATCCATCTGAGAGTTTGCCAAAGCGCAAAGCAACTTGTTTCATTCATTTAGTATTAGCCAAGATCACCAAATCAATATATTTTATTTTGGTTTTCAAAGTAAAACATTAACTTTGTGGTCATTTCTGCTAACTGAAAAAGGAAATGTCCTCAAAGACACTCCCAGCGTATCAAAATTCAGTGCCAACAGGCAATTTCAATACAGTAATGATATTACTAGACATCAGCTGCTTATTTGCCTTGCAACAGAGAAAAGTCTATATCAAGAGGTCCAAAGCTTTTATTCTCTTTACTTGCTCTTCTTCTCTTTGATTTCTGCATTCTTGATTGCTCCACTGTCTACTTTCAGTGTAAGAAGCTGGGAAGCCGCCTACACATTGTAACCTTAGCTTATTACCAAGTACTTGGAGGTGTTCGACTTTTACCAAGCTGATAGGGACCCACTTCAACCTCTCACCTCTTGGATCTACTTAAAAAGGGGAAGCATTAATATCATAGACTCTGCTTTTAAAAGAAAATAAAAATATCCATGATAAAAACTACAGTTTAGGGACCTGCGAGTACAAAGAGAGTCAAGAACAGTTAGTTATTCATAATTTTAGGTTAAAGCTGTTCTCCATTTGTGAGACCTGACCATAGGTACCTAAATCCACTCTTCAGAAACACTCTTTGGGTGATGTAGGGAGCTCCCAAACTGAACATACAGGCTAGCATGTGGCATCTAAATTCTTTAAGTAGCAACAGCACCCAAATTCCTTAAATAGTGGGTGGAGGAAACTATATATCTAGTTCAGATTTTCAAGGCCAGCTTCAGCATCTAAAACATTACTTTCTGGGTATCGGTCAGTAAAGATCTCTTTCTGAATCTTGGCCACAGTTAAACTCACTGTGATACAAACATCAAAACAGAACAAGGACTGAAGAAATAGTCACATATGTATATAGCAGCAGAAGACAATACTCTGGAAGCACCATCTCCAACTCTGTACACAAGTATATTGTTTTCACTTTGGTTCTCTTTATTTCCATGGAATTTGTAACTCCTCACACATTTGCAGAGATTGCATTTCACCATTTCTTATTTTTCAGTGTTCATACACTGTATATCTTTTTTCTGCACTCACATGTAGATTTACCAAGTAAAATCATCTTCTAAGAGGCAATTGAAAAGCTGATTTATAACTTAAAGATGATATTAATGTTTAATGTCAAACAGGCAGCATTTTTAAGTGATTCTAGAAATGTTTTAGAACAGCATCATCTTTTTTCCTTAAACAGAGAAACTCATTTTCCCAACTGTTTTATATAGGCAAGTGGTTCTTTCTAGTGGAACTTTACAGAATCAAGGAAAGGCTGAGGCTGGAAGGGACCTCTGGAGGTCATCTCGTCTGACCTCCCTTCTCAAGCTGGGCCTCCTAGAGCTGGTTGCTCGTGACAACATCCAGATGACTTTTAAATAACTCCAAGAATAGAGACTCCACAACCTCTCTGGGCCAATACTTGGTCACGCTCAGTGTAAAAAAGTGTTTCCTGATGTTCGGATGGAACATCATGTGTTTCAGTTTACACCCATTGCCTTTTTTCCTGTCACTGGGCACCACTGAAAAGAGTCTGGCTCTTTTCACTTGGCTCTGGCAGCCTCCCTTCAGGTATTTATAGNACTATGACCTTTCCAGAATGATGGGTGTAATTAAGGAAATCAAAGCTACTGTTATAGCTCCAAGGCTAAATAAATAAATAAATAAATAAATACTGAAAAGGATTTGCTCTTGATTTGGAAGAAAATCTACTAGATTTCATCTAACAAGGTTACGACTTTGAATGATATTAACACCTCAATGTGACCCCTTACTATATTTTGGCAATCCTAGAGAGATTTATTGCGATAAAAATAAGATTTCATTTCTTTTTCTTTCCTTTAAAAGGAAAGTTATAGTATTAGCAAAACTTTGAAATTGTACCACATGGGTTAGACTTAGAGTATTCATTTGTCCAGAAGACAACTGTGTGTCAAGAATAATTCTATTTTCAGTAAATTGGGTAAAAAGTAAAAGAAATTGCTTTTATGTGGTTACTGCTTTTTGTAATCTGCATGGATTTATTTGATTCCATATTTATACAAATAAGTACATTCCAAAAAGTGGCAAATGTGTTTTTATATGGTTACTTACATTTTAGTATCCATATTGCAACCAAATGCATTGTCAAAATGAGAGGTGTAAAGACAGTGAGCAGAGGAAAAAATGTGATTGTGTGAGGGATGTTATGATAGTTCTGTATGCATAATACATGCATCCCAGAAGGCAGTTGTGCATCTGTTACATATATTAATGTATTTTTACCTGTAATTTTGGAGATATTTAAGATTTATGGTGATGGATTCTTTCCCCTTACAGACAATAAAAGGAAAACATGCAACAAGGGTACGATTTTGTTAGTGAGTGAAGTGAGCGGGGTATAAAAGTTGTGCATGTGGTAAGCTCTGTGAAGGTTAAAAAATTTCTGTTTTAACACTTAGTAGCCTTTCTGCAGTGGCTCTCAAAATACTTTCAGAACAAGACTAATAGATTTGATCTATGTGCAGCTAAAGTATGCTTCTGTTCATTATAATGACTGAAAGAGGGTAGAAAAACAATTGCTAGATGTTAAAGACTAACACAGAAATGATGAAGACATTTTGTGAGTGAAAAGAAAAATCCTGAAGTCTCAGTGAGTAAAGAAAGTGATGATAAATGAATACAGCACCACAAGGGTAAAGAGACAGAAAAGATAAAATGGCTAAAGAGACAGACAGTTTTATACATCTAACTTCTTTGAAGAAACAATACACTGTCTTGTACTGTAATGACATCTCCTGACCATTGAATTTTCTATGAAGAGACTGATGAGCCTTCTACTAGTTTCCATTACACAGCATGTATTTCTTAGTCTCTGTTATACAGGAGATTTGAAAAACCACCTTCTTCAGAAAATTCTTAGATTTATTTGGAGGGCAGAGTGTAATATTTCTTCTGTTCAATTTTAACTCCTTGAAACAGTGACTTCTGTATAGCCTCCTTTGAGCATAGAACTACCATCTACAGAAAGAAACAAAAAGGCGTACCTCAAGGCACAAACAAACCAAAAAGAAGCTGCAACTTCCAGGTGTAGGCAGTTCTACAATTGTCTCTTATATGGTTTCCTGAAGTTTATTCTAAAGTATCTTATATCAGTCATGGTTGGAGACAGGCTCTTACACCAGATGAACTGCTCATCTTATCCAGTCTGTCAAATGCTATATATAAAGCTAAAAAAACATCGAACTTTAAAGATAGATATGGAGCAGACCCTGAAAGTGAAAATATAAATTTGATGTACAATATATTTTTCTTCAATCTTTGTTATTTCAAAGCAATCATCATTCACCTGAAGAAACGAAGAAATTGAAATTCTTAAAAGAGCTTGATATTCCAAAAATGCAAGTAAAAAATCTATTTCTACTAACTATGGGATAAAAATTTATTTTCATATACTATCAGTGAAAAACCTCTAGTAACTCATATTTACCTCAGTTGGAAGGAAGAAGCCAAGCCGTTATCAAATTTTTCTCCATTGACTAAATGCAGTTCATAAAAGAGATCCATATTAAAAGATAGGATAACACTTATCAATAATGTTATACTGCACTGAAAAATTACATTTACAAATCATATGTGAATGTAATGGCATATTTATCAGTTTAAATTTCCAGTAGTGATCTACCCATAATTTCTTAGCTACTTCCAGAAATGACATACTAGTATCATTTATATAACAAATAATATATAATATAACAAATAATGACTTTGCTATCAAGAAAGAGCAATGCAAATACTTTAGTGCTATACATTGTCTCAAAACCTGACAATATATGCTAAGTGATAACCTGCCTCGATTAACTATAACCCTTAAAAGAAAATGTTTGAAATAACAAAAATCAAAATACCAACAAAAGACATTAGGTAAATCTGTGAACCATATGTACAATGTAGGTACACAAATGTGTTATTCTGAGCTGAAACAGACATTTACTTGCAGGTTTTGTGAGCTGCAGTCCTAAGGATTGATATAGATCTAGTCCAGTATCATTTTATGGCTAAAGAAGGAATTTATGTCAACACTTATTTTACAGAAACAGATAAATTCACAAATATTTGAGGAGAGAACTTGAGACGGAGAGAGAGAAGCACATGTTTACTCATGCCTACTAACCAAATTTCTGACCCCCTAGCAAAATTGGCTGTACTAGAATAATTAGGCATGTTTCGGCACAAACCCTAGAAAGACAGGTATTCTTACACTAAGCACTTTCAGATAGTTTCCCCTGTTACTGTAACAAGAGTTTAGGTCACCTTAAGTTAACAATAGGAAGAATAGTCTTGTAATTTAACAGCTTTTTTGAACAATTGTGCAGTTGCTTTTTTGTTTGTTTTTTTTTGTTTTCCTTTGGGAATGCTACAATACAAAAGTATTCTCTGAAGGACCCATATACTGTAAGGTGGTGGGGAAGACTAGTTTTGCCTGTTACAGTAGCTCCATAAGCAGATTCAAGTTAATTTTGTTAATTTTGAAACTTTGATTTTTCCAGCATTTTTGTTAAACAGCTCCATTCATCAGTAGAAGATAAATCAGTGGGTTGCAGTTGAAGACAGCTATTTAAGACATTTAAGCCATACACTGTTAAAAGTTAGAGAGTCAAATCTAGTACATAAAAATGTATAAGCATGTAAACTATAACACTCTATTCCTTGGCTCAAGAGGCATCACGCCATCCACTTCATCAGTCATGGGTGTGCCCCAAGTTTCAACACTTGATGATTTGCAGTCACTCTTTGTACATGTTCAGCTGTAAGAACATAAAGGTCTCTCTACAGTGGAGTAAACTTAAGACACTGATCTCAAATTTGAAACATTAATTTTAATAAGCCAGATTGCTTATTTTAGCAGTTTCATGGTTTCTTATTATCCTAATCAAGAATGGAACTGCTACTCCTAGCATAGTTCAAGTGACAGATGAGAAGGACAATTCTGGTACTCGGAACCATTAGCTCTATTACAGTGAACAGTGACAATTATGATGGTTGTTTATGAAGGAAGACACTTATTCTTTAGAAAATGAATTAACACCATAGTGATTAGTAAGCATTGCAATGTCCAGCAGATGGCAAACAGAAATAAATGACTGTGAGTTCCTAGGTTAAAATCTTCCAGTGCCTCACATTAGGGTTAAAAGACTGTTCAAAGGAAAAGCTGAACACCAACGGAGAGTTCTAGCAAGAAGAGAGAGGGAAATAAGGAGGTTAGGAAGGAAGGAAGGAAGGAAGGAAGGAAGGAAGGAAGGCAGGACGGTAGTATTGA
>VXAL01018643.1:0-25982 GCA_013399475.1 Chauna torquata
TTCAATTTTTTTTTGTTGTTGTTCAAAGTAGAAGAAAGGATACTGCAGATACAGTAAGACTGGTAATTCCTAGTAGTAGACAAATTCCTACAGTGAAATTGTGTCCTGACTGAAATTAATGGTAGTTTTACTCTTGACTTCTGTATGTCTGTGGTCACATGGAGTACTTCTCTTAAAAAGCTTTCAGTTAAAATGTAAAGGGAATATGTCTGCAGCCTGGGAATCCTCTGCCACCAGCTAGAATGTTTCATGTTGCTTTTAGTCTGTATTCTTGACTCATGGGATTAGCTCTTGCTGACATCAGTGATATTGGTTGAACACTGTAGGCTATGGGGAGTATTGCTTTCAGGATAAGCCTATGGCTGACAAAAATGACTGATAATTTTCCAGAAATGTTTCTTGTGTCATTGGCAAGGTAACTTTAAGTCATTAAGACTTTTAATTTTATTTTATTTTATTTTATTTTATTTAGAAAATGTCAAAATACAACAAAATATCAAATGAGGCAGTGCAGATATTTGAGCTGGGAGAGACTTAGCTAGGGATTGTTTGAATGAGGTGTCTGACAATCAATTTTCAAGGTAGCACCTGAGTTTAAGCCACTTACAGAAAAAAGTGGCAGATGATTATGTTTAACTTACCTTTATGTACCAGGTAGACATATACCAGGTCACTGGAACTGTTTTTCTTGTGTTTCATTGTGATGTTAGAAAAGGACATAATTTCTGCCTCAGGTTGAAATAATTCTCTCTCAAAATTAGTCTTGAGTGATCACCACCAGAACAAGCTGTAAGTGTTGCTACTTTGACCTATCCTCTTTGTTTGAACTACATGCTGGGACAAATTATATGCACTTCCCTGCAAGTGGAGGAGGAGAACATGATATATATTACACCACTGCCACTCCATTAGCATTAACAGTGTTACTCCTCCTTTCTTTGGCTGCGGACCAAGTGAAGTGTTTATTTTAAAATATGTGAGATGCTTATATGTCACTATAGTATTCTGTGATGCTGTTTCTGATATGAAGGCATCTCTCTGCTACAGTACATAGTGAAACATAGATATTCTGAAACTATCACTGATTCTGCTTGCTGTGCCTGCTAGGTAACGACACTCATTTGTTTCCCAATAGCAGTCATGCAGTGCTACACCTGAGCAAGAAATCCCCGTATCCAAAGACAAAAAAATAGCATTTCTATGTGTAGATCAAGACCTACATCACTTTGCTCCTTTTGGTTAGAGACCTAGAGGAGGCCCTTTACTAACCTGGGAAGTTCATTTTACTGCATTTCACTTTGCTAGTCAACCTAGCATTTTGTTAAGCAATTAAAATAGTAGAGCAAAAACATAGGAGTCCATGACTACCAAGTGCATAAGAAGAAATATGGGGTGTCAAGATGAAGTGAAGTTGTGATGGCAGTCCAGAGGAAGAGCCTTACATTCTTTCATAGTTGCCTAGCAGCTAAATATGACTGCATTTTATTATTTCTGCATATAAATGTGCCCTTGTTCAAAATGCTTGACAAACACTGGCAAACAAATTTTCATGATGATAATAATGCTATGTAAAAACATTAGCTGTACTTTCTGTAGCACTTTATAGGACATTTATTAAAACCTTTTAACATATATGCTGGAAAACATTAGTCATCACTCCAGACAGAATTTTCAGTCACTCTGCCACAGTCTTATTGTTCTTTTGAGTCTCCAGTCTGTACGTCTTTCACTGTCTAGACACGTTTGCTCTTTGCTTAAACATCCCATTCAGTAAAAGCCCACCATCCTTGGTGATTCCTATGGTACTTACCACATACCATAGGAGTTATCTGTAGTTTGGTGGTAAAGTCATTTAACACATCATGATATAGATTCAAATTTCTGCGTACATATCAGTTCAGGTATAAGTGGAATGTCTGGTTATTTGATCTGTGTGATTAAAGGCAAGTCACAATGTGTTGCACTTATTGATGCTAGTACGTTTGTACCATGCTAGCCTTGTAAAACTTCAACAGACCTTTCATGTTTTTTAGACAAAATTATAAATTCTTATTTTGTCAAATCGGGTTTTTCTAGAATATTTTTCTTAGCTTAGCATACATATACAGATGAGGAAACTGACATCAGTTAATCTGCCCAAACATCACTGTGAGAGCAAAGATCAGACATTAAGATGCATAGCTTTGGAAGAGCAGTGCCAGGCCACTACGTCACACATTCTCCTGATAATGAGCTTAAAAATCCTTTGTTCACAAGCACAGAAGCTCTACAAGGGTTACACAGGAGAAGAAGAAATATGGATCAAATAACTAACAGCAGAGTGTATGTAGAGTGCTAAAGGAACCAGAAGATGGAAAGAGAGCCAAGCAACTGGAAAGAAAAGAGAAAACTGTCTTCCGTGGTTTAAAGCTGTGTCTTCCCATGGCAGGTGACAAGGCAATTCCATCCCATTTTTCCCTTTCCCTAAGACCATACAGAAGAAAGAGGAAATTGCTTTCGGACAACGTGAAATTTAGTGCAACTCACATGAACAACTATTTCTCTATGCTTTTCTGTGTTAAAAGGATCTAAACCTGTAAATGACACTAATGTCCAGTGTACAACTACTGTACATGGAAGATTGAAAAAACAGGCCAGTTACTGAAAACCAAGTCCGAAAGAACCTGTTTCTGATGTCCTCTATCTTCTATATAATCTTGATAACAAGAGAAGATATAGTATATCAGGAAATGTTATTTTTGTTAATTACCTTTATTTCCACAACAGGTATCCTCAGCAGCCTGTGAGTCCATCTGTAACAGTGTTTCTAGCAAGTTTTCATGGCAATTGTTCTTTTTATACTTTTCCGCATGTTCACTTAGGCTGTGTTCTAAAGGAAAGGTGTGTCAACAAGCTCTCACTTAGGCCTTTTCTTCATGTTTTAGAAATAAAACAAATTAAGCTATATATTTTTTCTTTTTCTTTTTGCAAGTAACAACTTGTAAAAGTCAAAGAGATTTATTAACATCAATAGGTACAAGGATTTACAGAAGTGTAAGTGCAATATTAATGAAACAATAGATCAAAAAAGCAGAGGAATAACAACTTTTTCCATGCTATGTATGTTCAGGAGAGAATAAAAGGCCTGGCTCTGACATTACATGAAGGCTGATTCAGAAGTAAGTCTCTTCTAGTCCGTATAAAATCAGCATGATCATCAGAATCATTCAGCACATTTCCTCAGCTGTCCAACACTTGCTGGTGTTTGTGTTACCGTATCTGGATTTTTTAACATTCATAATGAGGTCTTCAGCTCCATGATACTCAGGCTGTTCTGTGTGCAGTTTGGAGGCAGACCAGACCTGTCAAATCCAATGGAAAATAAATGTAATGGCCAGCTGGCTTAGCAGGCTGCAGTTAGATCATCTCGAATGAAAACTCCACCCGGAGGTCTGCCCTCCTCCTGTAATGGAATTTGGGCTTCCAGTAATAGATCATTCTATCCCTACTTGAGCTGCAAGGTTTTAACCTTTGATTTTTCACCATTTGATGACTGAGCAAAGGGACTCATTCTAATTTTCTGTTTATAGTGCTTCAGAGTATCAGCAGAGATTGTGTGTGTGTGATTTAGTAATCTCTATCTAGACAAGGGAACTTTTGTTCTCTGTATGACAAAATAGTGAAAAGATGTCCCAAATGTCTTCTGTCCAAAAAATATGTGATAGTAAGAGTCAGTCATGCATTAGTACCTAGATTTCAGGATCTGTTCGTGTCAAAACATTATTCTGAAAAAAAAAAATCATCTCTTAAAGGCTGAAAAGCTATGGGTTGGAGCTCATTTACCTCCTTCATAAATATACAGGGAAGACAAAAGAAATAAGTTGATATTGTGGCTTTTGGTGGGTGGAATGGGATTTAAATTAGGCCTCGTAGTTCTGAAATCAGGGGTTGTCTGACTTTTATCTCCTTAGATTTTTCAAGAAATGCACTGGTCCCCAGTTCTTGTTGGTCAACCTTACCCTGGGAGAAGTTGGTCTCAAAATATGTATTGCTCACATGAATGCAATAGCCAGTGGAGACACTGCTGCAAAATGTTGTGGGGTTTCTATTTATGAAGTTTTATTTGGACATAATCTCTGTGGGAGCACCTGAAATCAGAAGAAGAGGTCTGCTATGTTCGCTCAGCCCTCCGGTACTTCAACTACAATTTTTAGTAAAGAGAGAATCTGGAAGGGTAAGGGACAGATGAGAATATTGATAGAGAGAATTGAGCCTAAGCAGAGAATGAGGTTAGCAATCACAGAGAAAAACCTTCAAGATACTGGTCTATGTTAGATTCAAGGTTTTGGAGCCCTAAAAAGAGTCTGCAATGGAGGCAACGGGAGACTGTATAGAGACCTTCCAGGGCAAGTGGTCAGAGATGCTCCTCTTCTGGTTTGAGGGTTACCCCACAGAAGTCATGTGGTCATCTGATTTGTGTGCTTGTGGTCTCATACTGCAAGTTTTCCCATTATCACCTATGCAGAGCACACTGTGGCTTGCAAAGGTTATATATATAGTACTATGTTGTATTAGTGTGATGTCAGCGTTCCGCAGAATCACTTTTTCCAATAAACGCATAATCTTGAGGATGTGGGAATGTGTTAGAGGGAGTGGTTTTATAAGGTTTCTGGAACAAACAGGCTTAGAAGTGAGAAAAAAATAAAAAAAATTAGGTGGTTGCAGAATGTAGGGTGTTTTTTTTTTTTTAAGATTTTTTTTTAAGTTTTTACTTTGTACATCTGATAAAACCATTACTAGGCCCCTTGCATTTGAATAATAAAGTATAGTGATGTTTAGTAACAGGTTCCTGGAGAGCAAAATTGTCAAAGAAAAATAATATGTAGCAGGAATACGAGTTAGAAAGTTAATCTAATTTACTAAAAATATTAAAGAATAGATTTTCATTTTGTCATTGATAAGGCATACAGAAATGCCGTTCATATACCATTAAATATACCATGCTGTTTTTGTATACCATTAAATCATTGAGAAATGTAACAATACATCAATAAACACTATTCAAAAGCATTTTTTCCTCTTTGATGTAATTTTAGGCATTTCTGAGTGGTATTTTGTTTGTTTGTTTAGATAATAAATATGCCTGTTTTTAAAGAATAATGAGAAAACTCTGAAAATCAGTATTTTACAGCAGGTATATTTGAGTAAAGGAAATCTAAGCAACAAATCTTGTTTCTGTGTTAGGATTTCATTTTACCCCTACAACTGTATTTTAGTAACAAAAAATGAGTCTAAAGAGCATATATCTTTAATAATTTGCCATCTGCGATGTGTAGGATAATCTGCTTGTTTGAGAGCAGCAATAGCTCTTATTAATAATGAGGAGTTAGTATTTCTCTCATGTAAAATAGTAGTTGTATCAGGGCAATAGGAACTGCTTAATGAGTCATTTGTCATTTAAATCTTTCAACACAGTTACAGCAGATGCTTTTATATCCTTATTTTGCTTCTTCTTTTTTTGTTTGTTTTTATTATACCTATTGTTCATTGCTAAAATGAAAAAGGCTGCTCAGCTGATGCCGTTTTCCTTACGCTCTCTCGGCAAGGAAGGGAACGAGAGTGATGCTGCATGCAGGTCTCCATGGCGACCTTGGTCTTGGCCTGATGCCTGCAGTCTGGCCTGCTCACAAAACACCGTGCCCTGATGAATTATTTAGCTCTGCTGAAGAAAAAACATACAGCAACAGGCTCCTAGTGAATAGCATAGAGGAGTAAGGTGACATCAGTCTGCTTATTCTGATGTGCTTGAGGGCTCTCACCAGCTAGCAGAGTGACCAGCTTACTCTTGTTTTTCTTAAGGCTCTGCTATTAATCTCTGTCCATGTTGAATACCAACATTTTGTCAATGGTTGTGAGTAGAAAGCAACAGAATAATAATTCTGTAAGTTGACTGTCTTTTTTTCTTTGTTAATCTTTTAGTTATCTCAGAACAGTTTTGTTCTTCCATTTTTAACAATATATTTTCATAGAGAGATGTGACAAGTGTCTGACAATTTTGTACACCAAGTGGTGAACACCAGAAATAATTATACCTGAAACCACTGTATGTTTCTGTGTATTTAAATGATTGTATCTGTTTGTTAAAGATCATTTGGTAGTTGTCAGGTGTTTCTGACAAAGTTAACTGACCTATGTTGTATTTATGCACCATTATTGTGCTTAGATTACATGTATCCCATCCAAAAAGCATATATATAGTTTTGGGATTTGGGGCATACTTGCAGGTCAGGAGTTTAATTAGAATAGAGGGAAGTTATTGTTAATTCTGCCAGTATTTACTGCAAGTACAAAGGAACTTTGGAGGAAGAGGTGTGTATCAAAGAGTGTATCAAGTGTGCTATGGTTCTGCACCTTGGGCTTTGCAGACAAATTTGAACACTGGTTTTGAAAACTTGACCCTATAGAGGATTATGCATGTGTATGTACAGCATGGCAGGGGACTGTTGTATTTGTGTATAAGACTCAAAAACCTATAATTTCAGAAGAACTCATAATTACCTAAGGGGAAAAGATTATTTCATATTACCACTGACCAAATCTCTGTTCATGTTGAAGAAGTGAAATGCTTTAAATATTTTTTTTTTCCTGGCCCTGGTGTACTTCACGTACTTTTGAGTCATACAGCCTATGCCTTCT
Source organism: Chauna torquata (assembly GCA_013399475.1). Classification (NCBI taxonomy): domain Eukaryota; kingdom Metazoa; phylum Chordata; class Aves; order Anseriformes; family Anhimidae; genus Chauna; species Chauna torquata. Next base: position 6,676 of record VXAL01018643.1, read on the forward strand.
CCTTGTACAACAGCACTAAGTTAGGATTATAAGTAAGATGTTTGATAGAGTCAGTGGAGACCACATCTGTGACAGTGGTTTGAAATTCAGGTATATTTTCTTGCTTGACTCACCTCTTTTTGGTTTTGACATGGCAACACGCAATTGACCTGTTCTGCGTGAAATCTGAACTTGCAGAAAGAGTGTTCCCTACCTGGTATAGTGTTTAATTAGTCCATGTGAGTCTTGAACTAACCCGGTGAAATGCTACCAGCACTACCACTTATTATCAGTGGCTCACAAAGCCATGGTGTGCTGAGCATTCCCTCCATTCCTCATTGCAGCTTCAGCCTCAGTCAGGAGGTTCTTCTCCATGGTCGTGTTAGTGTGTAAGTCCATGGCAGGACTCCGAATGAGATGGCTGAGATTCCTCTGTCCCCTCACACATTGCTTCTGTTTTAACCAGACGTAACATTAACTAAACTGAAGTCTTAGCTAGCTAAGGTTATTAGAAGTAAAAAGCTGCATGTTAGTCATTAAATCCTTATTTTGAAAGAGAGTAAGACAGTCTAATAACCTCATTTTGCCTTGGGACTCACATTTCTTGAAATAAAACATGGAACAGTTTGCTAAAGGGAAAATTGTAAATCCTCTATATTTCAAGAAGTCACATGTCAAAGTCTCCTGAGTATACCTAACATCTTCACATCTGCCAGCTGCAAATAAAGATGAATTAGTAAATACAGAGCTCAGTTGTAATCTAGAGAATACAGGAATTTGAAGGGCTAAAAAAGTCACTGTAAAGATGCACAGTATATTTCAAAGGCAGACAGCTAATGATCTAAAAGAAAAAAAAGAAATTGTCATTTTTTTATCAGACAAACTTAACAGTAAAACAACACTCCAATGAAAAAGCACTAATAGCTTCAGCAGGGAGGAAACACTGATTTCTAACTATAGGGAATTACAAAGTCCACATTCTCTGTGAATAATCAAAAAGTCCTATTCTCTCTCTCTCTCTCTTCATTAATGTTTTCTTTTTCAGCTTTGTTTTTCTTCATTTGTAGGAATATTTATTATTCTTGGGAGATCTGATTCTGAATCTGGGAGTGGTGCTCTACATAAGGCTGTTAGGTCTTTACTTACAGCTAAAATCTGGAGTATACATACTCCTTTATTTTAGATTATATTACTTTTGACAGGTGGAACATCTGGGTATTGTTATTACATGGATTATATTTACTCCTGAAAAATCAAACATGTAAGCTTATACTTAGTTTCACTTTAAAAAAGTTACAAAAAACATGACATCAAAATTTAAAGCATCTGTGTAGAATACAGTGAAAACAATTGTATATTAAATAAATCCCTTGAAATGCCATTGCAACACTTCAGATGAAATTGATTATAAGATTTCGTTACACTGATCTCATTAACATTAGTCAGAGAATTTGTAATTGTAAAAGACATACTAAAATAATGGGAAGGGATTTTTTTTTCATATTCCTTTTGCTTTTGAAGTAATAGCATGTAAATATATTTTACTTTCAGATATGCATAAGTTTAGATTTTTTATAGTATCTTTTATCAATCCTGGTGCTTTGCATTGATCACCCAAGATGATGGCTGCCTTGCTAAGGGCAGGACCCTTCAGCACTTTACTGACTGATAATTACAGTGATTTACAAGATATGTCGTGATTTTTCCAGCTCTGACTTTCAAAATAACATAAAAAAAATTCTACTAGCAGCGTAGTGTGTTTTTGGCTGAGACGATTCAGCATTACTTTTTGTAAAGCTGACTATTTTAGTAGCATCTCCAAGTGCCGTTTTGCCCTGTTGAAATCCCTCAGTTTGCCACTGGTCCTAGTTAAGAAAGGATTTCAGACTCCATATCTTTGCTTCTCTGTTAAACACCTGCAAGTCATAATCAAAGTACTTCCCTTACTGTGCTGAGTATATTACTGGATGGCTGAACTATGTTTAGAAGAACCTCTAATTAGTATGTTTAAAAAAATATCTTACTGGTAGTTAAAACTAATTTTAGATATTTTAACTGTATAATTTAGTATTAACTTAGAATATTTTCCACTTTTTTCTGTATGTTTTCTTCTGTTGTTTAAAACAGAAGTGTCTACAACAAGGACAAAAGATATTTTAAGGTAATATTATGAGGTGTGGCACATCTGTAGTTTGCAGTTGTGTTTAATGAGGAGTTCCTTTAAGAATTTACCTGTACCGTAGGAGATTAATTTTGTACTTCTTGAAAAAAAAATATTTCTTTTTGGAAATACTATAATAAAGGTGAGCAAAATTCCCAGTTAGAAGCCCATTATCCAGTTTAGTATATTTTTACCAATATTTTCCTGACATGTTTTCTGAATCTGCAAACTTTTTTGTAAGTCAGCTTCAATTTATTCAGTCTTTGCTCAGAGAAAACTGCTGTTCAAGTCAAGGGGGGAAGTTCTGTGCTCCTCTACTACACCTGTCACACCCAGAGAAATGGGAGGAGAGTTTTGCCACTTTTTTTTTTTTTTTTCCTGCAGAATTCAGTCCCATGCCCCTAAATTTAAAGACAAACTGCAAGAAAATATCCTAATTAACATTTAATGAACTGTATGATCTCATAGCTCTGCTGAAGTAGAAGACTGTAATTCATAATTTAAAAGTGTGAAATGCACTGTCTTTACTTTAGGCAATTAAAACCAACATTATTTAAGAAATACATTGTACATTATTTGGGCTTGGCTTTCAAAACACAATACAAATGGGATATGGAAGGAAAAGTTTATACTGTAAATTATCACTCTAAAAATGACACCTTAACTCTTTGCTTATTAGTGCAGTGGACTGAATCTCCTTAGAGACTGACTACCTTAATTCTGTCCCAGAATTTTCCATCAAATTGAGTTGAACATTTGCATAAATAAAACTGAGAAGAAGCAGCATAGGATGAGTCTCAGGACACATCTGAGCTTCTGTAGAGACTGCAAAGGGGGATGAGCAGTCAGGGCAAAAGATGCTGCCTGGAATGGGTTGGCTGATTGGCACAGCTGTAAAAGAAATGGAAAGAAGAAAAGAAGCAAAACATAGTGCACACCTTACACTTATGAACAGATCCCTGCTGCATCCCTCATTGTTTGTGGTGGTCCAGAAATTGCTGTCAGTATGGGTGTACTTTTATCAGTACACTGAGCACAGGCATCACCTTGAAATCAGTCTACATCATTCAGTTTGCTTTTTTTTAAAATCAGAGATGAACAACTTCAGACTGACTTGAAGAGCATACATTTCAAAAATACATTTATAAAAGTTTAGTTCAAGTCAATTTAAGTTAAGGCATAGTAAGAATGAAAAAAATACTCAAGGAGTATTATTCAGCAGTGTCACAGTTTGAGACCACATTGACAGTGTAGACTAAAGGGGCTGCAGAGAGGAGATTGGTACTGTGGTTTTGGCTTTCCTTGTTTCAAATAGCTAGATTTAATCTAACTTCATTATTCATGAGGCACTTTTTTTTTTTTTTTTCTGGTAGGTGATTGTATAAGTTAGAGGTTTTGAATTCTTGAATTGATGGCCAAATCCATGAAGTTGCAAGATTAACATGCTAGATACAGCTGGAATCTGTTGTTGTTGTTGTTGTTTTTTCTTGGCGGTGGTTTTGTTTGTTTGTTTTCACCAGATGCATCTGAAGTTTTCGTGATTTGAGAACTTTTTAGTGTGATAGGAACCCAAGTCAACCACAGCTGCAATGCAGATGTGCGTAGACTTTTCTTTTACAAGCAACTCTTCAAAGAAAACCAGAAGGCTTTTAAATAAACAAGTAAATACATAAATTACTTCTAGGCTTTCTTAGCATAAAACTAGATTAGTTAACTCTCTAAGAAAATTCAAACCACTAAGGGAAGGCAATAGTAATAAGAAGGATTAATAAACAAATATCTTCCCAGAGATGAACCTTGCTTCCAGACAACTCACTGACCTCTTGGCTCAGCACCATCCTGTGGGGCTATAGAGAAAAAACAGTCTCATCAGCTCTGAGGCCTGGTTGTTTGCAATACTTTCTTCACCTTTTCAAAGGAGTTGCAGGCTCCCAGTTCTGTTCTATTATGCAGGTTCCTTTGCTTTACCTTTTTCTCTTTGAGGAAGCTCAGTGTCTTCCCCAGGGAAGGAGCAATCTCCCCTTTTCAGCAGATTCCATCCCAACAATGTTCATAACTGCCATCAAGAATGAAAACCAAGAGCTGACCATCACAGCTTGTTCACAGTACAAATTGATTTCCTAGCAGTAGATGAGAGAGGCAAAATTGCAAACTCTGCTCCAGTAAGGCTTGGTAGAATTGACATGAGCGTAGAGGTACTCTATACTGTTTTGTCTATTTCTGAACGTGGAAGCAGGAAATTAAAAGTTACAGCATTATGAATAACCTAATGTAGAGAAGTCATAGCCATATCTAAATCAGGAGTTGTGGCAGTAAAGATATAATTACTATGCTGAAAGAGCACACAAACCAAATTTTTTATTATGCTATAATCTGTGTTTAGAATAGTGTCAGGTGTATGTGCACAAACTCACAATTGCAATGAAGAATATGCAGCAGATAATTTCTCAGGCTTGTGTGTAAAGTCTTTTTTCTTTTTTTTCTCTATTTCTGCCTGTGTGTGCTTTTAAAATTGTTTTCATTCCCTCGTGTATCCAGACAATTTTGTGATTTCATCTGAAAATAATCCTATTGCATTTCAAGTAAGAAGGAAGGGTATTTCAATGGGCATCATTTCTAAATGTTTCTTCAAAACACATTCAGGCAGATGTATTTCTCCAAATAATGCATAATGGGAGTGATGTATAACTTTTACTAATATTATGAACAATTATGTTTTGTTTCTCAGAAGAATGAATCTTAAGGTCAGTGATGCCAGTACCTGAGAACTTGTCATTTGGTCATTGGTATGTTCTTGATTGTGCTCATCTGACTGTGCTTGTGGATATGTGTGCATAGACAGCTCATGGAGTTGGTGATTATATACCTGGCTGACCCTGAGTTTTCAGGGGTCAGTCTCCCCCTTGGGGACAAACTATTTAGAGTCCAATAAAGTGCTGCAAATTATTTCTTTTTCTTTCATTCACTGTGGAGTTTACTTGGTCAGATGTGCAGCTTGGACATATGAAAGCACTTCTGGTGTGATGTGATAACTGACTTTCAGAATTGAGTACTTTTCTTTCTGAAATAGGTTATATAGATTTTGTAAGGCTTGCTTGGTTTGCATCTCCAAATGAAAGCAATCTTTAAGGTTCCATAGAAATGAGTACAGCACATGTTCAAAAACTTTGAGTCAAGGCCTTTTTTTTATACTGTCAACAAAGATTTCACAAGAAAGTGTAAATCTGTGTACTGAAGTTGCAAGCTTTATTGCTATCTAATATTTTGCAGTTTGTGGAAATATTTGTATATGCAATGTTTGTCTGATATTTGAAAAGATTACATCAGCTACTGCATAATAGATTGAAGCTTTGCATTCATTAGTATTATTGTTAGTGTTCATAGGTCAAAATAAGGAAATAGTAAGTTTAATATCTGTTTTTCATTTCTGATGGTTTTGTGTGACAGATAAGCATTGGTATCTGTCTGAAGCAAAGACAGCGCAAAGCTGCTTGGAAGCTGAAAGGCTGTGCATGGAAAAGCTTTGGCAGAGCACTATATCGGTCATTGTTTGGGTGTTCTAGGAGGAGATGGTGGATGAGATGGAAAAGTAAAGAGAAGACGTAAAAATGAGGAGAGAGATGGAAGTTTCAGCATACCTTGATCAATATTAGCAGTCAAGGTATAAAGCAGACCTTTCCAGGTCTGTTTGTTATTCTGCTAATATATCCTCATACATGCTGAAATGTTTGAAGAAGTGTGTGGCAAGCAGTCTGTGATAAATTGAAGGCTGTCAGTCAGATACTGAATCCAAAGAGAAGAGAACTATTTAAAAAGAGGATGGTAAGTTAGTGAGATCAACATTTCTTCTGAAATAACTAGGGCTATATAGAAATGGATAGTTTTCCATTCCTTTTAGAATATGAAAAGATTTCCAGGGTCCTCCTCCTGTTTGTCTCAGTTATATTGCTAAACCAATATTACTCAGACACTGCACAGGTTAAGTGAGAAAGTCAAGTTTCCAAGAGTCAATGCAATGTGATTTTTACTTTTCAGGCATTGACAACTCTTGTCATGTCTCTGGTTTTAGGCTGCTTGCATGTCAAGGTTCTTTAAAGTTGAATGTGCATGGCAATCTTTAGAGTCAGAACAGTACATAAACATACTGGTGCCTTGAGAAGGTGGTATGTAATAATAGCAGAAGTGCAAATTTTCTTAAGAGAAATAACTACCCAACTTTGTATGTGTGATTATATTCTAGAATATTATCATCTTATTTTTCATAATTTCTAATCATGACAGATTGTGTAGCCCTACAATAGATTTTATTGCTCAGGAATCTTGAGTGGCAGCCACCTAAGTGGTCAGAAAAAAAAATGGAAATGCTATGATTGACTATAAATGTAAAGCAGGCATGGACATAAACATGATAATGCTAATACCCTAACCAGACATTTGGTATATTAGGACAGTTTCTACATGAAGAACAAAAATTGAATGTACAGGAGGAAATTATGCATGCAAAGAGAGGCTTATCTCTCTCCATAATTCAGTAGATTTAAGATTCAAATTTGTAGACACTGTTTTCAGACTTACTGAAAACTTACCAGAGAAGTTCCTAATGTCAGGATAGACATTAGTGGAATATGAACTTGTAAATTCATCCACCCTGCAGTGTAAAGTGCTCCTCAAAGTACCAGAGTACTACTTGTAAATCAAAGGGTGAATACATAGCCTTTGAAGGTGAAATGTTTGGTGAGGGATGCAGAGGAGGCGTCCAGGTGAAAGATATGAGTAACTGGTTGTTCTAGCTCAGAAAAAAGCAAGTACTCCGTAAAACCGTTTGTAAAACTATTGAACTGCTGGGGATTTCAAACCGCTAAGAGATTTCTCGGTAAAACACAGAGTAGGAAGAAGTGGGAAATCATTGTTGGTGAAATAAGCTTGGAACAGCAGCTGGCAATTGTGTTTGCTGGTATCTATGAATTGCATCACAAAATAGCCTGAAACTTAACTGGTAAGAAATCAAGCGGCTATTGTAGTAGCCAGGGCCTTGGCAAATGAATGGATTGGTTTGGCGATTCTGAATCAGTTCGAATGGGAAAACTTCAAATCCAAAGTGACTGCTTCAAAAGGCATGAAGCAGTCTAGGTTCAACAAAAGATACACCACCTTGGAAATTAAAATCTAGGAGAAATCTAATGTCAGATTCCAGTAACTCTCCTAGGATATGTTCTCACAACATGATGCAGTGGTTGGTCTAATTAGCTGTGACAGAACACTTCTATAATGCAACTATACTGCCTGTACTATTTGAGCTAGCTTGTGCAACTCTACATGCTGCACTATACACTGTTGACATACCTTGGAATTCAGCTTGCTGCTTATGTAGAATAAAAGCATTGCTGCTCAGAGCCTCTCTGCATGCAAATTCAGGCAAACAGGTAAAAATATAAGCAGAAAAGTAGGAGTCTGTTTTCATTAAAACTATTTCCTGTATTGATGCGTCTCATGCTTTCTGCTGAAATGCTCTCCTGTTTCCACCATGCTGTACCTCCCCATCTTTTCCATAGCAGGACAGCTGGCCCCTTGATTATTAGTGGGTGAGCAGAAAGGAAAGAATTGGTTAATTCCAATCTCCAACAGTATCAAAGCAAGTGTGGCAATTCTTCCACTGATTGTGTTGTGTCCCATTTTCTTGTAGACAGTCTGGAATTATCATGGAAAGTTATTTGGAGGTTGTGTAGTCAATGCCTGTGTCTATGCATAGAAAATCCCCCCACCCAAGTCAGGGAGGTTTGAACACAGTTGTTCCAAACGACCTTCTAAACAAATGTCACCTGCCAGGAAAGATTAGTAGAAGCTTGATGTCTGTCCCTGGTTGTTGGAAAAATCTGAATAATTCATTTCTTCCTTCTCCCCCACCTCCCCCCACCCTTTGTTATTCATTCCTTCTTTATCCACTCTTCCTACTCCTTAGCCAAGAGTTTATGTTTTATCTCCATCTAGAGACGAGAGTTACTGGTTCTTACTGCATGATCTCACTTACATACAACAGTGACAGTGATACAGTAAAAAGATTAGCACATCTGCAAACCTTGGTATTCTGCCTGTCAGCCCTTATCACTGAATCTTTTTATACTCCTTTGAGAACAAAAATGGAATGAATCAGTCATGCATGGAATTAGGAATTTTAGGGAACAGGGTTTATCAAAAAACTCCAAATAGGAGAAAAGACCTAGAGAAATCTGCTCAAAATGAAAGACAATCCCAAAACTTAAGAGTCCAGAATTAAATTCTCTTATGTAATTACTTCTGAGATTAGACCAAAAAGAATGAAGACCCATGTTCACACTGAAAGTGACAATGAGAGATCTCTATCAGTGGCTGGAATGGGGAGTGGCTCTTCTATTTCATGGTAATCATATTTGTTGCTTGGTTGTGTTTCATTTGGCTTGGCTTGTGAGAAAATTAAACTGAGGCATGTTATTAAAAGATTGTATTTGATTCCTTTAAATATCAACTGAGTGGTACTGAAGGAAGACCAATTACTTTTTCATTACTGATGATTAGCTATGGAATTGCTGTATTACATGAAGAGAGCTAGGAAATGAGTGGCAGTTTTCAAGCAGGATGTACCTACTGTCCCCACCATGTTTTAGCAATATTAGAGAATCAGCACTACAGATGTAACATACAGTGCTTCAGACATGAAAACATCTTCCTTCTAAGTAATCCCGTTTAAGCATTCTAACATTCAAATGGAAATTTAGGTGAAATGTTAGCACTAGAATCCAAAGAGCATTCTTCAAAAGCCTTGTGGAGGGCTGATCCCTTACCTACAAATGTTGGAGGTGATATTTTTGTGCCTAGTGCTCAGGACCTGTAACCCAGCTGAAGTTATTGGAGCTTCACAAGTGAGAAATTCTTAAACTTTATAATCTCCTCAGCAGCCAAATTCAATAGACAGGTTCTGAGCAAATTCAACTGTCATTTGGACCAGTATAAAATTAGAGGATCTCTTTTATAACCGATATGGTTGTGTTGGATTTGCTCTAAAACAGACAATAGGAAATTGTCTATTAGGTAGATATTTATGATAGAGAAGATTATTCTGATATCTATGGAGTATGTCAATCAAAGGCAATCCTGGGGGTGAAAAAGTATAGTATGTTCTAGGGCTATCTTTATTTGAAGCTGAAAATTGACACATCTTAGAGGTGTTGAGAAAACTCTGAATTTTGCCTGCTTAAACAGGATTATGTTATTGTAACTGGAGATGCATTTTATGTGTTAAGTTATATGATTAGTCAAGCCCTTTAAAAACAAAATATTTAAGGAAAAGCAGTGTGAAATTTGGCTTTCTGATGTTCTGGGTAATCCATCTCTTAAAATTCTGAAAAATATATATTTTTTGCAAGTAGTTGATGGAACACAGTTTGGTCAAGTGGTCTTCACACATCAGTGAAGAATGTTTAAAAGCAGACACAGTATGCAAAAATTGAAGTTGTAATAAAACAAGAGACTAATGTCAATGGTTAATCCCTGGTGTTTGAGAACGTAACATCACTGTCAAAGTCTCTAAAACTAATCTCTAATGTGGCCCTATCTTGGGCTAGTTTTATCAGTATCTGCCAGTAGAGCTATCATGTTGAATGCAGTCAGAATAAGGGAGGTCTTAGAAGACGTAGCACTCTGAAGACATTTCTACTGTATTGTTGGTTTTGTGACTTCAGTGAAAGTACTATCTGCTAAGTGCTTTTAGCATAGGACAGGACAAGATAAGAGCCTGCCAGAATTTTTTTAGGTATGAACATGTTTTGGAAAATGCACTTCTTTTCTCCTACAATGAAGATTCCCATGGACCCCAGAACTAGTGGATGGATTACTTTTTGTGTCTCAGTTCCTTTGGGTAAATCCAGACTAGTTTTCCTTTTTTTCTGTGGAAGGTTAAAGAGATAAATGTATGCTATTCTTCCTTAATTTGTATTCTCTTTCTTTCTTTCTGTATTTAGATGTGTATTCTAATGCTAGAATAATAAGGGCCATATTCGACGGCAAAACATCTGTGAAAAAAGGACTGCTGATACTTGTTTTATTACAGTAGATTTTAGTGATTCCATCCTTCTATGACTGAGGCGTGAAACTTTGTTGGAAAGCATCTTTCTCTTGGTGTTGTCCTTTCCTTCTATGGTGCATTGCATTGGCAGCATTTCTATTAACTATCCCAGTGACATAATGGGAGACAGTGTCTATAGAGAGCACCTGCCCCAGTGGAAGGCCCTTTGTTCTAAAGACTGCAGCTTTTCCAAAGTTCTCATACCAAAAGTTGCTAAAGTCTTTTTGTGATTTATTAATATTTTTGAAGCTGTACTGCTGTGAACACGTCTCATATGACAAGCCGTTAAAGTCTGTGCTCTCTTAATATCTGTTGAAAATGTATAGCTGTGAATATATTCTGTTTGTTGTGGGTGGTGCTGGTTACATTACTTTATTCTAGCTAACAAAATAATTTCAAAGCATGATAGCCATTTGTTGATAACATGCGCTTTACATCAATTTTATTATATTTTCGTTGAATGCATTGGTCCACAAACATACCCAGTGTAGGAAACGAAAGAATCCAGAAGCCTCCACTCAGTTTGAGAGTCAACATTTTTAGGTTCTTTTTAAAACAATATAGTATTCTAACAAAAGGAGAAGCTTTGGCTGTAACTCTTAATATATTGAGTTACAAGTTGCCTGGCATATGGAATGATAACTCCATTATATTCATCCCACCTTGTCAGTGTTTCATGAGGCTGCTTATGGTGAAATCGCTTAATCATTTGTTTTATAACTTAGAATGACTGAGAGCAGAAGGCCTTATTACATCAGATAAAGTGTTACTATATACTGCAGATGCCATGCTAGTACAAGATGCACAGTCTATGGGGACATCCTCCCATATGGTCTGTGGTAAGCTAAACTCTTGGCTGATGCTGATGCCCACTATATTTTGCTTTTTTCTGTGAGTGAATGTGAATGCTGATTTGTAAAACCTGAGTAATAATTTATTTAAAGTTTATCATCTTCTGCATGACTGTATTGAGTGTTGATTTTGCTAATCTCTCTCACTGAGATACTCAGCTCTTTTGCTTTTCTTGTGTGTCCACTGAAATTTAAAATGTGTGAATTCTGTTAGGAGAAAATAGCATTGTCTTTCTACAAATGGTATGTTTTCATTCCACGTGCTGTTTGTGTATTGAGCTTTTATGTTCAAAGTGTTACTGTACATTTCATTTCTATGTCTGTATCTTGAAATGCTTGTACTAGCTCAGTATAAGAGGCTGCAGCTGCAAGATTTTATTTAATCCTGTTGGATAGCACTTCTCTGACTTTGAGTCGCCAGAATTATCTGCCTGTGTTTATTTTAGATTGTTCAAAATATGATTACTAGTCACGTTTTTTAATAAGTAGGGAGCCAAAAATAGTTTGTTTTACCATATTCTTGAATACCTTACTGGGAAGACATTGCAATGAGTTGTCTGCTAATCAGTTGTCTGGTTCTAATACTCTACATTGTGTTAACGAACTTGATATCTGCTTCCTGTGGCTGTAGTTGAAAATGGAAGAAATAACTGCCTAGTGAAACGTGAAATTAGAAAGATTTTTTTTTTTTACCTGATTTTATTATTTGCAACAGAAACTTGCTGAAATTTCAGAGAAGTGGAAAAGTGTTGCAAGCAATTCTTAAATCCCATTACAGTTTTCATCAACCAGTTTTGTTTTTCTCTCTTGAATTTCCAGTTAGTATTACATAGTTTTATGTGGCTGATGAGTTTTAAGAAGTTTCTTGGATGATATTTCTTTTGAATGGATCAAATGTATGCATCTAAAAAGAGAAGATATTTTGGAGGGAGAAGGCCCATGGCCCTGCCTTCAATTGAAGTCAACTAACCTTCTTTTGTGTAAGGAGCTGAAGGCAGAGCTAAAAGTTCAAAGATGCCAAAAAGGTGCTTTTGCTTTCTCATCTGGAGATTTAAAAAAAATTTACTTTTTAAATAAACATAGCTGTTTTTTCACTGTTATACCTAGAACTTGCTGACTAAGGTGAAATTGTCCTAAATAATAAAAAACTCAGTATGGCTTCCTGATTTTTCTTTTCCTTCTTCTCTTCTTCTGTTGTCCACTTTCCTCCACCATCTTGGTTTACCCTACTCCCTTTTCCACAGAATTTTACCAAATTTTTTACTCCCAGAATGCTTTCATTACTGTCCTGTGTCACCAAACCTTCTGCCTTCTTTTTCCCTTTGTTTCCTCAAGTTTGTCTCTCAGTATTTATTATTCCTTCCATTGTATTCCCATTTCTCATCATCTCTGTCTGTCCTGGACTGTCCCACTAGCTACCTTATTCTGTTCTCTGTTTGCAAAAGCATGTCCGACCTGATGAAGTTTTGATAACATCTCAAATGCGAATATGGGATGAAGCATCTACAGAACATGCCTTGCTTGTCTGCAGGCACAGCAGGTGAAGCAGGTATCAAAGCATACCAGAGAAATGGTTAAGAAAAGTAAAACCTGCACAGGTAGGTCTGGCAAAAGCTGTTTCAATAATAAATTAGAATATCGATGCATGCTTAAAAACTTAGAATAGGCAAGCTTCTGCTGAGAGATTAGTTTATGGGGAAGGGATGGAAAGAAAGCTGTTGTGTTCAGCTGACCCAGAGATAGAAATGAACTGGAGAGAAACATGCTATTCTGCGCATTTCCTTGGCCTGTTACAACAATAGAGAACCTGCACTGCTTATCCCAGAACTCATCAGCTACAGGCAGCTGTACCTGAACCTCAGATCTTAATGTAACTTGACTGGGCTAAACTGTGGCTGATGAGCCACTGAAGAAGTTTAATCCCACAGTACCAGCTAGCTAAAGCTATTGCTTTAAGATTTACTATTTGAAAAACTATACTTTGTCTCTGTAAGTGACTGCTTGCTGAGTCAAATACATGTAATTAAAAAATGGACTGAAGTTCCTTAAGTGCAACTAACTGCTTCTCTGAAACAAAATGAAATACCCTGGACCAGCTCCAGTTTTCTACTGAAACAACTAAATTACATGGAAGATTTTATTACATTTCTTAATGCAGCAGGCTCTTTAGACAAAGTCTTTTTTTTTTTTTTAAATAAATGTTGCTGCACAGGGGCAAGCACATGAGATTTCTGTTTGGGAAATAATGCCTCCAGAAAGACACCTTTTTTCTCATTTAGTGGTAATAAAAGCAGAACTGGAGGCACCGTCTTCCAGGTCACTCATTCTTCCTTTTCCAAATCCCTTTGAAGGTCTGTATCTGCAAGTAACTAGAACTATGTGGTTGCAGGGAACTTGTCATTTGCTCCATATATCATTAATTTACAACATTTTATGGATGCAGTGTTATTGTCTCATTAATTTTACCATTGAGACATAAATAATTGTCATTTGCTAGTTATTCCTTATATTTTTTCTCTCTGTCTCACTTGAAATCAGACTCTTCAGCTGTGCAGCCTTTGTACAGCAGAGCAGTGTTCTTTACTACATTAGGAGTACAAGAAACAAAACCCAGACTTTTATTCAGGTCCTCAAAGGTAATGTGATCAGACTGCTTTGATTGCAGTGTAGCCAGAACTCAGCCAGATATTAGTCTGACATGATATGTTTATTATGTAATACTAAATGTCAGACATCAAATCAGGTTTAGTTCTTGAGTTATCTTCTGCTGGGTTAGAGTCCTCAGACTTCCCTTATCTAAGTTGGGTTACTCTTTTATTGTATTATGATGTAAGGATTTTTTAAATCACTAATTCTGTGGGGTACACAGAAATTATTTTTGGTTCTTCCCTTGTTATGCTGATACCGATAAAAAGCTATCACTATTCCTAAAGCTATGCAAGTATCACTCAAACGATGGTAGTATGGAGGCAAAGATGTATGAGAATGTCAAGACACTGTATGAGTTGAAGTTCTTGTTAAACAGATGCAGACATGCAAATTTCACTCCTCTTCAGGGTACAAGAAGGAAAATCAATGTTTTCCAAATGGAGGAAATATAAATAAGTGTAAATATGTGCAAGTTATCTCTGTACTCTCTGCCTGTATGTTCCAGTTTCTAGTGGGTTGTTGCAGGGAGCGCACTGGAAAACACAAACATGCATTGATCATCTTCTTACCTAAAAAGAATGGAAAAGTACTGCTAAAGAGAAAAGCTTTTTTTTCCTTCAAATTCTTTGCTGATATTTGAAAATCTTTGCTCAGCTTCCCTGTGTTTAGGTTTCTGATAATGTGTAGTTCTGAAGCCATAGAGTTTATACACTTTATACACTGAAATGCCCATTGTATATAACAATGGACAGCTGTAACTTTCTGTAAGCATATAAGTGAGACTAATGTGCATGCTTAAGAACGAGCACTTGACTGAAACTAGACAATAAATGGAAACAAGCTGTTTCTGCTGGATAATGGGTTTGGTCTAAATGACTTCTAGTTCAATAGCCTTTAAAACAGCTATGTATGATGTGTGCCCAATACTAGAACTGCACTAATAGAGGAGGTATCATTTTCTGACAGGGTTATCTATTCTACGAGCTGTTGTTTGAAACAGCATTTGTAGAAGAGCAATGAGACCCTAGAAGAAATGATGCAGATTAGAAAGAGTGATATAGGGCCTTAAGATCTGATGTGATTTGGAAATTCAGGAACGTAAATATCCCTTGCAACATAGCTAATATACATACTGTTCTTTGAGGTTTAAAGACTGTTCTTAGCCTCTGATTTAAAGCAAACACCACCTTCTCACATTAATTTCAAATAGAAGGGCTTTGTATTTTGTCTATGGGATTTATTAAACAGATCTATAGGCAGATATGCATGGTCTCTACAGAGTGCTAATCAAATGTTGATATGGCAGGGAGTTAGCTACTCCACATAATCACCAGTCATATGGTTCTTTCTTAGGCTTAACCCTTTAGTTTTGCAGTTGGTCTAAAGACACTTTACAAAACAAGTGGCATCTTTTTTTTACAGAAACATCCACACAGTTCCATCACAAAAGTTTAGTGGAGCAGAATGCAGATTCAGTGGATTTCTCTTTAAAGATGTTATGTATATGGAAAAATGCATAGAATTCTGCAATGCACAATAAGAAATTGTGACAGCATGTGAAATAGCCACTTCATTGAAAATACATATATATGTATATAATAAAATATATANATATATGTTATATATATATACCCTCTTAGGGAGGCTGGTATTTATGCTAAATTGGTAAGTTTTCTTCTCAAAAAAAAAGAAATTTGAAGTTTTTCCTCTTCAGAGCAATAATAATTGCAGAACAGATTCACATGTACTACAAAGCATTCATTTCTCCCTGTTTGGAACACTTTAGCTATTCTTCTTGCCCTCTTTCTACCATTTACTTTCCACTCAGCACTTCGTGAAACACAGTGAACCATAGCAACTGCTTTTCAGTCATGCTTGCTTTTATTATACTCTTATCTTCTTCTTCTGCTGCTTTTTTTTTTTTTTTTAATGTTTTGGAGAGGCAAATAAAAAGAGAACCTTTTAGAAATGGAATAAAAGGGACAGAAGCATTTTCTTCCTGGAATGTTGGAATCTGAAAAAAATAATTTTAAATTCCTTAAAAGTCACTAAATAAAGTAATTTATAGATCTCAAAATGTTCTGAAAACCTAAATGAGTTTAATATTTCCTTTGTGAGATGGCCTTGTAAAAATATTGTGAACATTTTTGCACTGAACTACTGTATAAGCCTGCTGCTTCCAACTTTTTTGTACCTTAGTGCTTGAGAGTTACGAAAAGCGGAAGATATTTACATTTCCAATTATCCTGTCAGTGTATATGGTTGATGTTATTCTCCATTTTGTAAACAGTTAAATTGAGACATGTTTAACTCCTCTGAGACCATATAGGAAGTTTGCTTTTCTATATTGTGCTGAATTGCAAAATTCAGAGTGGTAGTTTGAACCAAATCATAGAATCATAGAATCATAGAAACACAAGGTTGGAAAGGACCTACAAGATCATCTAGTCCAACCGTCATCCTATCACCAATACTACCCACTAAGCTACTAAATCATGTCTTGTAGCACCTTGTCCAGGCACTTCTTGAACACCACGAGGGTCGGTGACTCCACCACCTCCCTGGTCAGGCTGTTCCAGTGCCTGACCACTCGCTGAGAGAAAAAGTTTTTCCTGATATCTAATCTAAATCTCCCCAGGCGCAACTTGTGGCCATTTCCTCGAGTCCTATCATTAGTTATCTGGAAGAAGAGGCCGCCCCCCTCCTCATCACAACCTCCCTTCAGGAAGTTGTAGAGTGCAATGAGGTCTCCCCTGAGCCTCCTCTTCTCCAGACTAAACAATCCCAGCTCCCTCAGCCGCTCCTCATAAGACTTGTGTTCCATACCCCTCACCAGTTTTGTTGCCCTTCTCTGGACACGTTCCAGGGCGTCGATGTCTGTCCTGTAGTGAGGGGCCCAAAACTGAACACAGTACTCGAGGTGCGGCCTCACCAAAGCTGAGTACAGGGGGATGATCACCTCCCTGCTCCTGCTGGCCACACTGTTTCTAATACAGGCCAGGATGCCATTGGCCTTCTTGGCCACCTGAGCACACTGCCGGCTCATGTTCAGCCTTGCATCGAAATGCTTCATTCTTGCTTGTTTACTGAGGTAAAATGTCTGCTATACTCAATTGGAGTCATGCTTAAGAGCAAGTACTGGTATCCACCCCTTGGTGAGATACAAGAGCGAAGCTGTTTCCTTCCCCCTTCAGATTCCCCAAGACCCTTCCACAAGCAAATCTTGAATCTTCCCAGTGACCTGCACCAGCCTTGGAGCACAACTACCTGTGCAGTCTACATGCTGCTGCTAACCTTCAAAACTTCCACAAGAAATTCTCAACTTTCTACCTTTTAAATAGACCCATTGACTTAGATAACATAAACTGCATTCTTATTATTTAAATATCTGGCTGAATTATAAACTTATGAAACATAATAAAGTATATAATACACACTACTGGGCATTATTAAGATACAGTTAATTAAGGTAATGTTTTAACAATCTTCTTAGAACACATAATTGAGCAGTACTCCCAATAATACCTGTATGAGTCTTAATAGGCATGCTATGCTGAGGTTTCTGAAGCTAATATTCTAATTTAAACTTCTGAAAAGGTCTGGAAGTGAGAAATACAACTTTTTCATAACCTAGCCATCTTCCTGATCTGTTTAAAAACACTTCACAGCTCAAGGATGGTTTTAGGAAAGTCAGCAAGGGCTTATTATTTAAATGATTGATTTTTTATTCGTTGACCTTGGACACTACAAGTCAGTGCTGCACCTTTAATTACACAGCCAAGCACTGCAAAATGCAGGTATTTGATTAGGTAATCAAGAATTTAACCTCTGACTACCTAAAATATTATGAAAGGTAGAGGTTCTTTCTGTGCAGTCAAAATGATTAGCTGCCAAAACCAAATTCTTTATTAACACAGCTGATACTTTATCCTTAAATGTTTCAAGTGAAACATTCATTTATGGTGAAGAGGTAAGGTTGTGTATTCTACTTGTATACTGTTTAAAAATATGGAAAAGTAATAACACCACTAATACAAGCAGAAATTAAAAACAGCATTTGCACCCTTGTACAGCCTGGATTTACCCACCAGATGAAGGCGGTTGCATAGCCTTCCTCTTTAGCTGGGGGACACAGTGCAATGAAGTATGAGGCAGCTGCTTCACTGTACTGCCTCTCCATGCTCTTTGCCTGTCTCCCTTCTGCCAACCTCTTGCAGACTGTGGCAGCATCCATCCTGATAGCACTGTCCTGGATGCCCTACTACCAGTCGTATTGCAGTGTGATCCCAGCCCTTGCTGATAATACTCTTTCTGTTGCAAGAGCAGGTGACAAATTGTTATTGAAATTTATGAGCAGAAAAAAACTTCTATTTTTTAATGTTGCTAGAGCTACATAATCCTCAATTGAAATACAACTAGCCTTTATCCAAGGTGAGTATTTAGAAATTGAAAATGGCCAGTCTCTCCAGAACTTATTTCTTCACAGTGATCACAGAGAAGAGCATTGTCACGTATTCGCAGTCACTTCCTGCAGCAGCCTTGGAGCACAACTGCTGTTGCTAACCTTCAAACAGCATGTAAAAACTTTCTTTCTTTTTTTTTTTTTCAAACAAGATGTGCACCTGGTGTTTGTATCTGCACAGAATTTGGAGAATTTGTGCTAGATTACAGACATTTTAATGTGTGTATAGGATTTATAAATATTTTCAGATAAATATAATTTTAATAAAGGTAATTATTATTGTCCATATTTACCAACGAGGACAGTAATCCAGAGAAGTGATCCTTGCCATGATTGTCTCTTTGTTATATACAGGTTGGGTCAAGATTACCAGAGAGGATGTTAGAGAGAAAACAGCTTTCTGGATCCCGTGCTGAGAGCTGGAAAGGAGCGGGGAAATCTGGGGGTTTCTTTATAATCTTTTTAATGTAAACTCATAAAAGCCATTGAAAAACAGTAAACATTGAGCTCTGAGGTGCTGTTTTCACTGGAACACTTTTCTGGAGTTGAATAACCCTTTAAATTTGACTGCTGGTTCAAGCATATTTTGTTGTACTGCATACTATGACCACATGATGGTTAGGTCTCCACCAGGGTTTGAGTTCCTTGGTGTTTTGGGACTTGTGTATGTGTGTGTGTGTGTGTGTGAGAGAGAGAGAGAGAGTGCATTTCAATCCTATTTTGAATATAACTGTTGCTAAGGCTATAAGAGTTCATTTTTCTACAAGAAAACTACTGCCCGATGTGGGAAGATATGTGAGAGAAATGAAGTGCTATTGGGATTGATTCCCTTTGGGAACAGTGTGGATGTTCTCCAGGCAGGGCCATTTACTCTCTGGCAAGGAATCTCATAGCAAATGACAGGAACATTAGAGTGAGGAGAATTTCCACTGAAAGAGCAGCAGTAGGAAAGTTTAAAGAGAAGCATGCTCTTGACAAAGTCTATTTATGCCCAGTGGAATATAAGGGGGTAGAGTTAATGTAGCTTCTGGATAAGCATAGCTTTCGTTAGAAGTTTCACAATTAAAATTACATTCAGCACGTTGTTATTTACTTGGGGAATTTAAC
>VXAL01018643.1:30992-54077 GCA_013399475.1 Chauna torquata
ACAATAAAAGACAGATTATTATTATTATTATTATTATTTTGAAGTTAAAACCTTTAAGTAATAAAAGTTTGTGTGTGAGAAATGAAAGATATAGTTGAGAATAGTTTATCTAGAAAGTTTGGATCCCCTCCTCTCGATAAAAGAATTGTGACATGATCCATATTCATTTGCAAAACAATACTTTTTGCTAAATTCCTGTAACTGGTAATTCATTCTGCTTTGTTTTACAGCAGTCTAAATTTTAGTGGATGTTTTTAGAATTCTGCTTTAGTCCGGAGTTCCCACTACAGTTCAAACTTTTTAACTCTTATATTAGCTCCGATTTTTGGAACCCATTGCTGGATAGCAGACTATGTGATTTTAGTAAATTTTACAAATTACACAGTGACATTTAGTTTACTGATAAACATGTTGTTGTATAGACAGTCTGGTAGCAAGGTTCTGATTCCAGTAAATTAGATTAAATTTTAAAAGTATTATTGTTTGAGTGTCTACAAGTCATCACAGTAAGAACTCCACATCTCTGTAGCCTGCTGACCTCTTTTTGATTCTCACAAGCCTGTTCCTCAGCTAAAATGTCTCTTACAGTTCTTGACAAAGTCGTAGAAACTGGAACAGATTCAACCGTTGTTTTAATGATCTCGTTTTAAGTTTCTTTAGGAGCTTAGTGTAATTCTGTGAACAAGATTTTCTTCAATTTGTAGGGTGAACTTTGGGAACATGTTGTTGAATTTCTGTAACATTTTCTCCTAATAAAAGAAAAGTTTTTGCTCCTTTCTAGTGGAAACTGTAAAACAACATTTTACATCGTTGGTTCAGGCAGTGCAGGCTACTGCAGAAACAGATCAGAGCTAAGTTATTATTTTAACGTCAAGGATGAATAAATTTCTTTGTAACAAAGTCTAAGATGGATTCAACCAAACATCTGACCCCTCTTTTTTTTTTTATCTTGAAATTCTTGAATTTCCCTTGCAACTTGTATCACATATACTTTTCCTGTCACTTCTCATAGACTGCATTACCCTTTTCAAAACTTCTTTTAATTATTCTTGCCACTACAGTTTGAGTTCTGCTTTGAAATTTTTAGCAGACTGGGGCAGTGGAATGATGGTGTTACAGTGTCCTGGGGAAATCTGGATCTTGTTGAAGCTAGGGGGGTCTTTTGTTGATTTTTATGTTCTCCTTGCTTTTAGAAAGCTATAAGGTTTGCCTTTGGCCTCATCAGTGTTTGAATCTTTGCAGCTTCTCTTCCGCTCTGCTTTCTGCTCATTCTGTGCACCAGAGCACACTACTTATATTAAACTGCCATTATTCAATTCATCATGACATTATTGGAATGAGCTAAACTATGAAAAAAGTGTTTCTTGATTACACACTGTTCAATACAGTGTGAGGAAGTCAGTTTACAGAATCTGCGAAGTAGAACCAGATTGAGGCAACTTTGTAAATCATGGAATACATTATATTCATTTTTACTATATCTGATATTTGTATTTTTATTTTTGTTTAATAATGCTAGTTATCTTGTGCTGGGAAAGACTTTTTATATCTGCTGTGTTTTTAATAATTAGGTTTACATAACCTTAAAAACTCCACAAGCCAACTCCTACATGTTGTTGAAGAGAATGCAAGAATAAACTCAAAGGAGCTGAAGATAAGGTCATTTTAGAGGAGCCTTTCAAAAGACATTAGAGAAAGCCTTAATCTCACCATACCTAGGTCCAGCTGTAAGCCACAGAAAACCTGGGTGGACTTTCAATAATAACAGCCTAAGATTGTACCAAGAACAGGACAAGGAACTAAGCTTACCAACCTCTGGGGAAATTTTAAATATTTTTAAGCACATGAAAGCAATAATGATTGACATTTTCATAAATGTTTATACTGTAGAGAGATTGTTAAATTGTCAAGCATTTTCTAGTGACAACGTAAAAGAAACCTTCTTTTAAATCAAGTTATACTGCAGAAAGCATAAAATGTTTTAACTCATCAGAATTGTATATAAAAGCAATTACATACTGAGAAAATCTCACAGGAATGCATCAATAGCTTAATTAAGTGTAAATTGAGCAATTAATCCGATGTAAATAATGTCACTGTACAAGTTGATAGTTACAAAGTCAGTGTTTCAGTTTGTCTATTTTGCAGCAATGTAAGTGAAACATGAGGAAAATATTATGAAAATATTTTGTCGTATTGGAATTTACTATTTATTGGAATTCTTTTATCAATTAATTTTTTTTAGGACAATGGAACGCTACATTTCTGACTCAGATGCCCAGTCTTTTAAGTTAGTATTTATCTGAGTTAATAAATCAGTTTTGTATGAGTAATGGCTTTAGAATTTTAATGAATCCGTTTAAATTTGCATTGCTTTTTTCTAATATATATGTAATGCAAAACATGCAGAGACTTTATAAGTTTAATTATACCCATATCAATAATACATATGATGTCATTATTTCCCAGTATATATTACTGCTTATATGTTTGCATGTGTGGATGTATGTGTATATCAGTATATATGCTTATAAAATGATAGATACAATTATTGTATATTTTTAGATAGAAAGTATTTACAGATTCAGTGTTTCAATAAATATGTTTACCTTGAAAAAGAATTGTGAAATATATGTTGCAAATTGCTCACCTTTCAAAGACAACCTTGTGATGGTAGGAGTCACGTTGCTATAGTGGCACTTCAGATACTTTTTACAATGATGATGAATGAATTGAAGTAATGATGATTTTCTTTCCAAATCCTACTCACTGAGGAAGTAATCTTCCTTACCTAGTCTGCTAATACAAAAAATAAGACCTGTATTCCCGTAAGTTCTCTTGCATAATGAGGAGTTATACAGCTTACA
This sequence comes from Chauna torquata, assembly GCA_013399475.1. NCBI lineage: Eukaryota > Metazoa > Chordata > Aves > Anseriformes > Anhimidae > Chauna > Chauna torquata. The sequence goes on from VXAL01018643.1 coordinate 33,860, forward strand.
TCAGAATTGCAGTGTTGTAATGGCACTGGTAGAACTTTCTACTGCAGATATAACCTTGTTTTACAGTTATCTCCATGTGACTTCACTGAATGTAACAGCAGCTAGTTACATCAGATGTTGTCCAGTGAAGTGAGTACATACTTTCAGTGCTTATTTTACTGTAAACTAATTAAATTATTTTAGTAAAGTCACACCTTTTTTTTTTTCATTATAACCTTTGTAATTCAGAATTTCCTCCCAGTTGTGAAGATAATTTAATGAAAGTTCCAATCATAATGAGATCAAGGGACATGACTGACAGGTGTTCACATCATACCTAATACTTCAGAAAGCATTAAGGCACTTAGGATTCTGTTACTTCTGCCTAAAGGAAAACCAAAGTTCAAATCCTAAAAAATGCATCTGTAATAAATAGAATGGAGTTTGTGTTGTTTTAAGTATTAATATGGAAAGAATTGATTAATATGATTAATAACATTTATTGTGTTTATATGTTTTGTAAACACCTATTTTTCTTCTTTTTGATTTTTCTTCTATTAACATGCGTATATATGTAGGCACACAATTAATAAAAATCTTCTGATGATTTTTAAGAAGGCAATACTCTACATTGTCAGCTTGCTGAGCCACAGAGGTTTTCTTTTTTTTTTTTAACCTAAGTTTGAAACATGCTAGTGACACCTTACTTGTGAGTAAAAATATCACTGGCAGGCTGAAGTATTCCCAGAACTGAAAACTGAGGCAGGAACCTGCAAATTGCAGGGCAGTAGCAAACAGATCCAGACATTAGTTCTTTACAGAGATGCCTGCAGAATAAACTGGAAGATCCTGAACACACACACACACACACACACACACACACACACGCACGCACGCACGCACGCACGCACACGCACACGCGCGCGCGCACACACACACACTAGAACTACTGCTTGGTATGGATCACAGAGGTGCCATGAATTAAATCAGAGATGGACTACTAGGATAGAAAAGCATGGTTTGTTTAGAAAAGATAAGCCACAGGAAAAAAAAAAAAAAGAAAAAAAAAGTTACACTTCATCTAAAAAAAAATCTTTATAGCTCTCTGACTAAAGCAGATGTCTTGAAAGCACACCTTCACCAGCCAGTATGAAGTAGAGAAGGGGAAAGAAAAAGGATACTGTCATTCTTGGGATCTACTGTAGCCAACTTGGTCAGAAGAACAGAAACACGAAAAGCACCTGAAGGATGTGATGTGGTTGAATTGGAGAACATCAGTTAATCCATTCCAAAAACAGCACATAAGAATAGAGAAGGTCTGACATATGAACAACTTTATTTTAAAATATAAGGAAAGTTACTACAAATGGCACTTTTTAGATTTGGTTATGACTAAGTGATTTCTGAAAATGGATGATAATCTCTGGAAGCTGACTTGGGTGAAAGTAACTGTAAAATGACAAAGTTTGTGGTCTTAGGAAGAAGCAAAAGTACTAGCAGAAGATGGACAATAGTCTTCAAAAAACATACTTTAACAAACTTGGGGACCTGGTAGAAAAGGTCTTCTGTGAAGATAATCTAAAGGATGAATGAGTGAAGGAGAGCTGGCAGTTATTGAAAGAGAATATGTTAAAAACAGAGTGGCAAACTATTGCATTGAGAAGGAAAGGCAGGAAATATACTCAGAAATATGGATTCATCAGGCTGCACAAATAAGGTACATGAATGTATTGGGGAAAATTTTCTGAAGGTGTTAGAAAAATACGTTAGAATGATAGAATGATAAAGGATAGTGTTGGCCCATTGCTTAGCAAGGAAGAAGAACAAGAAACAGATAAAAATAAAATAAAAAAAGTCCCCTTTAGTTCTGCAGGCACATATTTAACAAAATAAAATTACTAAGTAGGTATAAACACAGAATTAGGAAGGAACAATTTAAAAGAATATTAATGTAACATGATGTATTCATGTTGACAGGGTCCAATTAAATTTGCCTTTAAGTATTTAGAAAACCTAGCCAACTCAGTCCCTGAACCATTAGCAAACATAGTCCATAACTTTAAAAAAATGGAAAAAATAGACTATTGTAGAATTATAGATGAATCAGTGCAACTTCAACATCTGGGAAGTTATTGGAACAAATTATTGGGCATTCAATATGCAGGTACCTAGAAGATAAAAAATAATAAAAACAGCTAGTATGTTTTTATCAAAAACAGTCGCATCAGCATACTTTAATTGCTTTTTTTAGAAAGAATTTTTGAGTTAATTGGGTGTGGGAAAAGATAGGATTAATTTTGACTTCAGGTAAGGTTTCTTACACTGTCCCATAAAGGATACTATAAACAAATTAGGAGAACATGATCTAGATGAAATTAAGGCAAGGTGCATAATTACACCTTGCAAGGTGCAAAATTAACAGTTGGAAACTGTACTTAAGACTGAGTTAATTAATGGCTGATTTTCAGAGGGGGTGGACTGTGCTGGTCCTGGTTTTATTCAACATGTTCTTAAATTATTTGGTAACAGACTAAAAAGTACAATTTATAAAATTGTGGATGAATTCTGAGAGTTTGGAAGCATTTTGAACAATGGGAAAGAAAGATCATTATGGAATAGAATAGAATAGAATAGAATAGAATAGAATAGAATAGAATAGAATAGAATAGAATAGAATAGAATAGAATAGAATAGAATAGAATAGAATAGAATAGAATAGAATAGAATAGAATAGAATAGAATAGAATAGAATAGAATAGAATAGAATAGAATAGAATAGAATAGAATAGAATAGAATAGAATAGAATAGAATAGAATAGAATAGAATAGAATAGAATAGAATAGAATAGAATAGAATAGAATAGAATAGAATAGAATAGAATAGAATAGAATAGAATAGAATAGAATAGAATAGAATAGAATAGAATAGAATAGAATAGAATAGAATAGAATAGAATAGAATAGAATAGAATAGAATAGAATAGAATAGAATAGAATAGAATAGAATAGAATAGAATAGAATAGAATAGAATAGAATAGAATAGAATAGAATAGAATAGAATAGAATAGAATAGAATAGAATAGAATAGAATAGAATAGAATAGAATAGAATAGAATAGAATAGAATAGAATAGAATAGAATAGAATAGAATAGAATAGAATAGAATAGAATAGAATAGAATAGAATAGAATAGAATAGAATAGAATAGGAGTAGAATAGAATACTTCAGTTGGAAGAGACCCTCAAAGATCATCCAGTCCAACTGCCTGACCTCTTCAAGGCTAAACAAAAGTTAAAGCATATTATTGAGGGCGTTGTCCAAATGCCTCTTGAACACTGACAGGCACGGGGCATCAACCACCTCTCTAGGAAGCCTATTCCAGTGTTTGACCACACTCATGGTAAAGACGTTTTTCCTGATGTCTAGGCTGAACCTCCCCTGGCACAACTTGGAAATTGGAATTGGAAAATTTGAGGTGGTTTGTATCACTGTGCTGAAATTCACTAATAAACAAGTGCAAAATGCCGAGCTTAGGAAGGAGAGATGAAATTCGTAAATACAAAATGAGGATAAAGAATTAGATTTTTATTCTGAAGAACAATATCTGAACATAATAGTGGACCACAGACTTTGTCAGCTAAAAAGATGATGGTTTTAAAAATAAACATCAGATATTATTCCAGTTGTATTAACCAGAATGTCATATGCGGTGTTTGTAAGTTCACAGTTTTAATCTGTATGGAGCTGATGAAGGCTTGGCTATGAAGTAATGTGTCCACTGTTTGCCTGCACACTTTAGAAAAAAACCTTAAAATTATAGTTTACTCAGAGTTGCAAAATTACAAGAGGTGTGGAAATGGTCTCAAGTTGTGCCAGGGGAGGTTTAGATAAGATATCAGGAAGAATTTCCTCATGGAAGGGGTGGTGAGGCATTGGAACAGGCTGCCCAGGGAAGTGGTGGAGTTGCCATCCCTAGAGGTTTTTGAGACATGTGGATGTAGCGGTTAGGGACATGGTTTAGTGGTGAACTTGGTAGTGTTAGGTGATGGCTGGACTTGACATGTTATGGGTCTTTTCCAACCTAAATGATTCTATGAAAATTCACTTTTGAGCAGAGAAATGATTTGTTTTCGTCTAAATGGTGAAATACATGATAACAGACTTCCAGTATGTAAATACCGTTATAGACAGAAGACATCCATGTGGGTAAACAGCTAATAATTAGCTTAGTATAAAAACAAAAAGAAAACAAACAAACAAACAAAAAAAAACACAGAACCAACCAACCAATCAAAGGACAGTGCTTTAGATTTGCTATTGGGAAAAAAACTTACCTTTGTAAATGAAATGCGGGAAAGCTGATATCAGGAAACAGTGTGGATTCTTTTTCATTGGGCATTTTTAAGAAAAATAATCAGTCATGAATAGTCTAGATGCACCTAAATCTGCTTTGGAAATAGGGAAGTGACTTCGTTACTCGTGTACTCTCAACCAGCCTTTCTTTTCTATGATTCTTTGTAAAATGCTATGTCAAAATTCTGATTTTGCCCTTATTTATATTCTTTTTAAACTTCTATTTAGTTTAATGTGTCTCTTCAATTTGGTCTTCATATTTGGGGAACTGGACAAGTTACCTCCAATGTGATGTCTTCCTAACTAATCCGTTATTCCAAATTGGTTTACATATAGAGAGGCAGGGAACAGAATTTCTGAATCAGCTCAGGATGAGTCACTTGCCAGACTGCTGCTATTTATTACACCACAGATACTCTCTCTGCAGTTTTGCTTGAACACTTTTCTCTCTTGCAGATATGCCAGATGTGCATCTGAAGCACAAGTCTGTCTGTTGTGGACTGAGAATATCACCTCTCCAGTTTTCTATTTTGTTTATTTTGGGACTATTTGATGAAAATGGCAGGCACCATATCTGAACATATCACGTTAGACCTAGCTGAAATCACAAATTTTGTCCCACAGGCAATTCCAATATTTTGACATTTGTTTTCTATCTATCTCCCTTACTGGATCAGATATTCTCTGTCACATTGGGTTCGTTTAGGTGAGCCTGCAGTGCCTCATGGAAGATGTAGTTCAGACAGACTGACAGGCATTTGACGACTGACTGACAACAAATAGCACTGGATATTCCATTTGCTTGCATGACTTTTGTATTGGAATAAGAATATAAGCTTTGATAGTTATTCCTGATTTGTGTCTATGTTAGCAAGAGAAGCATAAGCATCAAGCTGTGTGATCCAGTAAGAAAACAGGGCCTCATATCATAATTGGGAGGGTTTCTGTTACAAAGTATTTTCTCCTTTCGTTTAAAAGCTGAGAGGTTTATATGAAAGCATAGATCGACAGGTTTTCTTTTGATTGATGATTAATGAATTTCCAGAGCCATCCCCATCTTAGTTGCTTCAATAAAGGGAAAAAAAAAGAAAGAAGGATACTTGGAGTAAGGAAATACATTGCTTGAGGACCTGCAATAGTGTCATCTTTTGTTTATTTTGCTCCTGCACAGCTGATAGGCAGTACTTAAAGGACTGCAATTTTTAGTCAGTTTTTCTGTTTTTTGCAGTTGAAGTGGTCATGTAAAAAGGTTGTTTGTTTGTTTTTACTTCTGGTAAAACAGCCACATTTTCCGTTTAATCTATTATACTCTGTCTGTAGCAGTTTATTTATTCTGAAAAATAAATAGTAGACCACCATGTCATCTTGTTTTCCAATAGATGTTTACTAAAGCTATGAAGTTCCTTGAAAGCATTTAAGTATTTGCTGTTTTGTGGATAATGAAACAAACCTCATGCAAAACTTCTGTCCATTTAAAAAATAGCAGCCATTTTTCCTCATCCATTGCAATGCTTTTGTTTCTGCTCCAAAGAATGACACGTATAGTATTCATTATTCATTTACCTTCATTGATTAGTTTTGCATTTCACTTCTGGGATCAGATATTTCACCTTTTTTTTCTTTTCTTTTTCTTTTTCTTTTTTTTTTTTGCTTTTTACATGGCTACTGTCCAGTGGGCAAATGGCAAATGGTGGGAATTCCCAAATCAATCTTATATTCAGCTTACTTTGTAGCAAAACCTGCATAGATGCCATGATAAGCTATTGCTTGTTTCTTAGCTTTATATGTGTTTTCATTAGTCTCATTTGCAGACCTCTTACATGGGAAATGACAATCTAGTATTTAGCTTTTTCTTCATTCTTCAGCAAGAATAAATTATTCTGCCTCCATTTTCTTTCCTTTTCTCAGAAGACCTCAGACAGAAAAACTTAGCAGATGGGCTTCCAGGAGAGGGATACTAGAAGAAGCACCTGTGTAGTGGAAAATCCACGTGAGCTTGCTTCCTTGTCCTAATGTAACTACTGCTGAGATGTTTTGTTCATGAGGCAGTACGGAAGGTCGCTATCAGGGCATCCTCAAGCTCTGAAAGCACTGAACTAAAATAGGACCACCTTATCCAGCAGATCCTCCCTACTTTCTGCTCCAGATACCACTTCAATCATTTCAACCTGCAACTGCATCTATCATAGCTAGATTTTGACTTGTCGATCTACTTCTGGTGTTAAAACCATGCAGCACTACCTCCAGCCTCCCTGCTGCAGAGCTGTATCTACTGTGTTGGCTTTCATCTGTGACTTTAGAAGTCCTCAGGGCTTTGGCCCTGTTATTCAGTATAATTACGCACTTTAAGCACTGTGTAACTTTTGGCAGTACCAGCTTATATAGCAGAATGCAGAAAATAATATTTTTTTATAGCATTAATAGCTCGCATTTTTTTTTTCATGAAGCAGGATGAAGTTTAAATTTATTTGTTTGGATTCATGATATAGCAAAATCTTATTAGAGCAAGCTTTATTATACTGCAACCTCTAGTAAAGCAGACATGCACTTGATTAAGTAATTTACTACTTTGCCTTTTTGCTTATTTTTAATTGAATCTAGCCCATCTCAATTGGGCTCTGAAGTTTTCCTTTACGTCAGCTTGTATATGTGGCAACAACAACAACAACAACCAGTTGATATATAACCAGTTTGAAGCTTATTATGGGCCATTCTTATAACAGTAATTAAATTCAATATTTAAAACGAACAGTATAAAGCTTGGTGATTCTTTCCCCAGTACTTTGTTTTAAGTCTCGCAACATGGAGGACCAGCTTCTTTTCTCCATTACACCAGCATAAACCAGGAATAATTCCATGAGAGCCACTGGAGTTAGTGAGAGGATGATCAGGTATGTTTTTTCACCCAAGGGCTGTGGTGATAGGGGGATAGGACACGTATATTCTGGACAAATAGAAGAGAATCATAGAAGTGGTTTGGGTTTAGTCAGAACTAGCATGACCTCTCACCTGGTCCAGAAAAACAAAGAGACATTGCTATAGACAAAAGTGACAAAGATGAGCAGGAATTGAGAGAACAAAAATGAAATCAACTTTCTGTTATCAATGAGAAGATTATCTGGTCTGTATGTAGATTGTGCTACGGATTCAGTCAGCACAGTTGACTCTGCTTTGGCTTTCGTGGAGGTGGCAGGGCTCAGAAGTCCAGAAGCCATGTGGAGGTTGTACTGCTTCTTGATTTGAGCTGGCTCTGCAGTTGGTTTTCATCAATGAACCTTCCAAGAAAGGGAAACACAAAGTGGCAGGAAGGAGAAAGAAGAGAGTTGTGAAGAGCATCAAAAACAGGAAAATGGATCAAAGGCACAAAGCTGATAGAAATCACAGAATGGTTGAAGGTTGAAAGGCACATCTTGCACTGAGGTGTCTAAAACTGGAAACAGTAATCCAGCTATGGTCTCTGGACCATATCAACGGGATAATAAGAAATGTATTCAAGGTGTGGAAAAAGGAATCCCAAAAAAGAGGCAACATCAGAAGCAGGACAACTATACTCGAATGAGGTAAGGCCTGGGCTAGTCAGACTTTGTATGATGGTCCTAAGCAGAGCTGACTCAGGTGGTTTTGCACCTTCAGCAGATGTTCTGAGGGAAGGGAACAAATTTAAAAAGCAAGGAAAAATGCTACAGAGGTAATAGCCAGGGTAAACAAGACAGTACTCCTGAATATGGGCTTAGTTTTTTTGCCTTCACCCAGGAATGCTTTGCACACATTCATTTGAATGAATGTATAGTGTGGAAATCTCTCCAAGATGTTCTGTAGGTGTGCTGAGGATCTCTTATAGGGGCTCTGAGAAAGTGCAATGTGAGTTGGGTTGAGTCCAAAAGATCTGTGCTTATATTGACATAGTACTGAGTTTGAACTGGTGTACTTTATATCTCAGGCCTTTTTAATTTAGGCTTAGCGCCACATAAAGCGAGTACATCTTGTTTAGCTTGTAGGGCAGGCAGAATGAACTCAGCATCTCCTGTAATGCACTGTGTACACTCGTGTGGGCTGTTGCCAGGAAGACTATAATATGGTATGGAAACTGTTGGCATGGAAAAGACAGGGAAGGAGGCTGGAGTAAAGCCGGAGTGAAGTGAGTGAGCAAGTACTGCACTCAAATTTAGTGCTTTGAACTCCCAAGTGGAGTAGTGAAAGAGAAGAGGTAAAATTTTCTTACAGTCTGTAGAGAGGCCAAATGGGGTCTAAATGGGAGTAATCCAGGATCACGTGTGAATGTTGAACAAGGCAGGGGCAGAGCTATGAATATAAATCTAAGGAAGGAGAGGAGGCAAGTGGATGACTGCAGGGAAAACCTCAGGAAGAGTATCAATCAGGTTTTCAGAGACAAGTGGGCAAATAAATAGAAGTAAACTATACAATCACATAAAGGACTATAAAATACATGCTTTTTAAGGATGACTGTTTAAATAGCTGGTTCATGAAGGAATGTCTGATTCTTCTAAACTCAAAATGTATTGCAACTCATTGCAATTTATTTAATTTACAAAGAAGTCATGGTGAGGCGAGGTGCAGTTGCTATCAACTCTCTGTATATTCCTATTTCTGTGTAATCAAAGGGCAAAGAGATGTAGTTGTTGAAGATGCAGTTTCTCCCTTTACAGTGTAATCACCGCACAGCTGCTTTAGAGCATACTTCAGGTTGATCATATGAATTTAGTTCTGCTGATGGCTGCCTGTATGTTTTTATTTGAGAGAGCTTATGCGTGTCATTCAGTAATGGTTCCTATTTTCATCTAAGGTCACTATGCTTATAAGGGCAAGCAGCTATAAATGGTGCCACCAGGTGCAGACGTGAGAAACCAAGTAGAAGAAACCAATCACAATATACCCTCAAGTTTTCCTTTGACAGGAATGCTTTTCTTTTGCAAGATGCAAACCCTAAGTTTACAAATAAGTCATCATAACACTCCTGAAGAAAAGGTGTTATACTTCATTATTATTTGTGAGGTTTTTGGTCTTTCATAGTGAAAGTCTAAAGCCTGTTAGAGGGTTGGAAGGTGATGGGGAAGTTGAGGTTGTGGTGTTCTGTGGATGTTCTTTTGACATGTTTGGGTAAATATACCAGGTTACATGGTAATCAGCATGGTAATCAGTGACACAGATGTCCTTTTCTGGTCTGAGACAGATCTGCCTATAAAATGTAGTTCTAACTTTCTTGCTGCTCTAGTATAAGTGATAGGTAGCTCAGTTTCAGATTTGTTCTTACAGTGGGAACACTGAAGTGCATATGTGTTCCTTATACTCCACAAAGCTGTCATCAGCCTCTTAATGCCAATCCACCAGCTGCTTGTGTTTTTTTTTGTTCTTTGCTTCAAACCCTCCTTACCCCCCCTTTTTTCCCTCAAATTGAGAAAAATGTTTGACAATAATTTGTGAATTATTTACAAATGTGATAATAATTTATAAAAACTGGCAGTAAGGCGAGCACCTGAAACCACATATATTCTGCACAGTGTAGGTAAAGAAATAAACATCAAAATGGCTTGCTGTAGTTATACTTCAAAATGCTTCCTACAGGCCTATACTGGAACCTAGTTAAAGCAAATTTAAATTTTTGGCTTAGAAATACCTTTGCTTGTGTACATCTTGCATAAATTTAAACACATACTATTTTGCCATTCTTGTTTTTTGTGTCTTACATCATACTCATATCCCACTTCTCTCTCTGTCTCTCTATCACTCTCCCTCCTTTCCTCCCTGTGATCCCATTTCTGAAGTGTTTTTCCCAGACATCCAGCATTTCATGATTTACAGCAGAGGTCTCCAAGAATTAAGTCTCCCAGCTGGGGTGTGATGGCTTCCTTTGCTTAAGTCTTTTGTACATTATGTTTTGACCATGGAATTCACCTGCCCCAAGCCAGTTTATCCCAGAGATCTATGAGATTGAATGGCAGTAGCCGGGTGAGCTGTGAATAATGCCAGGTGATCAAATCTTCTGAGAAAGCTTCTTGGAAGGATGAAGCCATGAAACAGCAGAGAAAACTTTCAGTCAAATCTGTTATGAAATTAGATATCATTGTAATTGGTTAGAATTGCATGTCATTCTAAACCTATGTTATCTCATTCGTTTCTGTAATATTCCTTCACAAATATCAGCAACAGTTCCCTCTGTGTGAGGTACAGTTTCTCTCATTTACATATTCTTTTATCTGAGAGTTGTCAGTTTTCTTAGACACCAGCTGTATCAGTTCTGCTTTGCTTTTGCTTGAAACAGTACTGAAGTGAGTATTGCCTGGACTGTATTGTAAAATACTAGTCTGGCATCACTGAGGTGGGCTTTCTGATTGTATCTACAACATATAGCTGCATATTATGTTTAAAAAGCAATAGCAGATTGTTAATTTATTTAAAGCAGTGTCATCAATAAATTAAAAGAGAATACCTTGCAATTGAAATTCAAATCTCACCTGTCCTGTTGCATGTCTTGACTTTTTTTGTCTGCATCTGTACTAAAGACGGTACTGTCAAGGTAGCTGGATCTGGATCGGTAACTGATCTGCCTTGACAGTTGTACCATCTGGAAGCTCTTACCTTTTGAAAGTGAAAGATGTGTTTGTTTTTTCAAATAAGAGATATTTTGATTTAGAGCCACAGCTGTGACCACGCAGTGCTTGGCACATCTTAAGTGGTGGATGGTGCAAAAATGACTTCAAGCCAGGTTGGTTTCTCAGAGAACCAGTCTCTGAGCACAGGAGAAAATACTATAAGGTGTGTGCTTTGACTTGCACTGGTTGCCTGAGGTGCCAAGGGACTTTTAGGACAGCAGCAGTTTTGCTTCTTTTGCCTAGAATTTCTGCTTGATATATGTTTGCTGGCTGGAGCTGGGGTGAGCTTGGTGCAAGCTGTCAGGATTGGAAAGCTGAATACATTTCATGATCTAAAAATGGGTGAGAATTACTGTTAATCCTAACTGTCTGGAAAGCACTGAGCTTAAATAGGAGTGTGGACTGTTTGCAGTAATTATCATTACACAATAGATGTGGGGGCAGCACCATAATGCAAATATCATAGCTGGGCTTTTTTTATAAATGGTGCGGAGCTGCACCCCATCCCGCAATAGGCTGCCATCAAGTCTGAATTGATCTTGGATGTAGCAGGACAGTTTGCTAGCTGTTGTTCTCATCCAAAACAAAGATTACCAAACTGTGGCATACATTTTTCACAACTCATACCGGATCTATTTCAAAGCAGCATGCAAAATAATTACAATAAAACAATTTTAAGACATTCCACTGCATTATTCACAGATGAGATGAATGACAGCTGTTGGGTAGCCAGTAAATGCCCCCTCCTGCACCTGTGCAGAGTTTGGTACAGAGATGTGCCAGCTGCCACCACCAACAGATGAGAGGAAGAGGTGGGACAGGAGACTTCCTAAGTGTGGCTGTGACCCAGCACTGATGCTGCAGGAGTTGCTGCTCATTATTACAAGGGAATCCCTGTGGAAGAAATGGCATATTAGAAAACGTAATAACAAAGGGGAACTATCCAGAGAGCTAGTATTTTATCAACAATTGCCTTGTTTTCATGTGCTTGGTTTTGGCTAAAGAAGCCCGTGGCACAACTGATGAAGTAAAACACACAGTTTTACCTGAAGTCAGCCTTAGGTGGCTTCCTTCTCCCTACCACCCACTGGGACTTGGAGATACTAAACCAATATGCATGTAGAGTGGCAGGACACTGTCCACATCTGTGTTCACATTACTCTCCGCATTTTGTGCAGGGGACTCATTCTGAAGAATTCTTTAGAATGAAATTAGAACAAATGGTGGAATTTGAGGTAACTTTTGCAGATTGTGCTTTTTAGGTGGCACTAGAGCATATAAGAGATGTGATAACCTTTATATCGTTCTCTATGAGTACATTCGACTCCTCTAACCACTGCAGATGTATTTCTGTGGCTGTGAGTTTCAAAGGTCTGAGCATCTTCTTCACACTCCAATTTTATTTCTTGTTTGCGCTTCTAACTGTAGACTGCTATACTAAAGTACTTTCCAGGGAGCTATCTAGTCAGGATACTAAATACAACTATTACCGAATTGTTGTTTTAGTGCTAATAAAATGAAAAGGAGAAACAACTATACATGGTTAAAAGAATTAGAGCAAGTGATACTTCCAGATAGAACCTAAGTTATGTTGATAGTAAAAAGATACCATGAACTATTTAAAGAAATAAATACATTCTTGAATTCAGTGTTACTGAGTGTTCCGTCCTGTCAGAGAAATAATTACCATATATAAATTATTATTATTATGTCAACAGCGGAAAATAACCAAAGAGTTGGAGCCACATTTATTCTTTTTTGTAGACTTCTGCCTGATTAGTTAGAGATAGTGTCAGATGGCTGGAAAACGAACTGCAGTTACTCCATTGTACCATAGAGATCAAGCGGTGTTTGACACTGATTTCAACGGCAGCAGGCCCCAGACTGTTATTCTGTAGCTTTCTCTAGTGTTACTCCTATTTTCTTTTTTGCATTTTCTTTAATTCTGAACAGAATTCACTGCATCCATACATACTTCCATGTATTATTTCTACTTGCATTTTTCATAGTTACCGAAGTAGCTACAAAGCTGGCACCACCAAAAGGTAACACTAAACTTCCTTCAATAGACAAGCATTGCCTGATACTGTAGGTATTTCCCAGACGTCCACAGAAAAAGATGAACTCTGAGCAAAGCAGAATGTAAGTAATTCTACCTTGCTGTCACATTTTGAAGAGGCATACAGAAGGTCAAAGTGTTCCTGCATATCAGAAGCACTGAAAGGTTGATGAAGGGCATTGCCTGCATTGACAGAATTGAGTAATCCATGAGGGAATAAAACAAAATAGTAGTTTCATGGCCTGGAGGTTGTTGGGCTGAACAAAACTGTAACTAGGTAATTAGAATTTAAGCTTTTATCTATATTTCAATCACAATTAGACATTTTTTTACAAATACTGTGAGGCATTATAAAAGCTGTGATTTAAGAACAATATCTTCTAAGTATTCTTTTCTGACTGCTTTTCTAATTCATTCTTTTTGCTGTGTCAAATGTTTTGATCTAGTCTCCCAGACTGGGGTATTATGCAAATTTGAAGGTGACAGCATCAAAGAAAAATCAATATTTACAAACATGTTAGTGCTTGTTTGTAGTATTTTGAGACATCACCCTGATATTGTGATTGATTGGACTAAAGGAAAGCATTTTCTTCATCCAAGCTGCTGAATTCCATTGTGATGGATGCTGCAAGCAAGGTTGTCCTTCTGCATTGACCTTTCTAAAACTGAACATGTCAAATTCTCATCACAGATGGCATTGCTTAGAGGTTCTTTGCCAGATCCCTTGTCACTGAGACTGTATTTGAATTTTGGGTCAGTAAAATCGAGACTGATAAAAAACTTGAGCATTATCTGTGTATTAACTGAAAATGTAACTCTCAAAATCATGTATCATACCATTATGTATCAGCAAATCAATAAAAGTTTTGCCAGAAAATTCAAGTAAAATGAGAACTGTTTTTCCAAAACACTGTTCATAGTTTATTTAAATAGTGAAAATAGTTTAAAAAGTAGGATTTATCTTTTTTTTTTTTTTATCAAAATGACAGTAAGCAGTTGACACAGAGTTTAGCTCCGTGTTGCTCTTAAGCATTTCACAAGAGTAAACATCTGGTGAGGTCACTTTAATCCCGATTTTAATCATATCCCATTTAGATAATAAACTTCTGACTTTCATGCGCTTTAAGCTAAGCCTTTCCCCATGTGCAAGTCTGCATGAATTTGTAACACACAAGGGAGGACACTTGGGTCTGGATTTAATTCTAAGTTTCCACAACCAAGTGTTGAAAAAACAACATGAACTTAAGATGTTGTGAAAACCAAGGTGTTTGCAGTTCATTTTATTAATTGAAGCACTGGTATCAACAAGAGCTTGGGTGTTACAAGAAACATTAAAAGCATTACTTTGCTACATCAAAGTACTGTGAAACAGACTTCTTTTTCTAAGTTTGTACAGATTTTGTTGTAAAGATGGAAAATACTGAAATGAAAGCCAAGCCATTGTTGCTGGGATCAATTACAGTAAAATGATAGTATTTAAGGTGTCATATGGATCTATGGGTCTTGTCACTGATAATAGGGCATGAAAAATGACTAGTAAGAACTGCACTTGTGGAGACTCCCTGACTAAATTTAAAGCTTCTGCCTAGCTGCCAATTTGTGTCTTTTTTTTTTTTTTAATGTAGTATAAAAACTACCAAGTATATACCATAATAAAACTTGATGCCAGAGTAAACTGAAATGCAAGTATGTTTTATCAAATGAAATGCATTTAAAACAATAGAACAAGGGGAAAAGTACCTGTGAAGGACAGTAAGCAGAGTCAAGTAATAATCACTAAAGCATTTTGAAAGAATGAGAAAGTTAATGTAATTGTAGTAAAAATAACACATGAATGCACTGTGACATTAATAACTCATTTCTGTTGGCTGCAAATACAGTGAATGCATATAAGGTATTTTAATTTAATCAGACTAGTACCTGTAGAGTCCATCTGTAATTCCAGCTGGAAAATCCATGCTTTTCACTTTTATCAATTTATTAACATAAAGAAGAGAAACAAATATGGCTTTAATAGCTTGCTATATTTATATATTTTTGTATATATATATACATATTGATGCATTGTAATATTTGTATGTATAGACTTTTGTATTGTTTTGATTGTCATGGTCTTATTTGTAATTTGAGAAAAAAATTTAAGCAGTTTATATTCACAGTCATTGTAATGTTCAGTCATATGTGACCATCTGTGAAGATAACTATTCTATATACTTTCATATATTTTATACTTCTTCAGAGAAGTAATGAATTACATACAGTATGAAAATAGGGTTTTAATTAAAAAACAACAACAACAAAACAAAGCAAAACATAGGAAACAATCCTTCATGATATAACCATCCTGTCCAGTTAGAAATATTTAATGAAGAAATACTCGCAATACTTAGCCCATATACAGTTCCACGTGACCTACTTAGCTGTCTTCCTGAAGAGGCCTTGATTTAGTTTTTCAGGCTTTTCCAGAAGCATTTCCAGATTATAATTAGATGTTTGAAACTGACACTCTGAATATGTGTTCAAGTCCACTATTAGATTTTTCAGTCTACATCTGAGATGCTGCTATGGCCTTAAACGGCTTAAACTACCACTTGAGGACTTCTGAGGATTTGTTGCTGTGTGTAATTATCCGTGTTATTCTTCTCTCTGTGACATCTACGAGTCGCCACTTTGCAAAAACCTAGATGCATTCATAATTTTACATATAAGGACACAGATAATGGTTTAAAGATTTGCTAGCTTGGATCACAAGGGTGAATGCTTCCCTTGCTTGCCTGCTTTTCTGTTTAGGCCTTTGTACTGTTTTCATTGTTGTGTTCTTTTTCCTGATTTGTTTGAGTCTATGCTTTTTAGGCAATTCGTATCCACATTCACAGTAGTATGTGCTGTCACGTGCAATCACTTGTGAAGAAGTCGGAAGATGTAAGGTGACAAAGCTGAGTGTTAGCAGGGCTCAAGCTGGGAACAGAATTCACAAAATCATGTCATGAATCTGCATTCCTTTTACATGGGAGGGAAAATAGAGTATTTATCAGCATAGGATGTAGTGTACCTTCAGCTTCCGCTCAGAAATATGGAAAAGAGAAGTTTGTGATGTCTACTGTCTTCAGGTTTTATCAAGCTAAATAAGCTGTTTGGGTAGCTTGTTCACTCTGGTCTTTGAAAAGCACTGCGAGATAGCTGATGCTAAGGTGTCATCAAATTTTCTGTGGTGGTCTTGCATATAAAGCATTTACCCATGTTCTTGGCTCTTCTCTGCCACATTCCCTTGCAATAGTTTGTTAGAATAGAGGCAACAGGTTGAAGTGCTCCACTGTCTGTACCGTCTGTACTGCTGTATGTATAGCAGGAATTCTACCTGAAGTGGTGGGAGGGAATGCCTCCACAGAGAAGAGCACAAGTAACGGTATGGTTTTCCATTCCAGTGGTTAGGAAACAGGTCTGGGACCAAAAACTGCTTGTTGCCCTTTCTGTGAAAGGAATTTGCGTCCATACCTATGTGATCTAAAGATCTTTTGAAATAGCAAAATATTTGATATTATTTGTTAAAGATGGTGAAATTCTGGATAAATTGAAGTTCTGGAGGGAAATTTCTGTATACTCTAGCATTAATTTTTTTATTATTTTTATTTTTTAATGATTATATGCCGAAATGCTAGAAAAATAATTCAAATTATATCTATTATATCTAAAGCACTAAAATATGGAAAGATCCATTTTTTTTTAATATCATGACTATCTGGATGTTCTTTAAAAATAACTTCCAAAGATAAGCTTACCTGTAATTTCATAAATGAGAGCAGAATTTTACTGGGAGAGTACTGAAGATAATTAGTTGTAAGGATTTTACAAGATTTAGTTCATATGTTCTATTACGAAAAGTGACACATACAGAATTTGGTATGTCAGCTGCCCTATGTGCCCTTCAGAAATAAACAAAATAAATAGCTCATTCTGACATTGCAAGAAGTTTTTTTTTTTTTCTAATCATATGACAGAAAACTGGCTGAAGTTAAGTTTGAAGGGATGCATATGTTTTCTACCTGTCTAGACCTTATGTGTGCAAATGAAGCATTTATATAAACAGCCCTTGAGCCAATTCATCATCCCAGACCTCAGTAGCAGACTTTTGATCCATGTCTCTCAGTTTTTTTTTCCTATAAAGCAGTTCAGCGATCACTAAAACCAAATGAATATTTTCCAGTTCTTTCCAGTCCCTGGCAGGTCTATATTAGCAGACCTATGTCCTACTATTTGTCAGTCCCTGCTTTTTTTCATTCAGACTTTTGCACTATTCCCTGGAGGCATCAAATGCCAGACCTCCCAAACTCTTATGATGCATATTGCTTAAATATACAGCTTTCTGTTACAGTAAGCATTACCTCTTTGCTGTGATAACCACATGTGCTTTGTGGGGCTGAGGTAAAGTGAATAGGCATGAAAAAGCAGACTGATGATTTTGAGATCATGATATGCAAAAATTCGAGTCTAGTAGCTACTGCCATGGTGATTGTCCAAGTATCCCGTCACACCTTCCTCTTTATAAAGAATGATTATCTCTAAGAAGGTTATTACCTCTAGGAGAAAAATAACACAAGGCCTGTTACCACAGAAGGCTGTTGATCATCCTGCTGTTATAGTAAAGGTCATAGGACTTCCGTGAACTAATTCTGCTTTGAAATAAAGCATGTCCATTAGGGGAAAAAAAATCCATCCTGATTTTCAACTTGCCAGTGGAAAGAGTATCTCGTAAAACTTTGAAAATTATTCCAGTAGCTACTCATCCTTGCAAGACTTTTTTTTTTTTCCCCACTGATTTAGTTAAGAAGTGAGTTTGTGGTAAGATCTTGAATTTATTTTTAGAGAGAGATTATCTGCTTGAGTGCCATAGTACGGTTTTCAGAATATGTGGATTGGAGTGAATGGTTATGAATTTATTGAGGATGGCAGGTGAAATTCAGTGTTGATAAGGTAATGCATACTAGAGGGGATAATTTGAATTTCTCACACACATTGCAGATTTCTACATTAATTGTAGTCACCGAGGGAAGAGACTTGGACAATGTTTTGGACAGCTCAGCAAAAACATCTGTTCAGTGTGTGGCTAAGGGAAAATGCTAGGACATTTAAGAAAAAGAATTCTAAAAATTCTGAAATAATGACATTAAGCTAATCTGTTACCATTTTCTAATGTACTGTTCGTTAGGTTCTGACAACTTCATTTCAGGAAATGGTTGATCAAGAAAAGACAGAGTTCTTGAAAAGGGGGAGGAAAAAATTGGGAAAAGGAAAGCCTTTTCTGGAAGGGACCGTATTAATGTTGTTTCATTTGAGGGCACTAAATAGGATCAGCCTTAAGAATAAGAAAAGCTAAACTGTGCTCTATTTATGTTTTCAAAACCTAATGTCGATCAGCTGAAATGGGCAGTAAATTTTGAAGTGAAAATTTATTTGTAACCTTAACTAATGGGATGAAAATGAGTTTACCTCAGTAGCCATACTATTCCATCAGTGTCCAATAGAGAGTGTTTCCTAAGGCAGGAAGTGCATAACCTTTGAGACAATCCATTGTGGCATTTCCCATGTTTACTCCTATATTTAGTTTACAATTATTTATTGTGCTTCAGTTTATGTTATAGGGATAATGTTCCTGAATATACAATCAGTTAACAGCTTTTGATGTTGTCAGATTCTTCAGCTTTGCTTTACTTTCAAGTCACCTGCAAACTTACTCAGTGCTGAAGCAAGACTGCATTTCTGCTCTGGATAGGAGGAAGGGAAGGCAAGTGAAAAGGGAAGGGAAGTGAAAAGGGAGGAGAAGGGAGGGGAAAGGAAGGGAAGGGAAGGGAAAGGCAACTAGAGATCAATTAAATTCAATGAATCTTAAAATGGCACTCACTAAAGACACTCTTATTTCATTAGACACACCTCACTTTTTGACACTATAGCTATGTGACCATATTTCACTTTTTATCAGTAAAACAGAATGAGGAGAAAAGTCCAATTTTCCACCTGGCAGCTTTAGGTTCCTATGAGATGATGGACTTCATGGAAAGGATACATGAGATGCTTCAATGACTATAGATACTTCAACAACTACTGGAAAGTTGGTTATAGTTTCTGTTCGTGTGACGTCTTAGGGTCTTCAAATCTACATCTGACTACTAGGTGCTTGATAACTTTGAAGTTCCATCCTTTGGTAGTTAGTTGTAGGGTAGAAGAACTTTCTTTTGCATTTGGTTGCAGACATGGTCTCTGTCTGCTTCTTAACACTTTCTGATATGACCAGAAGGAAAAGAAAGGTCACTGCCACTCTCTAAGTCTCAATTTACATCCCAGTGTTTGACTGCTACAGGTAGCTTTCTCGACAATATGATTACACAGCTTTTACTGTCTAGGAACTTCTCTTTAAAATCTTGTTCATAGCCATGCTGCTCCTCCTTATAATGCAATCAAAGAGCAGCATGAGCACTTTAAGTACTCTTCTGCAGATTCAGGAAGTCACCTTTGCATCAGTTTCTGTTCAGATAATGGCTGCATTATTAAATCCACTATTAAACTAAGAAAGACTTGAGTCCTAATGGTAGACTTAAAATGCTATTATTATTTTAAAAGCTGATCTCATACAGTAGTCCAAAACCAGAAGAAAAGGCTTGGAATTTCTGCTTTTTAATAGCAAGAAATTCTCATTCGTTAAAGAAGAACTTGTAACTTTATCACTTTCCTGAAATAGGATGTGCCTTAGATTGGGAGAAAGAAGAAAGATTACTTTTTCTGTGAAAGATTTCTTACAGAAAAAGTATATGGCAAGCATTTATTAAAAAATTGAACCTTAGAATAGATATGATGAAGGTCTATTGCACAATTTTAAGATGAATGAGGAGATGGTGCTTGATAAAAGTGAAATTTATAGTGCAGGTATTTATCATACAGATATAATCTTCGAATGCAAAAGCATACTGTTTGCTTTTACCTGTGGGAATTAAAAACAAACAAACAAACAAACAAACAAACAAACAAACAAACCAAACAAAAATTGCCCAGGGTCTAAAATATGCCATAGTTTAGCTGTCATACAGGAAAAAAATGTACAGCAAAATGAGAATACTACATCCATGATGTCCACCACCTGTTTGAAGGTCTCAGTTGGAAATTGTTTGCATGTCTGTTCCGTTTTAGGGTAGGACGGACTAGAACAATGTGTCCTAACCAGT
>VXAL01018648.1:0-11320 GCA_013399475.1 Chauna torquata
TAAGGGACTGAAACATCTGACATGCAAGGAGAGACAGAGAGATCTGGGACTGATTAGCCTGGAAAAGACAGAGCTTGGAAGGGGAGGTTTCACACGTGTATAAATACCAAATAGGAAGAAGTAAAGAAATCAGAACTAGACTCTCCTCAGTGGTGCCGAGTGATGGGACAAGAGACAATTGGCACAAACTGAAATGCAGGAAATTCAATTTAAACCTAAGAAAAAGCTTTTTTTTTGTTGTGGGGATGGTTAAACACTGGAACAGATTTCCTAGAGGGACTGCAGAATCTCCATTCTTGGATATGTTCAAGTCAACAGCAACTTGTTTTTGTTGACCCTGCTTTTAGCAAGGTGTTTGGACTAGATGATCTCCAGAGGTCCCTTCCAATCTCAGTGATTTTATGATCCTATGAACACTAAACTTAAAAACAAGAACAAAAACAAACAAACAAAAACAACAAACAAACAAAAAAAAACAAAACAAAAAACAAAAAAAAACTCACATTGCTGTTACAGAGATTCAGTAATGTATGGTAACTTGTTGAACTATGCTAATAGACACTTAGTAAAAAAGCTGCTTAAGATCCCTATTGAAGCAAAAATGTCTTGTTGTGCTGGAATGGCAGAAAGGGATGGGAACAACAACATGACCATAGACTAGGGTGAGAGTAACTGATGAAGACCATTTTCCTATCAGTCCAGCTTTCCATCTACAGCTTTTGTTTGTTTGTTTGTTTGTTGTCACGATACATCAAATGTGCAGATAATGAAAGAACTACTACAGTAATTTAAATCAGTACTACACATTTCAACTATCCAATTCTTTTAATTACCAAGTCATGATGCTACAAGCCACTCTGCTATTCAAACCTAAATCCACAATAAAAAAAAGCAAATACATATATAAACATGTTTCTTACTTGTTTTCACAAGAAGCTTTGTCCCTTTTCCAAAGATGACTTTATAACCAGTTTTCACACAGTGAAAAACAAGCCAACAAAAAACATCCTTGAAGCCATCACATTCACACCTACAAATACAGGTTGTTTGATCTAATCACAGGAAATTTAATACAAAATACAGTACTTCCTTCATGGAAAGATGGGGCTACGGAAATTTAAATGTCTAGTCAAGCTGCTATTTCTCTATTAGATGTTCTACATCTTGGGATTTTCAAATGATAAGAGAAGCAAGACAGTGTTTCAAGTACATCTAGAATCCATTATACCACAGCACTGGTCTTATGTAATAATGGCCTAAAGTCAAAGAATAAATAAATAAATAAATAAACAAATCCCAGATTTTAAAGCAAGAGAACTATATTCATTTTCCTCTGTGATTGCCAAATCATTAGCATGCAATTACAGCATGAAATTTCTAGAAAGCTTTCCAATACAAACGTACGCTACTCTTGAAATATAGTTCCTTCTTAAATGCTAGCATTATTGTGTATTTGAATTTCCAAGTCTAAACTTTTGGCCCTTGATTCTTCCAATTTGCTACTGACTATCATGTAAAAACTAATTTTTGCCCGTGTTTTCAATACAGTTAAGACATTTTGTCAGATCAGCTCTTGGTTTCATGAAGATTGATATATGGAGCTATCTCCTTCTTAATCCTTCTTATCCTTCTCCACCCGTTTTTGAATATTTTATCAGTTCTGCATTGGCAAATTTACACTGACCACCCACAAAATTCAGCAGGAATTTGTCAACTTCATTTGGACTTGTTTTTAAACAGACATTTTGATTTTTCCCAATTTAATGAGTTACACGGCAACGTGAGTACAATTCAGAATAAAGTAAAACTGAAGCCTAATTCACTGCCAAGGTATAGTATTTCCTGGCCATTCCAGATATATATATAGAGTCAAATCACAGGTTTATATCTACTTACTAAGGTTAACTTTCAGTTTAGTTCCACTTCCAAAAAACAGCTTGGCACCAGAACCTTGTATGTCACACTGTAATTGGCCATGTAACAGAAACGTCTTACTTGAATATCCTGGGAGCTCTTCTGTACCCAGAAGATGGGCAAAATAAAAGACATAAGGACAGAATGCTTGCTGCCCTTTACAAATATGGGCTGGATTAGGATGCTGAAAAGTAATATTGGTCTATTAAATCTAATTTTTTTACTACTTTCCCCTAGTCAAAAGAAAACAGACAATTGATTTTTCTCCACTGTGATCAGCAGCAGACCTCTCAAAAACAGAAACTAAAAGTATGGTGATAAAAAAGCATGACAAGGACATAATGACCCACATCTAATTTTCATACAGCCATTGTTTTTACCAGATGATGTTCGAATACATGAAGACTGCAGGACAAATTTAAAGATGGAACTCACCATCGTACGTTTATATACCATGACAGAAAGAATTTTATATACCATGCAGAAACTATCTGTATCCCTACCCCTGAATTTGGTATTGAATTTTGTTTCAGGCTCATTCATGACTGTTTTCCCTAGAAGACAGCATTATGTACTTACAAGGTAGCACTGATAACCTTGTTCCAGTCCCAAAGTGAACCTTTCCTCCAGCATCATACACACAGTGCAATACACCTTGTCAAAATCTCACTTAGCACAGAGGCAGATATCCCCTCCACAGCTCCTGAGATTTATCCACAGAGAGGAAAGAAAGATGCCCAACTGTCCCTGACTACTTGAGCTCCAGATAAATTTATTTTGCCCCTGAGAAGCTCCTACTTGCACCCTGAGACCTAAGCATGCTGCATCATCTACCTTCAGCATCATCTACTTTCAGCTCTGTCCTACACCCATACCAAGACTACCTCAGAAAAAAGTACTCAAGCCAAAAGTACAACTGCCAAATCATCTGGAGACTGAGGATAGCCACACACTGAAGGGCTTGGGTACCAGCTTTGTTTTGGCACTTTACAGGCTCCTTTAGTGTCGTGGAGGAGTTGAGGCCCTTGGACTCTTTCAAATCCTTCAGCATTCTCAGACACATTGGTCTATAGAGCTGAGCACCCAGCTCAGTGTTGCAGATGTTGACTACTGATTACGCTTATCCTAAATATGCTACACTACTCACCGAGTCTCAGGGTTAAAGTGATTCTTCCTGCCAATCATCACCTTTCCCACACCAGCATTCACACAGTGGCCCAGGAGACAGCAGATGTAGCAGCTCTTCCTCCCCGTTCCAGTAACTTTCTGGGCTCTGGGACAGGGGCCAATACATTGGCCATCCTGAAACATGAAGGGTCACAACTGGCAATGCGTTTATCCAGAGAGATGGCTATGACCTGTGTCTGCAGCAAGCTCTGCAGAAGTAGTATCAAGGATACTAAGGAAGCTACACTGCCTCCAAAAAATTCAAGTGATTTTAGACCACTGGAAAATGAAGTTTAACATATATAGACATGTAAAACTTCAGAAGTGTCAAGAGAGGGGAAAAAAGAAATGGAAATGAGCAACAATTCAATTTAAATACAGAAAGCTTATTCACTGCTTAACCAAAAGAAGGTATTGAAGCATGTTTGAGACATCAAAGCTATAGGCACATAGGTCTACAAGGCTTGTTCTGAAAATGCTACCCTACATCACTGCAACCTCCAGATCTGCTTAAGCTTAGGCAAAACCAGACTTCAAAATTTATCTGCAATGCCATTATCTGCAGCACACACAGCCATCTAAGTTTAGATTGAGGGGAGAAGCTCTCATTTATAGTAACTTAGACACTGTAAAATACTACACAGGAGGCCAAGTCAATGGGACACACATATAGTCATGTCCAAAGAGCTTCTGGAGAGTTTCACAGTTCAGTTCCCCAGCCCAAATTGCGGTTTTCCTGCTTTGCCGTTTGCACAGCGCTGCATACCCTAACAAGAAACCGAGGCTTAGCCTGCTCTCTGATGGCCTCCATTTTCCTTTTGTGAGGAGCAGGATGAGCCCTCAGACAGGACCTGGGATTTGCACTGGGGGCAGCAACACATGCAAGAGGGAAAGACAGAAACTGGGAGTGAAAGGAGCTCAGGCTCCTTTGAGAATACCGGCCATTCACTGGCAACGGGAGTTTTCAGTCGCAGTGCCGAAATGGCTTGGTCTTGTGCTGTTCTGCAAAACAAAAGAGAGCATTCTTGCCATCCACTTTGTAGTTTAGCAACAAAACATGCATTCCCTGAGGGCTCAAGTTACTTCTTATCTCCCTCGCTGTTGCTGGAGCACAGCCATCAGAACATGACTATGGGGTGGGATTGCAACACACAGGAAATAACCCACCTAACTGGTAAGATGGTGAATTTAGTCCCTGAGCCAAAGGTGAATTTGATGGTGTTGTCACAAAAGCATAGAACTTGGCAGAAACCCAGAGGGTTCAGCTGTCAGCGGGCAACACCAGCACCACTCAGTCTGTACTGGTAGCCTCTATCCTTACACACTGGGCAAGCAGGATGCCCAGATTCAAGTGGAAACCAGATGCTTTTCTGCAAGGTGGATTGATGGTGGGCAATTTCACTTGCTTGGCTTTTTCAGGAGTCCTCCCGTTTCTAGCTGTCTGCTCACCCACATAAGGTTCCTCCTTTCACTGTCCATGCTGTATCCAGGCTGAAAGCAACTATCATAATCATCCACATCTTTTCTCTCTCTAGATATGCTCAGAAAGACAGTCTGCATACTGAGAGCTATTTAGCTTCACTACCAGGAAACAATTGCACCAAGCACAGTCTGGGCCTTGACTAGGGTACCTAAAAAGCCCAAGGTAAGAAACAGAGTTGAACCCTGTTTATGCATCCTCCACGAGCTTCCAGAGCCATACACAGGCACTGAGAACAAGCTGGTCAACTTGTCCATCTGTCCTAAACCACACCTTGTTCCTGCACACCCCCAGAAAATCAGCAGCCTTAAACACCATGTTCACAGCATCTTCCTCTCAATAGCAGAAGCCTTGCACTTAGAAATATTTCTAAGCATGAGACCATGCTTTATAGGAGATTGTTCACTTCTGTGGGGATTTCATGCAAGATCATTGTCTCACAGATTCCTCTGCTGGCTTACATCATCTGCATAAAATAAAATAGCGCCTATGCTCTCCTTCAACTTTATAAGGGGATGCAGACACCAAAAGGAGTTTTACAGTGCGCTACACCGGATACATAAGGACTTCTGAAAAAGGAGACACAGGAACGATGCACACTCACTTGGTTGGACAGACAGCCTGGTCCCCAAGCCAAAGGTCAGCTTGCTGTAGCCAGAGCCATAGTCACACAACATTTCCTCCTATAACAAGAAGCCCACACAGCCACTTGAGAAGCAGCACCTGGCCCCAAGGCTTAGCCCAGCCCCACCAAGGCTAAGAGGGGCACCAGAAGGGGGAGACGGGGCTGGAGGATCCTGGGACATGAGTGGAGGTTAACAGCCTGGCTGTGTGGGATGAGGCTGGGGCCACAACTGAGCGGCACCCCCAAACCTCCTCCTCCCCCTGTCCCCACAGTCCATCCAGGCTGTCTGCTGGGNCTGGCCATCGCAAGAAGCCTTGTCCTGCTCTCCAAGGTGACCTTGCTGTAAGCACCAGCATTCACACAGTGCTTCCCACCCCCACACGCCCTGCTTGGACACAGTGGCGTAAGAGTGCCTCCCCACGGGGCTGTGGCAACATTTGGGAGCTGGTGTGGAGACACGTTGTCCAGCCCAGCCAAACGGAGAGCAGTAAGGATCATGTTGGACCAACCTGGCACATTCCCTTCAAGCAAAGCCAATCACTGGACATGGTCACCATCAGTGATCAAACACCCAGTCTTGCTGCTGCTCTCAACCACTCAAAGAAAGGCCTGGCAGAAAGCACAAAGCGTGGCTGCAGTGCAGGACTTACGTGGCCTAATAGTGGCCTAACCATACTCACTTGGTTGGACAGATAGTCCCATCCCTGAACCAAAGATCAGTTTGTTATTGTCATAATCACACAGCATTTCCTCTCATAACAAAAAGCCCACACAACCACTTGAGAAACAGCACCTGCCCCCATTCAGTGGTGCTTACTGCTGCCAAACGTACAGATCTGTGCTAGTGAAAGCCATCTGATCCATCCCAAGTTTCACAGGTAGGGATGGTCATTGCACAAAATCTCTATCTCTGAACATAAAATTTTGGACCATTTTCTTCTTACAGAAAAGAAAAAGAGTCTCATTGCAGAGACAAAGACGAACTTAAACCCAGAGCCTCCCGTGTTCACACAGCAGTTTCTCTCTCAACAAAAAAACCTCTTGGCAGAGCTGGGCATTTGCAGCCTGGCTGCACAGGGATGAAGGCAACTTGGAGCCAGCTGTGTCCTGAAGTCAGGATCCCCCAAGCTCTCTGTGGGACCGAGAGCACCACTGGACCCATGGGGACAAACCCTGTTTGAGAGGACTGCTGCTTCTGTTCCCAGCCAATGCCTGTCCTGAAGGCAAGCAGATAGCGTGAAGCCCTGCAGCAGCAGAACCACAAGCCTGAGAAGAGAAGCACTGGGAAGCTGCTGTCAGCTGGAAAGTGGGTAGCTTTGCCCCATGTAGAAGGAGACTACGAGGAAGTGGCTGCACTTACTAGGCAAAACCTGAAGTCGTGTCCCCTTCCCAAGGGTGAGCTTGCCATAGTTCACACAGTGGCTTTCACCTCAACAAGAACATAAGCCCTTCACATCCTGTGTGAGAAAGGTGACCCCTGCTCCGGGGGAGCCTGAGCCGTCAGCTTTGTCCTGTGGACAAAACAGAAACCTTTCAGTAGACATCCAGATCTACTGTCCACTGGAGGATGTCACCATTCAGTGATGCACACTCCTGCCAGACCACGCGCCATCCACTTGTTGAGGAAAAGGAGGGGAAGCTGGCAAAGAAGGGCCAGCAGATCCCAGCTCAGGAAAGGCCGTGGGCATCCAGGGACTGTCTTCCCCCCAAACCTGACTTTCTGTTACAGAAAAAAGGTGCTGAGGCATCTTTGAGACATTACAGAGACACACACCCACCACATGCATACACTTTTTTGCAATGCTATTGCACAACTTCGCTGCAGCCTCCTGAAGAACTTCAGTGAGGACAGGACCAGGGCTCCAAAGTCATCTGGAGTGTCAGTTATCCACGACACACACATCCATGTATGCTCAGAGTGAAGGGATGGAAAAAAAACAGGTATGTAAGGAAGCTTAGGTGCCACAATATACTGCACAGGTGCCCAAGGCAGTGGAACACGTGGGAAAACCAAGTCCTGGGGACGCCTGGAGAACTGCACTGTTACATTCCCAAAATTCTTCCCCACAAAACAACTCAGAACAAGGCAGAAATGAAGCCGCCCTGGATTTCAGTGCAATTTCCTGCTTACCTGGTATGACTGAAAGCACAGTTCCTTTTCCAAAAGTGACTTTGCCCACGTTGTACACACTCTGACACATCTCATTACAAAAATATCTGTGCCAGCCCTCCACATGATCTCAAATACAAAGCACCTGGATTCAGGCCACGGCAGAGCTCCCTGACAAAACAGGCTCAAGCACAGGGCCACTACCTGGAACAAAGGAAAATCAATTCCCTAACTCGCACATTTCAGAGAAGCATTTCCCTTTGCCTTTGATAATTGTTAAGACCCATGAGCGACAACCCTCACCCATGATAACGCTTGCCCTGAATCAGGGGGGGCCATGCGTGCAGAACTGCTTCTGTGCACAGAACCCGTAGAAAACCATCCAGCCTGTTATTTATGGGTTTCAGCGGCAGCTGTGAGATGAGAGGACTGCTGCTTCTGTCCTGAGCCAAAGCCTGTCCTGAAGGAAAGCAGATCACGTGTAACCCCGCAGCTGCAGAGGCACAAGCCATAAGAGCCGCAGCAGACTTAGGCACGTTCAGATAGTAACTTACAACCTACTCTGTGAGAGCTGTGAAAAATGCATTTGGTCAGAAAATATGCGAGCTTAAAAAGAAAAAGCCAAGGGGAAGTAGGCTCTGGGTAGCTTCCTTTGCTACAAAGTGCTATTGTGGGCTCACTGCTTGTACTCACGGTGTTTTACAGTCAGTGACATTCCTTCACTGAATGCCATCGTTCCAAGCTGCTGCATTATACCCACAGCATTTTCTCCTGCTTCAAAAACCCAAGACTCAGCTCAGGCTCCTGCCCATTTAAGGCTGGCCAGATCCACAAAGCAACTGCCCCTGACATACCTTTGCAAATAGCCTTCTTCCCTTTCCAGAGGGAAACTTCTGCTCTGCCATCCCTTCTTCCCATAGCACCTCCTTGCAGCTTTTCCATACACAGAGAGAGAAGGCACAGGCTTATGCATGCTTATAGGAAGCCTGACCAAAACTTACACACCAACATTATTGTCTTGGGTATGTCTGCATCGCCCTGCAAGGCTAAAAAAATAACTGTGACAGTACTCACGAGGCTTTACACAAAGCTTTGTTCCAGCTCCAAAGGTGGGCCTGTTCAAGCTGGCGCTCACAGCAACAAAGGCCATTACACAAACGTTCTTGTCTCCCCAGCACAAGGAAGCCCTTAGTGTGGCTGGCAAAGACCATTCCCAGTAAGACACAGGTGACCCCTGCCAAAAGCGTGCACACTTCAAGCTGAGCTTTGCTCTAACCACCCAAAACCTCATTAAATAGTGCACTGTGGGCATTCTCAGAGCCAGCAATGGGAGAGAAGGGATTTCAGCTCTGCGAAGGTGAAATAAAAAGGATGAACGTGAAACAACATCTGCTGCCAGAGGCACGTATGGAAGACTATGCAAAGCTGCACACTCACTTGGTTGGACAGATAGTCTGGTCCCTGAGCCAAAGGTCAGCTTGTTGTTGCCATAGCCATAATCACACAGCATTTCCTCCCTTAGCAAAAAGCCCATGTAGCCACTTGAGAAGCTGCACCTGTCCCCATTCAATGGTGCACATTCCTGCCAAACCACGCTCTGACCTACAGGCTGAGGAAGAGGAGGGTGAGCTGGGAAAGAAGGGCCCATCTGAGCTCAGCTCAGGAAAGGCCATGGGCACCCAGGGGCTGTCAGAGCCAGGAGCCTGCTCTGGTCAGATGAAGGTAATTGCTGGGGGACTTGGAAAGGGCTTGAAATACCCCAAGCTGGGTAGTAGTTGTACTCACTAGGCTTCACAACCAAACGCGTTCCTTTCCCCAGCATCACTTTGTAGTTCCCTGAGTTCACACAGACCTCCACACCACAGCAAAATCCATCAGCTCTCATGCCAGTGACTCTACAAAGAAACTCGACGAGAACAGCTCCTTCCTGTCAAAACCATCAGTCTGAAGCTAGGAGTATCTCTAGCCTTGACAAGTCAGGATCTGGAGGAAGACAAGGAATGTCTGCATCTGTGCTGTGACAGAATCTGACTGGTGTCTTATGGAGAAGTGGGTCATTTCTGGACATGTCCTCCCTGGTCACTCAAACAACATGAGCTGCTACAGCACCAAGGCCACGGTCCTGCATTGTCCCCTGAGCTAGGGACTTTCCCTTACATGGTGAATCTGCAGTCCTGGACTTGAACTACACTTCAGGAGACTTCAGTGAGAGCCCATGTGCTCACAGCTGAAACCAACTGTGCTGCCGAAATTTAGAGTGGCAGAAAGTCTGGATCTGCTTTAGAAATGGCACAAAAGCAATCACCTATCCCAGCTTTCTATAAGTTACCACCAGTGCGGTTTCAACGCTTACTGCTACAATTAGTACAGGAATCTAAGACGAGTTTCAGTGCTACCAGCAGTAATCTCTTGGGGAATCTCATCTACAGGAGGGAAGAGGAATGGGTGCAAACAAACGCATTGTTATTTTGGCCTTTCTTCAGCAGAGCAAAGGCCAGCCACCCAGGGCTGTGCTAGAGAGAGCCATCTGACCCACCCCAACTTTCACAGGTAGGGATGGCCATGGCACAAAATCTCTATCCCTTAGCAGATGGGTTCAGGACGTTAGTGTTCTTACGTGAAAGGAAGAGAACAGGAACTGGCAGCAGCAAGCAGAACGAGGAAACTCACAGCCTTGTTGAATCAAGGTCGCTGCTGCTACCAGAGCACTCAGAATGAAAAGCCCTACAGATTAAACCAGTCTACCTCTGCTTCTCTGACGCTAGTTCATGACCACAATTTGTTCCACGCAGTGTAGCAGAAAAAGGCTTTTAAATTTACCAGAATTTATCCTTAGCTGAGGTCCACCTCCAACAATGGCTGGGTTGCCAAAATTAGTCATACCGTGTTGACCTTCACAACAAAAACCCTGTAACCCATCTCTCCCCTGCACTAGTTTCTTCCTCCAAAAGCCGTTGCTTGCTGGCTTTGCATCTCTTTTAAAACAGTCATTGGTGCTCACCCCTTGCAGCTGTGGCAGAGATGACCCCTGAGTGCATGCTTGTGCCACAGAGAGAAAAGATGCAGGAACTGTGAGCACAACTCCCATTTCATACCTGGATCAGCATTAAAAACAGATGCCTTCCCCTGGACCCTCCTGCACGCAGTACATATCTTCAAGATGTCTCTCACTTCTGACTACTGCATTCCCCCATGAATGTGTGTGCACACACACACACAAAGAAACTCCATCCCTGCAGAGACTGGTTTCCAAGGCAGCCCAGCTGGTTTTGCCAAAGTAGGGAACGCAACTTTCTTATCCTTACTGATTCAGGATGGGTTTCTACCTACCAGGTTTCACTATCAGTTGTGTCCCACTTCCAAAGGTGACTCTCCAGGTGGATGCTGAAGTCACACAGTGACACACTCAACAGCAAAAACCACATACAACCCTTACTCCAGAGAAGAGCACCAGTTTTCCCACAGTGATCCGGAGGGACAACAGATGTTACCCTTGCCACCTGCCTCTCACTCCTAGTTAGGATGTCTTTCTAGTCACACTCCTCTGACCTCTCCAGGCAGAAACAATCCTGAAACACATGAAGTGGAAAATCTGACCTTGTGCCCACATGAACAGGGAAGAAAACAGTCGCCACCCCTTATGGGGATTCACAGAGAGCTCTGTGCCTTGCCCAAAGGTGAATCTCATGTTCCTCCATGGGTTCAGCCAGTACAGTATGGCTTTATGGCTCTACAGCAACCACAGATGGCAGAGGGGAGCTGTGAATGGACAATGTGACCTCAGGAAAGTAAGTATTGGTGGCTTCCCAGGGACCAAAAGCATGCACACCTCAAGCTGAGCTTTGCTCCAAACACCCAAAATCTCACTGCATAGTGCACTGCGGGCATTCTTGGAGCCTGCAATGGGAGAGAAGGCATTTCAGCTCTGAAAGGGTAAAATTAAAGGACGAATACAAAACAACATCTGTTGCAAGAGGCACATATGGAAGACCTATGGGAAACTGCACACTCACTTGGTTGGACA
>VXAL01018649.1:0-10203 GCA_013399475.1 Chauna torquata
AACAAAACAAAACAAAAATAATATAAAAGTTCTTCATTATTCTGCCATAACCACAAACTTGTTTGGTTGAATCATTTCACACAAAGTGGTTTTCTACCTCCCTATTTCCTCCAACCTTAAAGCTAACAATTTCAAACAAAGCAACAATGGAAAAACTTAGCAGGTGAAAAGGGTAATTTATTTCATGTACATCGTCCTACAAACCTTTTTTTCGTTTTCCAGTCTTTTTAAGTTGTATGCTGACATGCAACTTAAAACTAAGACTCAGAATGCAATATCCTTCTCCCCCTAAAATCTAAGACATCAGATGGATTTGGGTTTAAGGCCAACTGCTGTTAGGTGACACCTAGCTAAAAATCACACTCTTTCTTTCCTATAGCTGGACTCAGAAATGCTAGTATTTATTTTACTTTATAGTTAGGGTAAAAAAGAATCAAACTAAAGATCCTACAAGTACACAGGTTTTTAACCTCGTTACAAACCTAGTTGAAATAGTTAAAGGCACAGCAGGTTTGCATCCGTACAACACTGTCACACTGTGTTAATCCAGGCTTTCATCCTGTGATCCAGACAGTTCACTGGAACACTTACAGGAGAACACATGCTTCTAATTACCAATTTTTTTTTTCTGTGCAGACATCTCAAGACCTGCATTTCCCAAATTATTAAAATCTAATTCCCTGTTAAGAAAATGTACCCAGCCATCTTTCCCACAGTACAATAAGGAAAGACAAAATTATAAAAGGACTGTCCATTGCCATGTACAAGTTTGCCATCAGTACCTACCAGCACCTTCTTTGCACACATCACATTGAGAAATAACTGCAGTTATTTTGACATAATGTCTTCTTCAGGGAGAACTGAAATTAACTTTTGACATTGAAGGTGTCAATGACATCACCCCTGGAAGCATGGTGACCTCCATCACAAAAGGAATGTGTCTTCTGCTACAGTATTGTTAACCACACGCAGCTCAAGGTTCACAGTGTCTGCTTCTTGCTAATTCATTCTTTGAAGGACTTGAACTCACCTTGCCCACAGATAACCCTAAGCCAATGGCAAGCTTTTGTTTTCCAAAGTTTCGAAAGTTTGTATCTTTTCCTTCTTGAAGATATTTATCTAGTGTTTAGATACTACAAATAGACAATGGATGAGTCCAGTCTACCACGTAATTGTGTACTGACTGGGCCACTGACACCCTCTACCTACTGCTCATTTACAGCAGGAAATTTTCAACCCTCTCAGACCCTCAATACTTCCTTTTACTTTGAGGTAAGATGATTTTACTCTGCCCTTTTTATTCTAGAATGACAAGTTTCTCGTTCTATTCTGCCTAAAAATAAGTTGCTTAATTGTACATAGACACTGAGAGCTTGCAGGGATGTTCCTTCCCTTCCACTTAACCTGTCCAGAGGATTCTTACAAGGGAAAAAGGTTTCTATGGATAGGAATACTCCTGGTTTCAGTCCTACTTTTCCCTTTAGAGTAGAAAAGGCCAGTCACAAAGGAGCAGGATCAAAGACTAAGTTTAGTCACAGGTATGAAAGAAGAAAGCATTTTAATAACAGATTGCCAAAGGCTGAACATTAATTTATGGTAGACTGAAAGAGAGAGATCAGTGAGAAGACAGTAAAGCATACAGGAAAAAGTCTCTAAACAAAAAAGTTCCTTATGAAAACCTGAAAAAAGTTATCATTTTAATGAATTGGATCAGAATTACTTACACATTAATCATTTACAGCTGATATATTCAGGAAGCTACAAGCTTATCTTAAAAAATTGGGAAGAACATTGGAGTTCTTACCTCAGCATAGACTTATTTGCCTAAAATAGAAAGCTGGAGTTTCCTGTTTTTTTTTTTTTTTTTAAAATATCCTATCTCCAAGAAAACCTTAAGAAGTGATCCAGTTTCTATTCCTTTCTATCCCCTTTTTCCCCCCCTAAAGGGAAAGTAGTCAATTGATTTCCAAAACAAGCAAGCTAAAGAAACTTGTTTTGGAATTAAAGTCCTGTGTTCATCACTTGGAATACATTTCAATTTCACAGGCTGTTCAACATAAAACTGAGGAAGTGTCCTAACTTAAGGATAGCCAAGCTGTTGAGGGGGACAAGTTTCTTGATCCTTCCCTTCATCTTCCGACCACTGGGCATCAACACTATTCACATGAACACTGCAAGAGAGATTTAGCTACAAAAGGAATTCCATTACCAGCAAAACCATCACAAACATTACAGCTTAAAGAGATTGCAGAGGCAGAATTTCTCCCTTGTAATTTACTTCCCAGTGTTGTCTGGCTCCATCTTAAAACCCATTTCTCATCAATCTGTACATACTGTGAAAAATTTTAACGACTAACCCTTATTTACAGTTATTTTAATTATGTACGCATCCTAAAATCTTCCTCAATTGTATTTATCTTAGGAAATGTATTGATCTGTTCCCACCTGTTTTTTTTTTTTTCCTCGGCCACGTTACAGGTTTCATTCCTCCATTCTCTTCTTCCTAAGTTGTAATTAAATATCTTCTCTGAAATTGCATCCATCTGTTTACAACATACTGATAATGATATACTCAAGCCTAGCTACAACATTCTATGAGTGGTCTCATGAAAATTACATTAAGAAGGCCATTTCCCTGCTACTGTTCAAAGCAATCCCCCCAGATACTCCACAATATAATATTGTCCTTTCCTTCACCCAATCACAGAGCTAAGACATCTAATCTGCTCTCCATTTTCTCCCTCAGCTATGACTATCTTCCAAGTTTTCCCTTGAATTGAACTTCTCAGTTTTTTTCCAAGGACATATCAGTTTATATTTTTCCCCTCTCTACTCAGTTACGTAGAAATCCCTGTTTCCAAGATTTCTGGATTATGTTGTGTTATTTCTTGCTACAGTTTGTAAAACCTTCTAACCTAAGATCATCTGCAAATGCCGTTAATATTCTTTCTACAACCTCTCTGAAATCATTGATCTGGAACATTCACCAAGACAGATGAGTTGTTTTCTTCCATACAAGAATAAGTTAGTTAAACTAAGTGCAAAATTAGTTCGGTCAAATTTAGGCAGTGAAGGTAAAGAGCCAAAAGTAATTGAAGAATAAAATACGTACATTACAATCTCTCCGAAAAGAAAAAATATAAAACAATTAAAAACAACAGCAGATGCTTAACAAGAAGAGGGATGCTTAAGGCAGGATTATTTCTCCCACTTCTAGAATGACAAAGTAAGCATGTAAGGACAGAACAAGTTCTCTACATTCAATACTTAGCCAATCATATTTTCTGGTCCTATTACGTCAGAAAAATCATAGAACTAAGTTGACAGCTGCATGAGAAATTGGGAACTACAAGGCCACCCAACATCTTTTGCTGCTTTCAGAAGGAAGTCCTCACAAGAGACACTGCATGGTCAAGCAAGAACTCTGCAGTAATCCCAGCACCCCGCCCCTCAAAATGGTTTTGAGAAAGAACCTTTACTGAAGAATGAGGTAGAGGCTGAAGCTGTTTACAATGACACTGATGACATTAATGGATTGTTCGCTGTGCATTGCCCAGATATCCTTCAAAATTTATAGCTGGCAATTTCCTCTGAATGCCTCATTCCCTTCCCTTCACCCTCACACAACACCTGCCTTTGCTTCTCGTTTGCCTTACTTCCCTTAGCTGCCTTTCTCCCTTCCCAGGTCTTTCTGTTTATTAATCCTACATTGAGTTAGTGGGTGAGTTTTTTTTCTACTTATGTGACATTATCTGCTTTTAGAACATCACCTTTCGCAGGTACACTCCACCTAATGCTAGTGCACTACGTAAGAAAGTAGTCCCGCTTCTGACAAACCTCATGAGACCAAAGTAAGCATTGTTAAAGAGGCTCTTCTGCCAAACTCACAAAGTAATAATCTGATAGAGAAAGTTTATGGGAAGAGTGCTCAAAAACCCAAAAAACTGTCAGCAGAAAAAAGACTTGCACTAGAGATAAAAGGAAGGAGAAGTGCTACATAGCTTTCTAGCTTCAAGGTGAAAGCTACTGAGCACTACTTGCCAATCCACATCATCTTTATTTTGTGATAAGCTCAGACCAGTGGCCCATCCCCTCACCCATGAACAGCACGTGCAGGGATTAGGAAAACATTCAAAATATTCTTGCTGCCACAGATTGTGAGGCTGTTGTGAAGAGCAAACAGACTAAATTACTTATTTACTTAATTCTGCTTATATACTTCCCATTCCCCCCCACATCGCGTAGGCCGCTGGTTTTCATGGAAAGTTAAGATTTCCTCATAAAAGGTAGGAAAGCAGCTCCTTGAAGTCTCTAAAAAGGTGGTTAGCAGGTATTACACAGGACTAATTTTCAGACACTTCAGTTTTCCTTTGGCAAAGAAAAATTAAAACTAAATACTCCTGATTTCCAACTTCATTCTCACGGCGTTACGCATTTCTTCCTCTGCCAGGGGGTTATTATCAGTGATACTGGCATACATTCACAAACACAATTCACACTGAAAAATCAACTCAGAGCACCCAGTTTTAAGATAGTAAAGTAACACAGGTTTGATTCTTTGGGAAAGATCAATATATTAAATCTGTAAACACTCCTCCAATGTGGTTCCGTTGGATAATATGTGCCAGTGGGGTATAAGATAGCTAATCATTTCAGCATATATTTCTTTCATGGGCCACAAAACACTCCTGACAGTATTTATTAAAATCAAAATTAGTGATGTCAAGTGAAGAAAATAATTTGACCATATCAGGAGTTAAACTATGTTCAAAGACTAGAAACAAGCAACATTTTCACATACAAAAATATTAGTGAAAATTATATACACTGACACAGAACTTAAAGTTTTCTCAAATCACTTAGGCTGCAAGGGACCTTAGGACAACCTCCTGCTCAAGCTAGGATCAACAACGAATTCGGACCAAGCAGCTCGCAGCTTTGTTATGCTTATTTTCAGTGAAAAGTAGTCCCCCATCTCCAGTAGGAACCTCCCACTTCTATTTATGCCCACTGCCTCTTGTTCTCCAACCATTCATCTCAATAAAGAGCCTGGCTCACCCTTCCTCGTAAAAGTATCCTGGGTACTGGGGGGCCACTAGTAGGTGTCCCCTCAGCCATCTCCTTTCCAGATGGAAGAAGCCCAGCTCCCTCAGCCTCTCCTCCCTCGTGGCGGCTGGCCTCTGCCGGACTTGCATGGAGTTTTCAACATCGTTCTCATACTGAAGGACCAAAAACCAGGCGTTGTGTTCCAGATGCAGCCTAATGAGTGCCAAGAAGAAACGAACAATCACTTCATCTACAGGTTATGTTCCTGTTGATATAGCCCAGTACACTGTTAGCTTTTATTGCTACCAGGGCACATTGCTGACCTGAAACCCGAGCAAATTTTCCTATTGATTTCAGCAAAGCCTAAATTCCAGACTGAACATATAATAAAGGAGACTACAGACAGGGAACAAAAGAGCAAGCGTAAGCTTACAATAACTACTGATGGTATGTGTATTAGAAAGAAGTTGAAATCCAGATATATTTGTCCTGTTAAAATAGCTGTTTTTTATATGACTGTACCCAGCTTCTGAACAGGCCTTTACCTACCTTCTTACAGAAGAGAGATGAGACAAGTCTTCTCATACTACGCTATGTTAAGCCACAGGTTGCATAAAGATCGGAAGGCCATTTCTACCAAAAAGTTTAAAGTGTTATCACTGGCTCTGCTCATCTCAAATAACTGCTTCCTACTACAGGAGAGCTAGGAACTACCCCCTACTCAAGCAGCGGATATAGCTTACAAACTTGCCAAACTAAGGCCTGTTTCAGTTACAATTTTTTAAAAACACTTTTCATTCTGGGATGTTACAGATGCAAGTGTGAAAAGCTGCATCTAACTTTCCATCTAAAAAAAATTAAACTGAAGTAGTGAACATTCAGTTTAACAAACAAATCTCAAGGATTTGAACTCTTCTGCACAAAAAATGGGAACAAAAGAAAACAGAGAAAAGTGAACCTTCAGCACAAGCCAAAGGAGTTAACAAAATATCTGACTTTTTGGTCTTTTACATCAGTTTGCTTTGAACACCAGGGCTAGCTAGAACATCAAAACATGCATAGAGACACTGTTTATTCTAAGTGCTAGAATTACAACCCTGTTTTTTAACCCATCAGCAACTTGCTGTATCTATCCATTCCATTTATTTGAATTTTTTTCAAATTTCATCCCACCAATAATAATGCCATCTTCAATCATAAGCCACACCGCAAAAACTACAGATTTGTTAATTACTACACAAGTCAACCCACCAGAGTAAGGTAAACAAGGCAACATAAACAAAGCACTTTATTTGCTACCATCATGACAGATATATTACAGGATGCAATTATTTTTATTCATGACAAAGAAATGCGAGTGTTCATATTCCAGCTCCTCAAATCCTTAACAGCTTCAATACTCCCCCCGCAAAAGATATGACTTGAATCATGTGCAGAAAAAACTGAAGTTCTCTGCTGTGTTTGCTTTAAGACAACTACTGTTTGTAAGAGTCTCAAAGTTACAGTTTCCATTTATGAAAGGCAGAATAATTCACAATTTGTGAACTTGACTACAGAGACAACATCTAAGGGTGGGTCACAAAGCTTCTACAAAAACCTTCTTGAACTAAGGCAGGCTAAGTTAATAGACAACTTTCAATCACACCTTCTCCTGCCCTCCGCCCCTCCAACTGACCTGCGACTATCCTGGCGGCATGGCAATTTCTCCGGTAATACATCACACAGGACCTAATTTGGTAACGTATGGTCTTGCATCTCCTCAGCTTCTGCCTGAAACATAAATGTATATTTGGATACAAGTATTATTTCCCTAGCCTTTACAGAATTATATATAAAAAAACACAACACAAACCCACTAAAGGAAGACTGAGGAATAAGAATCCCCACAGCACTTTTTGAACTTGTAAGGCAGTTGAAAAATCATAGTTCTGAGTATAATATAAGTAGATGTAATTATGGTTTTCTTACTACTAGAAATCTTTTGGGAATTACTACAGAAACAATCTTAAAACATTACATTTCACAGAAGGAATGGGTTAAAAAAGTCATAGGAAAAATACTGTTCTTGCGCACAGACCAATAGTTTCATGGCTGAACACATACTATCTGTAAAGGTGTAAAGCTAACAGAGACTTCAGAAAAACAGTATAAACTTCCTTTTTTCTTTTTTTTTTTTAAACTTATTAGCAACAGCACAGTCCACAACTGTTGAGTTCCTTTCTGCCAAGATACATACTTCACACTAATGATAATTAGCAGTGATCTTTACTTACATCATTGGATATTTTCTGCATGATCCTGCCCTATGCCCTACAATATTAGTGTTAGGGAATGCAACTATACTGAAGGTAGTTTTCCTGTATTAAGATTATCTTGGTGTTGATTTATCTTTTTAAACTTTGATTTATCGACTTGGTTTTGACAAACTTTCTGTTTGGTGATTCTCCACTGGTGAGGAAATGCCTGTTCAAATTGGAAACAGATTATGTCATTGCTCAATATTGAGTATTAATCATGTAAAACGTCTTCCTTTTTTGGACTGTGATCTCAAAAGCAATCTCCGCTAAAGAAACAGATGCACTGGGGAACAAATAACCTACTGAGAAGGTATATCTCTTAAATTCAATTCTGAACTATTCCACACACTTTGCAATTTCATAACCTCACATGGTATTGTAGAGCTAGTAGCTTAGTTCATTCAACATAATGGAATAAGCTCCCAGCATGAATATATATAAACTCATTAATGGACCCTTAGTTGAAAGAGTTAGCTCCCACTTAAACCTACTAACTCAAACTCCTTTGTAGAAGCTAATTGATTTTTAAAGAAGCATGAAGTTTTATTTAAAGGTAAGCTTTAAGATATTGGCAGAAAGCACTCAAAACATTATATATGTAGCTGTCATCTATAATGCAATGAAAGTTCTTATGTAGAGAATTGTTCTGATAAAGTCACCAGCATCCTCTGATAAAACTTCAGCATTCACATACAAAAACTTCAGAAAAAACTTTATTAAGCTAGTGTTGTAATTATCCATTAACTTCAACAAATATTGAAATGCTTTTGCCAACAAGAACAGTTATAGGATAATAAAGTAGGAAAAAAAATAAAGATTTAGACAACTTGAACAATTCTAATATTATTGAATGCTTCATTTTATGCTGGCGTAAATTATTCTAAAAGAAATTTTCCGGACAAAGGGGTCTCAGATAGTCATCCTGTCTGTTATTATCCCCAGCATGCTATGGCCAAGTATTTTTTTTTCCCCTATCCCCCCCCCATTCATTTCTTTTTTTTTTTTTTTAAATAAAGCCATGGAGAACTTATCCTAGCAGGTTCAGCCACAAGCTTCTTAGTTAGGGTCTCCAGACAAAAACAAACAGTAATTGAGAGGCTTATATTTCATATGCCAGGAGCTCAGACTATTAGGGCAGACTACTTGAAACCATAATTGATACAGAAAATACACATGTTGATAAAGGTGCACAGATCTTACTATGTCTCTCCATTTTCCAATTCAATTTTGTAACTTCTATTTTAATAACTCAGTCAGGAATCAAAGGGCTTATTTTCATTAAGCTAGTCTATAAACTTCTATGAGTGCTATTTTATTTTACAGGTTGCAATACTTTACAGTATAAGAATGTAGTTTGGCAAACAACACTAGCAGCAAAAAATTAATACCTATATATCCTATTTAATACTCTGGAGTACTTTCCAGGACTGCTAAGGGCAATATAAACCTTTCCAAAAGACTAGTGCTCCCAAATCTCTACTGTGGTTCCATTCTTGGAAGAAAAAAAAAAAAGGTGCAGAAAGAAACTAAGCAAAACCAAAAGGTACCAGCAGTTTCTTCAAGTCAACAGTAGGCTTAGTTTTTCAGTTCAGGAAAGAGATGAGGACAACTTAAGACGACACTGTTTTTTTGAGCAAAAGTCAGCATTTCTAAAAGGACAGACTTCCTTCTGAAGTCTCAGGCTGAACACACATAGAAAAGCACAAATCACTTTTTCACTTTTTTTTTTTGAAACTGTGCAAATGAGCTTAAGCATAAATTTCCCCCCCTTCCACCTGGCCACAGCCCTAGTGAACAACATCCCAGAGTGCTACGGAGGAAGTTTCCTTTGGATACCACCAAAAGAATACGGTATCCTACAAACGGAAAGTACCTCTTCTGTAAGAGGTTTCACTGACAGCGTATTGCTGTCTCAAAACTACAATCAAAAGGAAAGTTTCACTTCAGACTAGGTGGTAAAAACTGCAATGCTTGTTCCTAGAAGGATAATTAAATACTTCACATTATCCTCCTCACAGAAATTAGTAGTTTTTATAAGGCTTCTATAACTACTATTCTTTCAAATGAGAAAAGGTTTTGAAATACGTACCAAATACCTTCCCTGAACGCAAACTGTAATGCAGCTATTTGTACGTGTAACACAAGTCATGTGTGCCTGTTTTTCCATACTGAAGTTGCTAGGTACATTCCTCCGCTCCTTTTGGCGACAGTGAGATGTGCAACCATAGCTCGCTGAGCTCGCACCACCAATGAAAACCCAATCTTTGCCCTAAGATCACCCCATTCGCCACATGTGGCAGAAAAACGCTCCTCACTTGGTTAACGCTCTCTCTCATCTCCGGGCAAGGCAGCCTTGCCTGGACCACACTCTGGGAGGAAGCTGTGAGAGACTGCGGGGAACGCAGATGCTGCAGCGAGCTGCATTCTCCACAAACAGCCACCGCAGCGGGGAACCACCCTGCGGACCCGCACAGGCCTTGGAGCGCTGCGCGGGCCCGCCTGGGGGTGGGTAAGCCTGCACCCGCCCCTCCGCCCACACAGCCCCGGCTTCGCAGCTGAGCGTTTCACCCCCCGCCAGCCTGGGGCACCAGGGCAGCTCCTCATCCGCGGGCTCGGCGCCCACCTCACTGGCCGTCTCCCTGAGGCGAGGGGGCCCGTGAGGTAAGGCCCGCCATTGCCACGCAGCCCCGCGTCGCCGGCGCCCTCTCAAGCGCCGCACTCCCACCAGAAGCGGCGGCCCAGCGGCAGCGGGGCACCCTCTGAGGGCCGCCTCGAGCCGTCCCAAAGCGGGCGGAAGCGCCCTCTCCTCAGGGCCCGGCACCCGCCCGCGCTCCCCTCAGGCGCGAGCCCACCGCCCCCA
>VXAL01018657.1:319-17526 GCA_013399475.1 Chauna torquata
CCGGGGACCCCCTCCCCACCCACCCCATTTCCATGGAAATCGGCAAGGAGGGGGGGGCGGACAGCTTCGATACAGTCGGTTTATCGTACAGTAACGGCACCGGGACCAGCACCGAGCTTCCCGTGCGGCCCCGGCTCTGCCCCACGGTGAAATGGGGAGACCCCCACGCCCACCACCACCACGGACAGGGGGCTCCCCCCTCGGAGGGGCAGAGCGCGGCGGGGACCTGCAACACCGGCCACCGGGGTCGTGCCCCGGCCTGGCACGGCACGGTGGGGACATGGCACCGGGACAGCGGCAGCCGTTCAGCAGGATCGGGGACGGGGGGGCCAGATCCGGGGCTGCGCGGTCCCCGCGGGTTGGGGCTATCGGTGTTGCCGTGCCGAGGGCACGTCCAGTGCTTCACTAAGGGAGCGTTGTAGCACCACGGGGAGGGGGCTGGCTCAAGCCCCCTCCCCACAATCTGGGGTGCCCTGCCCCAGTTTTGCCCCCCCCAACCTCCAGGGAGCCGGCAGTATAAATAAGGGGGGG
This sequence comes from Chauna torquata, assembly GCA_013399475.1. Taxonomy (NCBI): domain Eukaryota; kingdom Metazoa; phylum Chordata; class Aves; order Anseriformes; family Anhimidae; genus Chauna; species Chauna torquata. Next base: position 851 of record VXAL01018657.1, read on the forward strand.
CCCACGCGGGCAGGAGGGGATGGCGCTGCGGCGGCTCCGAGTCCTGAGTATGCCAGAGCAGAGCCTGGGTCACTGTCCCTGGCGCGGGGGGGCAGCGGGGGGCAGCGGAGACCCCCGACCGCCTGTGTCCGGGGCCACGCTCAGCCCATGAAGCAGACGGGGCCCAGCTCGAAGCCAAATTTCTGGTTGGCGTCTCCGAAGTCGGTGACGGCCACGTCCGTCAGCGGCAGCCGCTCGACGCGGGACGAGGTCACCTCCAGCACCGTCTGCTCCTGGCCCTGGCGTCCCTGTGGATATGGGGTGGGCTGAGGGGCTGGAAACCCCCCCCCCATGACCCGGCAAATGGGGTGCTCGGGGACATGGGGTGGGTGGCAGGCAGTGGGGAAGGCTGGGATGAGTGATGGGGGGGTGGGAGGCGTGTAGGGGAATTCGGGGGCCTCACCTGGCAGCCGTCATGGAGGGCACGGATGGGGGTGGCCGGGTGGCTGTGCCCCAGCTCCTCGTCGTTGGCTCCGCGGAAGCGCAGGGCGCGGGCGAAGGTACCGGCGCGGGCGTCGTACCAGGCGGCCGCATGCTGGCAGTTCAGCGTGAAGTTCTGGCGGGCGCTGGCGCTCAGGAGGCGCAGGAAGGTGAGCTGGGGAACGGGCACTGGGTTCCCGTCCGCGTCCACGTAGGAGAACTGCGGGGGGACAGCATGGGGGCTGAGACACGAGGGACCAGGGCGACGCCAAGCTCAGGTTTCGCCTTCCCCCGGGGAGCCTGTGCCCGTGGCTCCTACCTTCTTGCCCCTTCTGAAGGTGCTGTACCACGTTCCTGGCTTCTCCCTGTTCCAGGCAGCCAGGCGGACCTGGAGGTGACAGACGAGGTGAAGCCTCTAACCCCTGGCCTCACAGAGCACGGGGAAAAGCGAGTCCCAAAATGCCCCCCCTCCGGTTTCCCAGCTGGTGGAGAGCATTTTCGGAACCCAGTCCTCTCCATCCCCGCTCAAACTCACGGCCTCAAACTTCTTATCGGGGAAGAGACAGGTCTCGCCACCGGCTGTGAAGTTACAGAAAACCCTGAAGGCATCTCGGGAGCAGCCCTGGTTGGGGTCAATCCAGTACTCGCCTGGGGGCAGGAAGGACAGACAGACAGGCAGAGATGGTCCAGCTCCCTGGTTTTGGTGTCCCCTCGCCCTCCCGCACCCCGGTCCCCAAACCCTCACCGTCCTGCAGGTGCGGGTGGCAAAGCTGCAGCTCCCTGCAGACGCGCGCGGGGCTCTCGGCGGTGCCCAGGGGCCGCCGCAGCTGCTCGACCTCGGTGCGCAGGGAGCTGAGCGAAGCATACACCTCCTCCAGCCCCTCGTAGTCCGAGGGGTTGCCCTGCTCGCCCGCACCCCCTTCGGCTGCCCGCCGGTGCCTCCTGCTCCGGCTCAAGGGCAGCGGCTCGAGCAGCTCAGCCGGGCGGCCCTGGGGAGGGCACGGAGGAGGAAGGGGTGAGAGCGGCGGATGTTGGGGCAGGACGAGGGGGGCTTGGGGATGTGGGAGCAGAGCCCCCCCATTGTCCCCAAAGCATCCCTTACCGGTGGTCCTGGGGGCCCCGGAGGGCCTGTGTCACCTCGGGGACCCAGAGCACCCTGCAAAAGAAGAGGAGTCGGCAACATGGCACTCGCTCCCTGCCGCTATGCACTTCGGGGGGGGGTCCCGTGGGAGCACACCAGGAGCTGTCCCCTCCCCAGCACTCACCGGTGAGCCTTTGGAGCCCTTCTGGCCCAAGGGGCCCTGCGGGAAAGAGGAGAGAAGAGAGCGGCGCTGGCTGGGAGCAACTCCGGGCACGCGGCGGTCACACGGCAGCGGCCCCCAACCCCCCCGTGGGGCTTGGGCTCCCCGCTGCCCCTCTCCCCTTCCTGGGGACAAAGCCCCCAGGGCCTGCAGGGCAGTCAAAGGCAGACAGGAGAGGCTGGGATGCACAGGAGGACGCGCAGGTAACGCTTGGTGCACCCCAACAGTGCAGGTAGGTACTCACCGAGAGCCCGGGGGGGCCGGGGGGGCCAGTGGGGCCGGTGGGGCCAGCCAAACCCTGTGGGGAGAGACAGCATCAGCCCCACACTCAAGGGGGCTGTGCCCCACCTCTGCCTTGTCTCCCATAAGTTGCGCAGCCCCAGAGCTCAGGGGAGACCCCAAACACTCACAGGGTCTCCTTTGGGTCCCGGGGGGCCCTGGATGCCTGGGAGCCCCTGGTCTCCTTTCTCCCCCATCTCTCCCGGCGGTCCGATGAGCCCAATCAATCCAGCGTGGCCCTGGGGACGAAAGGGAACGTCAGGCAGGCACCTCGCAAGGACCAGGGCTTGGGGACGAGTGCGGGGCGAGGGTCCCCAGCTCCCGCGCACCTCGTCTCACCTTATCTCCCTTGTGGCCGGGGTCTCCCTTGAGGCCAGGCAAACCCACGGGGCCCTGCAAGAAGCAAAGAGGGCGTCGCGCTCCCCGGACTGCACCCAGCCGGGATGCCGGGGCTCCCTCACCCCGTCTTACCAAGGGGCCGGGTGGTCCCGCTTGTCCCGGTGCCCCCAAGAGGCCTTGTTCACCCTGGAAGAGACTCGGTGTGGGAGAGGGGCGTGAGGATGAGCCCCCCAGAGCACCCCTCCAAGCTGCCATCCCCTCCGGCTGCAGCAATTGTGTCTGAGGAGACATCTCCAAGCCACTCAGCCACGCGTTGGCACGGGAATGTCCCCACTGTCCCTGGCCCCATAGCCTGTCCCCGCTGTCCACATCCCTGCTGTCCCCATTCCCGATGTCCCAGTCCCCACAGTCCCCGTCCCCAATGCCCCTGTCCCTGCTGTCCCCATCCCTGCAGCCCATCCCCAACGCCCCTGTCCCTGCTGTCCCCATCCCTGCAGCCCATCCCTGATGTCCTTGTCCCTGCTGTCCCCATCCCCGATGCCCCTGTCCCTGCTGTCCCCATCCCTGCAGCCCATCCCCGACGTCCCTGTCCCCGCTGTCCCCATCCCCAGCACTCACAGCAGGGCCAGGGATCCCACGCAAGCCTTCGGAGCCCGGCCGCCCCGGCGGCCCCTGTGCCCCCACAGGTCCCGTCTTCCCAGGCGGCCCCTCAGTGCCGGGCTGCCCCTGGGGACAGGGGGACACGCAGAGCTGAGGCTGGCACCCTGCTGGGTCCTGCCATAGGCTGGCGGAGGCTTGAGCCTCTCCTCCAGGGGAGTGGGTCTGGGGGAGCCCTGGGGGGGCCCAGCCGCCGCTTACCTTGGCACCCTTCTCGCCCTGACGGCCTTCGCGCCCCATGGGCCCCACTGGTCCCTGGAGAAGGAGGGAGAGACACCGGGAGCTGCATGCTGGCCCCACTCGCAGCCCCACTGCGCCCCACATTGTCCCTCCCTGTCCTCATGGTCTTCCCCTGCTCACCCTCCGCCCAGGGGGGCCTGGAGGCCCCGGTTCCCCTGATGCGCCTGGCGGACCCTGAAACAAAGGGGGAGTTTGGGGTGAGGGGAGAGGAGAAAATAGCCCCAAAGCAGGGGCTGGGGAAAGCACGGATGTGCAAGACCCCCAGGGAGGAAGGAGCATGGGGCAGCCCCCCAAGCCCCCCAGCTGCCCTACTCACCGGCAGGCCGGGGTCCCCACCGTCACCCTTCTCTCCAACAGCTCCATCCAGACCCTGCGACATGGGGCAGGGTGAGCGCTCGCCCCGCCAGCCGCCCCGGCTGCCCCCACCCCGGGCTGTCGGGATGCTGAGCGGCACCACGAGGTAGAGCCAGGGGGAGAACTATGGTGTCCCCGCACCTCCAAGCCCAGGGTGGGGACAGCAGGCGACACCGCAGGGGGCTGGCCACAGCCCTGGGGAAGCTCTGGCTCTGCGGCCCCTCTAACGGGTGAGCACTCACCGGCACACCGGGATCTCCAGGGGGGCCGGGATCCCCAGGGAAGCCGATGGGACCCTGTAGAGAGAAGGGGACACGAGAGTGGCACTGTGAGAGAGCCCCGGAGCTTTGTCCACTGGGAAAGCAGAGGCAGGGGAAGGGAGCGGTGCCTGCAGCCCCAGCAGGGGCTGTGCGAGGGCTCGGGGCAGCATCCCCGCACCTCGCTCCTCCACTTACCAGGTTGCCTTTGGCTCCATCCTCTCCTGGGGGGCCCTTCTTGCCAGGGGGCCCAGCTGCTCCCGATGGCCCCGCGTCTCCCTTCTCGCCCACATCTCCTTTCACACCCTGCGGAGGGATGGGGATCACGTTAGAGCAAGGCAAGGGGCAGTTCGAGCAGTAAAATGTTCACCAGGCACTCTGCCCATGCTTTCTGCCCCTCGTTCTCCGTGCCTCGCAGCATCTTGCCCCCCCCAGAACGTCTCATTCTTCAATACTCACAGGTGGGCCAGGCTCCCCAGGGGCTCCGGGGTCCCCTGCTTCGCCGGGCTCACCCTGCACGAGAGAAAAGCAAGGGGACAGATGCTGCCGGGTGCTGGGAGGTGCACGCAGCTCCGCCAGCCCCAGCGTCCAGACCACAAGACCCGCGTCGCCCTCCCAGCCGTGGGCTCACCTTTTCTCCCACGGCACCCGGCTGTCCCACGCCGCCCGGCATTCCCTGGGGACCCTAAAGGCAAGAGGATGGGGGGTACCCACTGGCAGCCTGCACTGTGGCCGCTGCCGAGCCCCCCTAGGCTGCACTCACCTCGGCACCGCTGGGTCCCTGCGGCCCACGGGGTCCTGGCGCACCAGGGGGGCCCTGCGGGGAGCACAGAGGGGGTCAGACCCCAACGGGCAACAGGGGCTGCGCGGCCCCATGGGAGAGGGAGACATGGGGAGCTGGAGATGGGGGCAAAGGACTCGGAGGGAGCATGCGGAGCAGGAAAGCCATGGTCTGAGTGACAAGGCCGGGGGGGTTTCCTTACCATGGGGCCGACGTCTCCGTTCTCACCCTTTTCGCCCGGTGGGCCCGGCATGCCCTGCGGGAGCAGGGGTGAGCCTGGGTTCTGGCAGCTGTGTGTCCCTTGTTCCCAAGCTGTGCAGACCCCAGCAGACCCCAGCCCACCCCCTCTGCTCCTTACCTGCAGACCAGGGGGGCCGCTCAGGCCAGGGTGACCCCGCGATCCCTCATCTCCTTTCTGCCCAAACATTCCCTGCTGCCCGCGGCGCCCCAGCTCCCCATCCGCTCCCTGCAAAGGGAGAGGTTGGGGTCAGCCCCGCGCAGACCCCAACGTGTGGGGCGGGAGGGCAGGGAACGGAGCCGAGAGGGGAGATGGGGCAGGCAAGCGCTCGATCGAGGGATCGAGGGAATAAACTGGGTGGGAAGGGCGCCCACAGTTACTCACCGCAGGGCCGGGGTGCCCAATGGGTCCCTGGATTCCTGTCGGTCCTGGTGGACCCTGTGGGCACAAAGGGTTAAGGGGAGCCCCCAGACACCTCCCGCCTCGCTGCTCCCATCTCCCCGTTCCTGGAGCTGCTCTGCCCCTCCAGGACCCCCCGAGGGGCAGAGCAGCCCCTCGGCACTCACCGCCTCGCCCTTGTCACCTTTGCTGCCCTTCTGTCCGGGAAGCCCCATCTCGCCCTGTACAAAGGGACACGGTGACAGCCCACGGGCCCCCCCCTTGCAAGCGAGCGAGCGAGCGGGGAGCGCTTGCAGCCAGGGAAAGCTGCCACGGCTGGGGAAGCACGGCCAAGGAAATCCCAGCACCAGGGAAACCTGCCACCACTTGCAACGCAGTGCCAAGGAAACCTGCCAGCGCCACCAGCCCGCTGCCACCCGGGGGACATCCCTGCTCCCAGGAAGCCACAGCCCCAACTGGGGGGGGTCCCCTGGCCCTGGGACACGTCCTCTGCATGGGGATGTGTCCCCAGCGCTCACCCTGGGGGACACCCCTGTGACATCAATGGCAAAGTGTGAAGAAGACATTGCTGGAAGCACCAAGCTGCATCCCCCCCCATGACTCACCTTGTCCCCATCTTCTCCAGAGGGGCCGGGGGGGCCAGGGGGCCCCGGCAGCCCCACAGGGCCCTGGATCCCATCGTGCCCGGCCGGACCCACAGGGCCCCGCTCGCCCTGGGGGGAGGAAGGGGAACGGGTGAGAGCACGGCTGGCCAGGACCCATGGAGCTCTTCCTGGCGCTACCCCACACCTCCCGCCTCACCCCACGTGCCCTGCTGCACCTACCGGGGAGCCCTTCTCGCCGAGGGGACCGGGGGGGCCCTGCGCACCCCCATGGCCGGGCAGGCCAATGCCTCCAGCAGCCCCCGTGGGGCCTCGCTCTCCAGGGGAACCCTAGAGAGAAAACAGAGGCAGGGTTGGAGGGAGAAAGGCTCAGCAGTCTTCCTCCTCTCCAAAGAAACCTTCGTCATCAGCTAAGCGAAACTGTTCCGCAAAGAGTGAAGGGAAACTCTTTCCCCTTCCCAAAAGAAGCCCTAAAACTTGCAATAACCCCCAAAATGCCACGATGCTTTGTACTCACCATGGGCCCAGGGGGACCGGGGGGGCCTTCCCCACCCTTCAGGCCAGGTGGACCCTGTAGGAGGGCAGGGAAGTTAGGAAGGAGCCCACTCCCCTCTCCTGGGGACCATAACGCTTGTGTCCGAGCCTGGGACAGCACTGACCGTCTCTCCAGGTGCCCCCCGCGTGCCAGGAAAGCCGTGGATGCCTGGGGGGCCGCTCTTACCGGCAATGCCAGCTGGGCCGGGGTCACCCTGCAGGGTGGAGAGGAGGAGCAGAGAGCTTTGCTCCGTCCCCAACGAGCTGGGGAGAGCCCTCGTGCCCTGCAGAGCTCAAAGGGGACCAGCTGTCGGACCCCCGGCACGGCCCCTACCTTGGCTCCTTCTCGGCCAGCAGCTCCGGGCAGACCCTGCTCCCCGGGGGGGCCAGGCGGGCCTGGGTGCCCCCTCTCTCCCACCGGCCCCGTTTCACCCAATTTACCCTGTGGGCAGAAAGCAGGGTGAGCATATGGGGGTCGACCCATCCCTTCGGGCTCACTTCAACACAAAGATTTGCTGCCTGCAACCCCTCACCTGGGGTCCCACCACTCCCGTGGGGCCAGGGGGGCCGGTTTTGCCATGAAATCCCTGCAGAGGAGAGGAGAGAGGGGTAAACGCTGGGTACTGCCAACCATCCCCTCCACGGGCAGGGGACGCGGGGGACGCACCGACTCGCCACGCTGTCCCGGGTGTCCTGGCAAGCCGTCCTTCCCGGTGGGGCCCTAGGCAGGAGCAAGAGTTCATGGAGGGAAGCGCAGGGGAGACGCCAGCCCCACACTGCTCCCCACGCTGTCCCAAGCACAGCGGGAGCAGACGGATGTACGCCACTTACCGGGGGACCTTTGGTGCCTGGGAATCCATTGGGACCTTGCGGACCTTGGGGGCCCTGTGAGAAGAAGAGAAAACCAGCAGTCAGCGGCACTGCGGCTTTCCCCACGGCTCTGCAGCGTTCTCCCCGAGCGCAGCGCCCCGTTTTCCCTGTGCTCAGCCCCATTCCCTCCCGGGGTGCCTTTGCAGGGGTACAACCCATGGCTGTGCACCGACAGCCCCTGATTTACCTTCTCTCCCATCGCGCCAGGAGCCCCATCGTGGCCAGGATCTCCCTGGGGAGACAAAAACAGGCTGAGAGTGGAAACGTGGGGGACAGAGGGGACGATGGGGACCCTGAAGCCAGGCTCCCACCTACCTTCGGGCCGGGCTTCCCCGTGGGGCCAGGCAGACCCCGCTCCCCCGGCAGGCCCTGAGGGTGGCAAAGAGCAGCGTGAGAAGCTGTGGGGCTGGGAGTGGGGCAGGGAGCAGGGGACAGGCGGGTGAGGATCCTGGTGGCACACGGCTGTCCCCAGGGCAGCTCCCGTGGGACACAGGCGGAAGTTTGGGGACTGGTTACCGTGGGAAATGACAGCCCCCCCCAGCCTAATTGCCATGGGATACGGGCGGGACGCTGGGCCTGTTGCTGTGGGATATGGCAGGACCCAAGCTCTGTTGCTGCGCACTAAAGATGGCCCTAGGATGGATGCTGTGGGCTACAATTGGCCCTGGGATGGTTGTCATGGGATATAATTGGCCCTGGGATGGTTGCTGTTGGATAAAATGGGTCCTAGGATGGGTCCTAGGATGGTTGCTGTAGGGTACAACGGGTCCTGGGATGGTTGTTGTGGGATATAATTGGCCCGCGATGGTTGCTGTAGGATACAACCGGTCCCAGGATGGTTGTTCTGGGATACAACCGGTCCCACGATGGTGACTGTGGGATACAGCCGGCCCCACCAGGCTTCCCGATGGCCCACGCAGCGATTCGTGTCACCCCCAGCTCGGGGTCCAGCCTGTGGCCACTCACCGGGGACCCTCGTTGTCCCGTCTGCCCAGCCTGGCCAGCCTTGCCCTGTGGGGAGAGACGAGGTGGTGGCAACGGCAGTGCATGGGTTGGCCCCCCCCGAGACCCCCAAGGGGACGGAGCGTGCGTGGCCACGAGGGGGTGGCATGGCAGGACATGGGGGACAGGGAATGTCCCAGCAGGGTGGCCTGGCAGGATGCAGGGGACTCACCCTCTTGCCTTTCTCTCCTGCCAGCCCCACAGGACCCTGGAATCCAGTGGATCCCTAAGGAAAGAGAGCACAGGTCACAACCCAGGGCACCTGGGGACACCCCAAATGCCACCCCTATGCTTACCTTGGGGCCCTGGCGCCCGGGGTAGCCCGGGAGGCCTGGCACCCCCAGCTTGCCCTGCAAGGGAGAGAGCAGAGTTGAGTCACAGGCTACAAGGGACGCGGGGACACGGGGACGGGGACGCAGGGCTGGCGCTCACCTTCTCGCCTGCGGGGCCAGCGGCACCCGGCTCCCCCATGGGACCCGTCTGTCCCTTCAGTCCCTCGGGGCCGTCCTCGCCGCGGGGACCCAGCAAGCCCTGGTCACCCTGAAGGCAACGCAAAGTTGCAGGGAGCACGCTGCCGGGGGGATGGGGCTGCTGCCATGGGTCCCCAGCTGTCCCCAGAGCCAGAGCTGTGTCCTCCCCCCAGCTCCATCCCTCCCCATGTGGATCCCAAATCCTGCAGCCTGCCACAAAAACTCATGGGGTATCCCCATGCAGGAGACCCCCCCTCGACCACGCCGGCACCCCGCTTACCCTGTCTCCTTTGGGACCCATGTCCCCCTTAAAGCCAGGGAATCCATCTTCTCCCTGAAAAGAGAGGCACTTTTTGGGGGGCTGAGACTGCAGATGGGGTTGCAGTGGGGGGGCATCCTGATGCAGAGGGGCTGCCTCCAGCTGCAGCCCTGACCCCCCCCCAACCAAGGGCTATCACAGGGCAGGGACAAGTGCCCCTCAACACCAGGGACAAGGACCCCTATCCCCTGCTGTCCCCTCGCCACCGCACCCCTTACCTTCTCCCCTTTGCTGCCCTTCAGGCCCCGCACCCCAAAAGCTCCCTGCAGAGACAAAGAAGGGTCCGAAGGAGGACCCCAGCCTGGGGGACACCCCCTGGCCCCCACATCGTGCCGCAGCACAGCCACACAGCGCTTGGTGGAGGGGGAGGCTGTGCTTACCTTCACCCCGCGGGGTCCTGGATAGCCGACGGGACCTGGGGCACCCACAGGACCCTGGGCACAGATTGAGCATCAGCAAAATCAGAGGAGACCCCACAGTCTCACGCAGGACACAAGGTTGGGGACCGTCCCCTTACCTGGAGACCCTTCTCTCCAGCTGGCCCTTCGCGCCCGGGGTGACCCTGCAGGGACGCACAAGAGATGAGCCCCAAGCCGGGGAGGTGACGCTGTCCCATTGTCCCTGCTCCGCTGGGGACCAGCATGACCCTGAACCCCATCACCAGCACTCACCGGGGGCCCGTCAGCCCCAGCCACTCCTTGTATTCCTGGCTTCCCTGGCGGGCCCTGGGCAAGAGGAGGACATGTGGGGGACACAGTGGGACCGGGGTGGCAGCTCCCTGCCATCTGCTCACAACTGGGACCAGCCCCTCGTCTGCACTGGCTCCAGACTCACCTTGTCCCCTGGCAGCCCGACAGGGCCTTGGGGGCCGGGCAGACCCTGTGAAAGAACAGCGGGGTGCTGAGAAGGGAGCCCCCAGCCCCAGGGGGACACTCCGCTGCACCCCCATCACAGCCACGTACCTGTGGACCGGGGTTCCCTTGCTGTCCTGGGGGGCCTGGCTCCCCTTGGATTCCCTGGGGGGGCAGAGGAAGTCCATCAGTAGAGCCAAAAACCTGCACGCACCCTCCCACGTCTCTCTCTCCTCAGGGCATCCCGGTCTCTCGCTGGCTAATTTGGGCTGGGGGCTCCCAGCAGGGACCCCACTGACACCCACCACGTTGCCCTTGGGTCCGGGTGCTCCGTCGATGCCGCTGGCACCCTGCGGAGGAAGGAGGGTCAGGGTGCTGCACCCAAAGGCGACGCCACGCCAAGGACGATGCCACGGCCAGAGAAAAAGCCCCTTGGCGCAAGGCAGGGACAGACAGACAGACAGACAGGCAGAGGACGCTGCCTCATACCGGTGGTCCTGGGGGCCCGGGGGAGCCACGTGAGCCGATCAGCCCTCGCATACCCTAGGGCCAAGGACAGAGGTGTTAGCAGGGGGGGGGCACTGCCCCCAGCACCCAACATTTGGGTCAAGCGCCTAAATCTCCCCTCTGAAAAGCCGCAGGGAGAAACGCCGGGGGCCAAGGCTGCCCCTGAGCGTGGGCTCTTTGTGTCCCCCCCAGCCCAACCCCTGGGGCTGGGGGAGAACTGAGGCCAGGCCCCCGGCGCCCGCAGCAGATACTCACAGGCTCCCCCGGCTGCCCCCGCGGTCCCGGCAGGCCGTCCGAGCCCTAGAGGGGACAGAGCGGAGCTGAGCACGCCCTGCCCAGCACCACCAGGGCCTGATCCTTCCCCAGCCCTCCCCACGTTCCTTACCTTGACGCCTTTCTCCCCGGGGGTGCCCGTTGGTCCTGGCTTCCCCACGTCACCCTGCAGGACAAAGGTGGTGAGGGGACAAGGGGATGAGCGGTGGCAGCAGGGGACGCGGTGCGGTGACGCTTACCCTGTGGCCCTTCTCACCCGGCAGCCCCGGCAGCCCATCGAAGCCCCTGTCACCCTGTGGGGCAGGAGAAGCGTCAGGATGAGCCCACGTCCCCGTCACCATCAGCAAAGGGAACAAGGGCGTCCTGGCCCCCCCCAAACCCAAGCACCTTGGGTCCAGTGTCCCCCGGGAGGCCCCTGGCACCGTCCGCTCCAGCGCGGCCCTGCAAGAGAAACCAAGGGGGTAAGAAGGAGTGAAAGGCTCGGCACCCCTCGGGGCGAGGAACAGCTTGGGGCGCCCTTGGTTGCATGTGACAGCAGGTCAGGACTTTTGGGGGGCTGAAATTAAAACCCACGGCACTTACTCGTTTGCCCAGCTTCCCCGGTGGCCCTGGTGGTCCCTGCAGTCCCCGGGGACCCTGATGGAGACGAGGGAAAGGTGTTGGAAGAGAGGAAGGCTTCCAAGGGCCCCCACAGCCCCAACTTTGCGAGACTCACCCGCGGCCCCATGTCCCCTGCGTCTCCTTTCAGGCCTGGGTGTCCGGGCAGACCCTAGAAAAACGGGAGAGGATGGAGACCCCACCACAAGGCTTTGGTGCCACGCGGCGCCTAACGGCCCCGGTGTGAGGTGTCTTTGTGGGGTGGGCACCATGGGGCACCCCGTAGCAGCCCCCATGCCGGCGGTACTCACCAGTGGACCCGGGCGGCCGGTGAGCCCCATGGGGCCAGGGGGGCCCTTCATGGCAAGCTGGGGACAGAAGGGAGAAGAGGGGGTGAGGCAGGAGCGGGGAGGCTGGGCAGGAGGGGTGGTCTTGGGGGTCCTTACCTTCGCCTGCTGCAGGATCGCTTGGGCCTGGGCTTCTTGGAAAGAGACGGTGGGGCCTTTGAGGGAGTCTCCGCCGAACTGGAACTGGGACAGGAGCAGGATGAGGGATGGGGGGAGCCGCCAGCCCCCTGCCCCAGGTCCCTGACCTGCCCCAGCACCTACCGGCAGCATGATCATGGTCCCAGCTGGGCCACGGATCCCGTCAGCTCCTGGCAGCCCTGGCCGTCCTGCGGGACCCTGTTGGAGGGGAAGGGGGGGTACCCGTCATCATCACAGAAGCCGGGCTGTCAGGTCAGGGCTTGCAGCTCCATCGCCCAGCGCGCACCGGCATGCAGCGGCAGGGCCGCCGAGACGCCCGCGGCCCCACGCCCAGCCCCGTTGCAGGGCAGTTCTCCCTCCCCATCTGCTCCGTACCTGCTCTCCGGGGTCCCCGGGTAGCCCTGGGAGCCCTGGTGGTCCCAGGGGTCCCGTTTCACCCTGCGGAGGACACGGAGCCGTGTTAATCCTTTAGCATCTGCAAGCCCTCCCCACAGCAGCCCCTGCTCCTTACCGCAGGGCCCGGGGGTCCTGGCGGCCCCTCGAATCGCCAGTCCTAAAGGAGAAGGGAGTGAGCACAGCACGGCCCTGCGCCCTGTCCTCCAAGCCACCGCCGACAGGTGACCTCCATCAGGGTGCCACACGTCCCTGGGTGGCCGTGTCCCACTCACCGGCTCCACGATGGCTGGTTCGCCCTTGTCCCCCTTCAGGCTGGGCTCCTGCAAGACACAGCGTGGCACCAGGGTGAGGGACGCGGTTGTGAGCTCGGTGCAGAGCTCTGAACCGCCTGCGCGGCCCCTGGACCCCATACCGTGGCCCCAGCTCGTCCGGCCGTGGCTGGAGGGGGTCCCGGTCCTCGTCCCCAGCGTTACCTGGGGAGCCTGGATCACCGTCTCCTCCCGCTCGGTGGGGCCGAACCGCTCCCGGCTCGCAGGGTCCCCATTGTAGTAGTCCTCATAGCCTGGTAGCTCCGCGCTGTCAGCCCCCGTGGCTCCATCCTCCCCGAATTCCAGCACAAGCTCCTCGCCGGTGTCCTAAGGGACGGGGAGATGGTGGGGATGGAAAGGGGGGGAAGTCCCCTGCCTGATGCAACCCCCAGCCCCGGTGGTACCTCAAAGGGATCGGTGTGGTTCAGGGTGATGCTCACGGTGGTGGCAAGGCTCGGGGTGACCGGCGGCGGGGAGCTGTCCTCCACAGACGGCGTTGGCGCGTTGGCCTTGGGCGATGCGGAAAGGGCGCAGGGTGAGGACGGCACCGCTGCGGCAGAGGGAGGTGCTGGCCCATGACCCTCGCGGGGTCCCACAGGGACTCCTTAATTTTGGGGTGTCCCCACCCTGCCGCAGCCCAGCTTTGGGACCCTAGAGCCGTTCTCTTGGGGCTGGAGAGGACACGGAACCTGGCAGCGGTGCTGGGGCAGAGGGGAAGGCGAGGCAGGGCTGGGCAGCTGGGGCTGCCGTTCCCCCGCACGTCGGGGCTGCACGGCCCCTGGCTCGGAGCAGCACCTGGAGCACGGCCACCCCTCGCTGGGGCTCTCCCCCCAGCCAAGGCTGAGTCATCAGCAGGAGGGACCACGGCCCCCGGGCCGCCCTTGGCTAGCATACGGCCTCCAGCTGCAGCCCTGACCCACTTCCAGAGCCAAGGGGGGATAAAGGCAAAGAGGGGGCTGCCTCGGGGGCTGCACCCATGGGACCCCCAGCGGGTCCTGGGACAAGGCCAGGAGCAGCGGGGATGGCTCAGCCCCAGGTGCAATCAGGACCGACGTCCTCACAGGCGCGGGGAGGAGCTGGTCTGGCCGGAACCCTGCAGTCACGTCCAACAGACCCGAAGGTCTCGCTCCACCGAGGCCAGCGCTGCTGGAGCCGGCCTGCTTTGCCCCAAACCATGCAAAGACGGGGCAGGGGAGCTGCTCTGGATGCAAAAGGCTGCGTGTGGCACGGCGTGAGCACCGTGCGCGAGCGCTGCCGGCTCAGGATGTGCTCTGGGATGCACCCAGGTCTGCCTTGGGCCATGCACACCACTCTGTATTGAAGCCAGATTTGGGTCTCAGCTGTCCCGGCTCAACGCAAGGAGCCGACCCGCGGCCGATGAGCCACAGAGTGGGGACACCACAGCCAAGCGCAAGCAGGTTAGCAGAGGCGGATGAAGCGGCCGCAGAGGCGGGTTAGTGACGCTCGCTACCTGGCTGGCCGCGGTGGAGGGCACGGAGGCCTCCTGCTGCTCCAGCAGCTCCTTGTTCCTCCTCTTCTTGCCCTTGCCCTTGCGCTTGCCTTTCCCCTTGCCCTTCTTGCCCTTCCTACGCGGGGTGGCGGTGGGCTCCGGGCCGCTCTGCAAGGGGCAGCGCAGAGGGCGGCGGGGAGAGAAACGTGGGCGTCAGGGGTCCCGGCAGGATGGGTGCTCCCGAGGGTCCCCCCAGCCTTTCGCCGTCCCTGTTTGGGTGCCTACCTCATCCGGGAAGGGGGCCAGGAGCGGGTAGAGCAGGGGCTGGTCGCAGGCTGGCATGTAGAGCTGGCAGTAGGAGTGGGCAGCCGCGGGGTCCGGCACGATCAGCAGCTGCTGGACGTCGCCCTGCGGCAAAGGAGAGGGTGCAGGGGGCGGCAGGAGGGGGTGAGTTTTCTGCCCCCCTCCCGGGACGCCCCGGATACGTGCCCTGTCTCTGCACAGCTCGGGGCAGCCAGCACGGACACCCCCTTGGCCCCGGCTGCTGGCACAGGGGGGGCAAGTGGACAAAGGCACCCTTGTCTGCTCGCCGGGGGGAAAAATAGGCGGGGGGGGGACCAGCCCCAGTCGCCTCGCTGTCTCAAAGCGTCTTCTTTGCCCGCGTCCCCTGACATTTGCAGTGGGCAGGAATGCGGGGAGGGGAATGGGGAGCAGCCCCCAGCACAAGTGACTGCAGTTCCTGAGTCCCCCCCATTTTCCTAACGCCTCGCTGCCAGGACAGCTGGGGCAACGGCACGAGGATTTTTTTTGGGGGGGTGGGCAGGGACTCACCTCGAACACCTCCTCGTCCAGGAGGCGCGCCCCGAAAAGCGTCACCCCCTCGGTGCTGACGACGGGCCGGGGTCCCCGCTCCAGTGGCAGCGTGGCGAGGAGGTGGCAGTCCACCAGCAGGGACACGTTTGTGCCCTCCACGGCCAGCGCCACGCGGTGCCACCTGCGGAGATGGGGCTGGGTCGCGCAAGAGAGGCCGGATCTGGCCCCCCCATGGCCCCGGCACTCACCTGCCGTCGGCGAGGTTCACCTTGCGGAAGACGGGGTAGCGCTCGGGGGCCGGTTGCCCATCCTGGTCCTCGTAGAGGAAAACGGGCGAGCGCCCGATCTCCAGTCCCAGCTGCTGCACGCCGCGTTCGTCGTAGATGGAGAGCAGGAAGGCTTGGCCGCCCCGCTGGGCACGCACCGTGGCCAGGATGGAGAAATCCTCAGGAAAGGAGGAATCTGCAGCAGGGAGGAAACAGGGGACATCAAACCAAAGCCCCAGGGACGCTCGCCGCCCTCAGAGCGGCTTGGTTTGCACCTCAAAACAGGCTCTGTGGTCGTACCGGGGAAGAGCTGCTTGGTGGGAGCGCTGAGCTGCGTGCGGTTGTCCACGCGGAAGGCGAAGTCGGGGTCCTCGGTGCCGGGGCGCTGCGTGCAGATGCCGGCAGTGACGGTGATGCCGTCCCGGCCATCCTGCATGCCCAGCGTCTGCAGCACATCCACGGGCACGGCTGCGGAGCGAGCGGAGACCCTTCAGTAGGTTGGGGAGCCACCGGAGCCCCCCCCCAAAACCGCCACCCGTGCTTCCAGCCGGGGACCGCCACCGCCACCGCCGCGTCCCCATCCCCCTGCCTGCATCCTGCCAAGCCGGGGCCGGTGCCAGGCAGCTGTGTGGGCCCAAGGTCCGGTCCGCGGCAGCCAGATTCCTTCGGCGCATTCCTCCGCCCCCGCGGCACGGGTGCACCCCACAGGGTGGGAAGAGCGGGAGACCCCCGTCGCCCCCTGCGTGCACCCCGCTTGGCTGGGCGATGGGAAGCAGGGCTAATCCCCGAGGGTTAATCCCAGCAGTTCCAGGTGTGTGTGGGGTGGGGGGGACGCGTGATGGGGGGGGATGAATGCATCCACATCAGAGAGCACCGGGCCCCCCGCCCGGGGCGGCAGCCGCACCGAGAAGCCTGTCCAGGCAAGCTGGGGAGAGGAAACCTGGGGGGGATCGATTCCTTCTGGGGGTCCCCAAGCTGTGCCCCCCACCTCCAGCCCATCTGGGGCACCCCAAGTGACAGCGGGGACGTGGCTGGGACTGGGAACGGGCTGACCCTGCTGCAGCCCTGCTGAATCTCAGGCCCTCCTGACCCCGGCGCATGGGTCCGGCTTCCTGCCCGCGCTCCCCAGGGAGGGCCCGTGGTGTGCCGGGACCCCCCCATCAGGCCAGGAACCCCCCACTGTTTCCCAGCGTAACGGCCGTGGGTGGCCCCGCAGCGGTTGCACCGGCCCAGCCCCGCGGATGCTTGGCCCGGGTGTGGGGGGCACGGGGGGCTGCGGGGTGCCAGGAACTCGGCTGTGGGCGTGGGAAGCCGAATGTCAATCCCCGTTATTTGTGCACCGGGGGCTCCCTGAGACACCCCCCCAGCAGCCCCCCCACCGGTGACTGGGCTTTGTGTCCCACCTGCTCCAAACCCCTACCAGGGAGGGGACACGGGTGTCTCCGGGGACACGAGCAACGGTGGGGTCCCTTAGGCTGGTGGGGGGGGGGGCACCCCTAACTCAGGGNGGGGGGGGCACCCTTAACTCAGGGAGGGGGCACCCTCACCCTGGGGGGCATGACCCCCACGCAGCCACCGCCTGTACCCTCCCACGGCCGGAGCCCCGCGGGACCCCCGCACCCCGGTGGG
>VXAL01018660.1:0-72179 GCA_013399475.1 Chauna torquata
TCTTTTTCTTTTTTTCTTTTTGTAAAGTTCTGCCATAACAAATACCACTTGACAAATGCTTCTTATTTCTAAACAAAACAAGGGTCATTATAAGAATGTGCATCCATTTTCTTCCAACACAATGTTTTAATATTGAAGATGGAAGGATACTGATGGCTGAACCATCAAAAGCCAACATTAGCTCCAAAAAGTAGGTCCCAGGCACTGCTGAGAGAACAAAACTTGGCCCCAAGTGTTTATGACTGGGGGAAAGAATTCTTGGCTTTTATAGCACGAGTTTTTCCTGGTGTTTGCTGGTGACCTAGAGAAAAGCACATTTGTCTCTGCAATGTGTGACATTTTGTTTGTTTGTTTGCTTGTTTTTTTAACCTGAAAAGAAAGCAAGCTATCCACTGTGCATCCTCCGAGCAAAGGTGAGCATTTCTAGGTAATAGACAGGGAAAGAGAAATCGCCATGAAACACGTTGTGCCTAAACCTCCCAATGGATTGGAAGGGTTCCCAGTTCGCCTCCCTGAGGAAGTTGTCTAAGCACGTGAAACAACGGAAAAATCCGAGAATCCACCTGAAACTGGCTTTCACTTCTGAGAGGCTCTGGGAGTAAAGAGTTAAAAGACACAAAAACGCCTTGGGCTGTGCTGTCTGGAAGTGGAATGGGGAACACCAGGAGGACAGACGTGCAGCTGCCACAGACGGCTCACACACGTCTCAGCCAGGAGGTGTGCAGCTTCAAACCATCCGCGGCCACGCGTCTTGGCTGAATCCAAGTGGCCATGCCCGGGGAAATAAATCCATCATCAGTCCGCCAGCACGGACAGACCTGTTGTTTTACTTCTGCTAGACGAAACTTGGTCGGAGCTTTCTGAAGGATGGAGATGAAACACGGATGAGTTATTTACTTCCAGTATTAGATTAACCACAGTATTGGAACAGCGGGCCCCGGTGGTTAAAATACTTCCATCAAAATGATTTATGCTTAGCTTTTGTAAGAAGATATTATATGACAGGCTATACCACGCTTAGCTGAACTCCATCTGAACGGTCTTAGCGCTGCCAATTTCCTGCAGTTTATACATAGATATAGATATAGATGATAGATGTAGATATAGATATAGATATAGATATAGATATAGATATAGATATAGATGTAGATGTAGATATAGATATAGATATAGATGTAGATATAGATATAGATATAGATATAGATATGGATATAGATATAGATATAGATACATACATATGCATATAAGTATACGTATGCATATGCATATATGAGTGCTCTTTTGTACCAGCGTGGAGAAAAAGCAAGCGAGCTGCGTGCTTCTGTGGACATCTCTCATCTCTTTATCACCACCTGTAATACTTTGCAGCCATCACACTCATGGGACCTGTGAAATCTGCTCAGAAATGGCACCCAAATCCTTCTTCTCTTGGGGCAGGGTGCGGGTGACCCTGGCCCTGCTCTTTGGAGGCGACCAGCTCTGCTGGAGATGCAGAGTGGCAGGACAAGCCTGCACAGAAAGCGGGATGAGGGCGAGATGTCAGCATGGAGCTGGCAAAGGAATAAATCCTCCTGCTGTCTCCCATGAGCCTGGCGCTGCCCTGGCTGAGCTCGACAGATGCGAGCTCTCAGCAGTCTGTAAAACACCCCATTTGGCACGGCTCGGCGTGGTGCGGCTTGGTGTGGTACAGCTCCGCGTGGCACCGCGGCCGCTCTGACCCAGCTCCCCATCCCAAGCCCATAGCCACGCTCCACTCCCAGACCTGCCGTCCCAACCCACTACCCAAACAACAACGTTCAAGAAGCTCCTGTTTATTCATTTTAAATATCCCTCCCCAGCGAGCGCTCATTAGCCAGACACCACGATACGAATCTTAGAGCAACAACCAGCAAAGTCTTCGTGAGCTTCGGAACGCGGGGCATTTGCGACGAGCCAGAGAAAACCCATCTCCCATCCCCAACCCAACAAGCAGCTTCGGACCGAGGCGAGCGCCCTGGATGTGAGGCATCAGTTTGGATGCGAGGCATCAGTTTCTCTTATTGCAGAAAATCAAAACAAAGCCGAGCATGGCAGGAGGTCCCCAAAGTCGGCAGAGGAACAGGCAGGGATCGAAGCAGCATCATTAGCAGGGCAAGGCTCACGTGCCAGCTCCTGCATCCCAAGAGGGGCGACCCAGCCTGGGAAGCCCCTCTGCCTCCATCCCCTCCCGGGTTGGGGGGCTCGATCTGTCATGGTTTGTTGGTGTCCGTGGAACATGGGGGTTACTCCTGATCAGGTGAAAGAGCTTGTCCTAACTTCATTTGTCTCTGCAACATCAGCATCTCACGGTAAATCGTACTATGCAGCACGTAGACCTAACCATGGCTTCAGCCCCTGAGGGCCAGAAGAAGACAGTGTGATTTAGCGAACACCCTGCTGCCTGTGATGCAGGGGGCTGCACAGGGCTCACAGATCTCTCGAAGTACAAGCTGAATTTCCATGTCCACCAGAAACTGTTTCGGCTGCCTCGTGGGGCAGACAGGAAGCCCATCCTGAAGCCCCTTGACGACCAGGGAGAAACACTCCTGCCAAGACCAAGGCACCATCCGTCCTGGTGTCACTACCACCTTTTTGTCTCAGGAACAGCTGGAGAAGCAACATATACTTGCAAAACAGTTTTTTTTCCTAACTTAAACATTTTATTTAATATTCTCCCCTCCCTTTGAGTAGCATCAAGTGTTCAGTAAAATATACCAGCTGGTCAACAGGCGTGGTTGCCTGACCTTCTCTGCACTGCTCACTATTCCATAAACCCCATCAAGGCACTCTTACTCCACTCCTCACTAAATAAAACAGCCTTAATTTGCTTAACCCCCTCCTCCTCCACCTGTGGAAGACTTCCCAAGCTCCTCATCATTCCTGCTGCCCTTTGCTGGCCCCACTACAGTTATGATTCCCTCCGGTTTTGGCACAGGATGGCTCCCCGAGGTGCTCCTGTCAATTTATAGATGTCTTTCAGGTACCAGCCATCGCTCTCCAACCCCTCATACGAGAGGCGAACACCTCCGGTGCTGCTGGAGGTGAGCATCTTGTTGGCGGGTGCTGCACTGAGGGGGGAGCTGCGGCGTTTTCCACCTTTTTGATCATTTTTTCCCTCTCACGCTGTTCAAGCTAGGCCCACACAAACTTCCCAAACCTCCCTGCTCGCCTTCATGCTTAGCAAGGTGCCGAACGACTAAGAAATGTTTACGCTATGCCAGCCAGGCAAAAAACAGGAGAGAGGTTTTTAAATTCTTCATCTCAACGCGAGTGCAACGTTGAGGAGGAAAGGCCTTTGGTTTAGCTCCAGCCGGTCTCCTCCTGGGACGGGGGCCAGGCACGCAGTGCTGGTGCTGCAGATTGGGCTCCAGCTTCAGGTTAGAGGACGTTACGTGAACTTGCCTGCTCATTGCAAGAAAGGATATTTCTGCTTAGAAACTGTCAGCTGGACGTTTATGGGAGGAAGCAGTGAAAAAGTTAACGCCGCCTCTGGGATTGTCGTCGTGGGGCGTAGAGTTAAAGGCTGGCCAAAAATCCCTGTTTCCCCCACCGCTGGGACCCTCAGGATGTCTTAATGGTGCTCGTCGCAGCCCTGCGGCTGGATCGGGAGGCCGGTGGGACAGCACCGGCGCTCTCGGCAGCCTCCACGCCTGGCACCGGCTGCTGCTGGCACGCGGGGACGTTCAGGGAGGGGACACGGCAGGGACTTCAGATTCACAGAAAAGATGGGTTTGGCCCATAAATCCCCTTCAGTCCCCGGCTCTGTTGAAAGTATTTCACCATGCAGCATCCATATAGCTGAGGGAGAGGCATATTTTCCTCTTCCACATTAATTTTCTTTGGTTTTCCACCAAGGAAATAAACCTGTCTTTAAAAAATGAAATGGAACCAAAGGGAAAATGGTTTTGCTTTCTCACAAATGCCCCTCCCCTTTCTTTTCTGGTGGTGGGATGGAAAATTATATGGGAGGTGGAAAGAAAAGAAGGAAAAAAATGTTGTTTAGAATGATATTTTTCCCCATGGAAAACTGTAAAAAAAAAAAAAAAAAAAANAAAAAAAACGAGTTAATCAAAAAGAGCTGAACTGCCATGCTTCTCTTGGGGTCACCTCATCCCTCTAAGCCTCTCGCCCTGCAGTGACGCAGATATTTGCATTCCTGCTCACACTGCAGCCTTCAGGCTTTCCTGCAATACAGTGGTATAAACCAAACAGGCAAAGGTTATGGACAGAGAAGGGGACGAAAGAATAAATTGGATCCCTCCAAAGCTACATGCGGCCTTCTGGAAACTCGTATGGCTGTAAGCCTCTCACGGCTCGTTGCTCCAGAGCAAATGAGCTGGTGGTCTCCAACCAATGATGGGCAAATATCCAACCCTCAGACCCTCCGTCACGGAAAGACGGCGGTCGTAGAACATCTGAGCGGTGTCTGCTGGACAGGGAGAGCACTCAGAGATGGGACACATGCACAAACCCTTGCCATCCCCGAAGGAGAGCAGAGGACACCAGCGCTATTTTGGCGATGCACAGTAGCCCGCAGAGTGATGAAGATGGTGCCCTGGATCCCTGCCAGCCATTCCCTTGACAGACTGCTGTTTTTTCTGTAACGGGTAACAGAAGTTCTCAGGAGAAGAGCATGCGAAAGAAATTAAGGACCGAGTTCAAAACCAGGCAGGATCTAATCCACCCAGCTTAAATTCTGATGTCGCATCCAATTGGACCTCATCCCAAGACGGGATGTGCCACACAATCAAGCCAAGCTCCAGCGGGGCAGGCTGTCCTGCCTCAGACAAGGCAACATCCCCCGGCGGGGTGGGCTGGTGCTGCCAACGGTGCTGAGGCCAAGCTGGAGATAGGTGCTACGTCCATCCATGAGGAGCCACCAAACGGCTGGGGTGATTTTTCCAACCTGCCACTAATATTTTTCTCAGTGCACGGGGATTTCTGTAACTTTTCACGCATATGGAGATTTTATTTTTCCCTTCTTTTTCAATTACATGTTTCATTAACCGCCTGCACCTCCTGATTTGCTGCTGACTAGCTGAAGTTTTCAGACTGAAGAAATGAAGAGGGAAATAAAGCAATGATCTATTACCATTTACAGCTGCCATGGGATGCTGCAAAACTTAATCAGTTGTTTGTAAAATGCTTTCAGTAGCAGGGAAAAAAAAGCTGGAAAAGCAATCCCTTGCTGAAGATAATTTCCACCCCATCTCCCTCTCAATTCTCTTTTAAAGAAATGCCTGGGGAAGTGGAAGTCCTTGAAGTGTGTCCCACTGATGGCAGCTCTAGGTTCTCTGCTAGAGATGGCTCTCAAAGCCTGGGTGGCAATATTTCTGGTCCTTCCAACTGGTCACAAGGCCGTGCGGTCACTTCTCTCCTGGACACACACACTACCCAGGGATAGCCAAAGAGCCATCCCTGAGCACCAGCAGGTCAGGAGATCTCCCTCTGGCTTTGCCCAGTGAGGAAGCACTATCTGTGATGAGCTTCAACAAGACGTGGTGCTAGTTGCGCAGGACACCATGCCCTCTCCTTGGTTTGACCCAGGTTCAGAAGTCCTCTCTGGTCAGCTCTGCCCACAATAGGTGGATTTAGCCAGCGCTCCTCTTTTCTAAAGTCCTCCAAATTTCAACTGGAAGAGTTTGTTTCTGTAAAACAGGCTGGTGAGAATGATGCCCATAGTGGTATTCCCCAGTGGAGAGTAAATACCTTCACATCCAGCCCTAAATCCCAGGGTCAGCAGGGTCATCTTGTTGGCTCCTCAGATGGGGTTTTTGAGGATGAAACCATCACCTCCACTTCTGACTAGACCAGTCCAATAGAACTGCTGACCTGAAGCAATTCTGCCTGGACTGACAGCTCCAAGTAGCACTTTCTCAAGAAGAAAGACAGCAAGTAGATGGATATAGGCCTCTGAATGAGACAGCCCCTTCCAGTTCACCTCTGTTGAACCACGCGAGGAGCGCACGGAGCGGCTTCAGCTCACTCTCAGGCGTCACCGCTGCCACAGCAGCTTTAGAGGAATTTGGCTGGTCCCACACTCGCACGTTCCTCCCTGATAATACCTCTCCACTCCCCAAGTCAGCCCACGTTAATCGCATACAACATCTCAAAGACCACCCAGATTGCACTGCAAAGCTTTCAGCGATGGATAAAAATAACAATTGCATTGAGAGAGGCTAAGTTCCGTGCCAAAAAGATTAGCAGTGGGAAAATTCCTCCTTTAGGGAGCTTTGCAGCCAAGGCCCAGCCATTAGGGTTCATGACCGGCAGCATGCCCCATGTACATTTAACAGCTATTAGTAAAAGCTGGGAAGAAGCGTCAGTCTGGTGACTTCCACTAAATCTTGTCTTTGTCCTCATTCATAAAAGAGAGAGTGTGGTCAGGCCAGCCATCCCGGCAGGACGATTGGCAATCAGCACTGAGTTTGATTTATCAGAGATGTTACAGGGGGAGCTGGTGATGGTACAGGAAGGCTGTATGCACTGGAGCGTCATCTTTCTCTCCCAGCAACAAACTGCTAAAAAAAAAAAAAAAAAAACAAAACCAGAAAACTGTGAGGGTGTTAGAGAAGGAGGAATCACCTCATTTGTTTGTCAAACAGATTTCCACTGAACATTTCCAAGGACAGGGATCCATACATAGCCACCCCAAAGCATCAATGAGGACACCACTGTGTAACGAAGAGCCAAGAAAAGGGCAGGAGCAAAACTATCGATTCCAGAGAAAAATATTCCTCTGAGGTGAAAGATGAACACTGATCCCCCTCAAGCATTTTTTGATTTGCAGAAAAGCGAGGAAGGGAAAAAGAGGCCTGAAGTATTTGCTACATACAAGTGAATTAACCTGCCACCGTGCTGGTAGAGAGCTCCTGCCGCACTACCCGGAAAGGCTGTCGTGATCCTGTCCATCGCCTGAAAAGGTGAATTGGAGATCTCTGCTAGCTCGGAATATTTGGAAACCTTTTAAATGTGTTTTTCTTCCTTGGGTATCTCAAAGCCAAGGACTGTTGAGTCCAGCCTCTTCTGAGAAGATATATTTGAAATAGTTGTGCTGATGTTTGTACCTTTCATGGTCCTGTTAGTACTGAAGTGACAAATGTGACTTTGTGTAACCAGCAGGAATTGACAGTGGATGAATCGGCTCAGTTACGAAAGCAGTAAGTCAATAAAGCCCAAAAAGCTTAATTAAGATTCTTTCTAGTCAGAATAGCCCCATTCATAAGCACCGAGCTGTCTCACCCAGGCATGCCAGGGGAATCATGTGCATGAAATAAAACTTATCATTTTGCAAGTGTTTTTGTTTGTTTGTTTGTTTGTTTTGTTGTTGTTGTTGTTTGAAATAATAACAAGCCTTAACTTCTCGATTTTTGTAGGAAATCTGAGATTTTTGCAAAAGTTTTAGAGCAGTTAGTCATAGTCCAACATAGGAAAAATGAAATTTAAGCATGAACTGGTCTTTAGGTGGTCTGTAAGTCAAGTTCTGTGGCATCCTACCAGAGGCACGCTCTGTCCATTGGAAGGATTTGGGATGGACACGGAGAAGCTTGTCCTCTACACATCCAATTGCTGACTGTTAAACATTCCCTGTGGAGTTTAAATGATACATCCATTCTTCAACCCTTTCCAACTTTTGCACAAAGCTGCCCTCAAAATAATTCAGGAAAGTCTATTATATAGTTTTACACCTGTTTTTGCTAGAAAGAACACTTCAACGCTTGACCATAGAGGTCTTTGGACTTTATGGACATAATTGGATTTGTTTCGTGGCCTTTCGTCCTTTAAATCTAATGAGAGATACATGACTGATTTGGATACTTTTACAGTGCAGTGCGGACATCACCTTTACGTTATGTACAAAAAGATAAATCACTTCAGAAAGGCAGGAGGGTCTTGCAGAACTGTTAGCCCAAGATGCAGAAGCCCTTATTTAGTCTCCATGCATGCACGAAGTATTCCTGGTTTTTGTTTGTTTTCTCCCCTTTGTAGACAATAGATTTCCCTTTCCCCATCTCCAGCCAGTTTCTAACCACTGTTAAGAAGAAGACTGTCTATAATCTACAGACCAAGATACAGACTCATCAGACACTGTGTCTGATGAGGAACAGGAAACCGCCGGGAGAGCAGGTAACAGTAATATCTGAAGATTAAAACCATTTATCTGAACCCCACTCTATTGGGAACATGTTGAAAATTCTTCCGGGTGAACCAAGAATTGCACGGGATGACAACTGTGTAGAGATAACCATGGCAAAAAAAAAGAATGCTAAACACCTTCCAAATTAATTAATAAGTTCCACCCCTCCGAGGCCTTTTTCTGAGATTCCCAGGCACCTTTTCCCTGTTTTTGATTGATTTTACTTAATCATAGAGCTTGTTAGTCCCTAGCAAACACCCCAAATTAATGGGGCTGCTGCATCAAGTTTGACCTCCTTTGGATTCCACACGTGGGATTTAGTGATGGTGCCACCCAGCCAGATGTTTCCAGTGCTTTTTGAAAAGAAATGCATCTCTCCTTTTATTGGACACCATGGCAAGAGAGCCCACATGGAATGTAAACTCTGTGTGCAGAGATATATATTTTCTCTCACTGTTTATAAACATATAGAGTCCAGTTCTTCCCCCACAGGGGTTATACGAACCCAGAATTTGTCAGCGCTGGAGAACACACTCCTGATTTATACTGAAGTAAGTGAGCGAATTGTTTGCAGGAGAAAAAATAGATCAGGCAAGCAATTGCCGCTTTTGCATATAGATTTGAATACACATGCAGCACAATATTTAGATTAGTTGCAATAAACAAACTTGCCTCAAAACCCACAAGAGCAAACCTCGGACCCAGGGGGAAAGTCAGGGAAAAACAGTCTCGTCTTTCCTAGTGGGAAGGGAGGTTGCTCAGACGTGAAAAATGCCCTTGGCAACACCTCGCTTTGGCATCTGCTTTGATATCCCTGGGCCTGGCCTCAAATTTTCTTTCCTAAAAGAGCAGGGCCAGGCTGTCAGGAACTATACGCCCACAGACCCGCAGAGATGGTGCTGGCTTCTCACCAGCTTCTTGCTCGCTTGTGGGTCAGAGCTCCTTTTCCTCACCGCTTCTCCTGCCTTGCTGCCTGGCCGTGCCCTGCTCCACCCCTTGTTTGCTGCCCTGCAGAACCGCAGGCCAGTCCTAGGAGCCACTAAAGCCAGATTGCTGGGTCGGGTCTATTTTCTCCCATCCAAATGCTGTCCCAGCCTTCAGTCCCTGCAAAATCACCCCGTGTTACCACATCACTGCTCAACAGCTCTCGGTGCTAAGTTCTAGCTATTGCCTCACCTCCAGTTGTTCTGCTCTCCCCATCATTGAAGAAACTCCCTGATTTTTATCAGAGAAGGAAAGTTTAGGCAGCTCAAAGGAATTTATGCACAGCTAGACAGGACATGAGACACAGATGATCAATTTACTATAGAAGATTCAGAAGAAAGAGCCTCTGGGACCACATTTCCATGGTCACTAGCTTCATCCGGGCCAGGCTGGGGAGGGAGCACACGGTGGCATCTCCGTGCACTAAGCCAGCGTGAGCGTGCATGCACGCCTGAACACGTGCATCGACGAGTTTTACGCTGGCTTTTGAAGAACTGACACTCTGATCTAGCATAACCTGTATGAAGACAAATGCACCCCCCTTTAACCCCCTTCTTATTGTCTTGGAATGAGAGAGACAGACAGATTAAAAGAATCAAAACATTTCAGCTGGAGTTTGTCCTCTCAGGGTTTCTTGCGTTAGTGCTAGCATACAGCAAAACACAAAAGCCCCTTCAAGACTAGTGCAACCCTTCTGGGGAAGGGTATGGCCGTGCAACCCTAATTTTTTCTGAATCTGCAATTTTGCGTTGAGCAAGGTTCCAATAAAGAAAACAGTACCAGTCTGCAGTAAACGCAATCCTCAGCATTTTCAGAGGTGAAGTGCCAAGCTCTGCACTGTGCTGCCTTTCACGTTTCACTTGCGACCTTGCCAGTAAAGAAGTGAGACACAGACTGTGCTTTCCTCCCAGTGCTTCTGTCCCAGACTGTCTCATCCAAGTGAAAGCTGGTGGATGCAAATAAAGAGGTCGTGCTTGTAGGTGCCCCACACCCAAACTCAGGCCCTTAAGGCTCTAGCAGAGCGATTTAGGTAGGATAAGACTCGTCTCTGTTTTGCAAAACTGCAAGTTCCAGATATGCCTCTACAGTCCATGGGAGCACAAGAGTCACTCTCTGTGCTCAGGAGGAAATAAGTAACACCGGGAAAGAGGCAGACTGGTGTTGCACCCGTCAAGGTGGCAAACATCTGCAGGCGGGATAGCTACTCCGTGCATCAAGATGCACACGGGCCCGCTGTACCTGACAGCCAAACCTGCGTCCAACCCCTCTGCAAATGAGGCATAGCTCCAAATGTATCGCAAGCTGCTGCTATCCAGCAGAAAGCCATGGGGAGCCCAACTCCTTTTGTCCCAGCGAGTCCACGCCATCTTCTGTCCCATCCATGTGGTCCAAAGACAGTTGAATGCAACCACACTAAAACCCAGCTGTGATTTATCTGTTGGGTGCTGGTAAGGCGGGGACCTTGGATTACTGCGAGTACTCCAGCGTGGGAAACGGAGGCTGGAGCTGCACCTTCAAGGCCTGGGTATACGAACTCTGAAGGGAATATTTCCCCAAAGTCTTACAGCAAATAAGAAACCTTCTCCCTCTATGTCAGGTGGGAAACTGAGGCACAGAAGGATCAAAACAGCAGGAAATCCATGGCAGAGCTTGGAAGTGATTCTATGGCTACTGCCTGAAGTCACAAACCTTGTTTCCTCTCCTTCAAGCATCTTCACCAAGGACTTTTTTTCTTTTTGGCTCCTGTAAGAGGCAGTGGCTTGAACACCGACATCCGCAATAAGAAGCAGCTTGTGTAGCCCTGTACCCTGCCTCCAGCCAGGACGGGATGCCCAGGAGTACAGGGAAAACATCCGTAAAATGATTTCTCTAATCTACGCAGGCATGTGGTTTCTGTTAATGGGCTAATAAAAGGCATGAAAATCAAAGTACATTAATTCGATAGCTGGAGTGCATATGGAAGAGATAATAAGGATGGTTAGCATCAGGTGTCCTTACAAGACATTAGAGAAGCCACTAATATTTCAACGTCAAATATTTCATGATACTTGCAAGGCCAAGCTCTGATCATAATGCATTTTCTGACCTCAGTGTTGCTGTTATTGTTGAAATCACGTGAATGTACTCGTACCAGAATAAAGCACTGTATATATACATGTGCTTGCACACACACATATTTACAGATATACACATACACATGCAGGAGGGGATACATAAATATCTGTAGCTCACAAACGAGCAGTTTCAGGAAACTGCAGGACACAAGGGAGGATTTTGTTTAGAAAACGTTTTCCCCCTTCCTCCCTGCAAGACGAGATCTCTAACATCTGCCGTCCGTCTTCTTCCAGCCAAGCCAAAGGGGTCGCGAGCACAAAACGGGAACCGCACAGAAAGGTCGTGCTTTGGTATCGAAATCGCTGGGTTTCAGACGGATGGAGAGCGCTGACTGCCGTTATCCGCTGCAGCTTCTGTCGGCCGGGGCTGCAAAGGTCTGGCGGGGTGCTGCTCTCGGTTGCTTTGCCACGTTGAGTGAAAGAGTCAGGGACACTTCTCACGGCCAAAACAGGCCAGAGGAAAGTATAATCTCCAACGCTGTCTCTCTCTCGCTCCATCCTCAAGCACCATTTCATGGCTGTGTCTGACTACGGGTGGAGGTGCCTCGCTCTCTTCATCTGTATTTTTAATATTCTCACAGATGGAATCGGGGATCATCAAGCTTAATAAAACTCAACATGTTTAGAAAAGCGGAGTAGGGCAGAAAGAGGGCAGATAAATATACATACAGAGAGAGGGAGAGAGATGTATTTGTATAAATATACACTGAGATATGTGTATGTATGCAAATAAAACCCCAGGAGAGGGAGGAAGGGAAAAGCCGTGTTACAGAGAGGCAGCTCTGCTGGAGCGAGACGTGCTGCCAGGGGCAGGGGCAGACGGAGGTGGGCAGCTCCCAGGAGTCAGCGTGGCCACGTGCTGGGATAGCACCCCTCCAGGAAAGAAAAAAATGCTGCTTTAATGGCAGAACTGGACCAGATTAGTGTCTGAGAAGGCTCTGGGGGACGGCCTCGAGCTCTGGCTCGGGCCAAGAGATGCCCCAAAGTCAAGTGGTGGAGCAGTCACCACCACCATGCTTGCGGGACCTCTTGTGGAGCAGCACGGGTGTAAGCCTCCGTGACACCACTTGGGCTGGGGTCCCTGGCTGTGTCACTCATTATTTGTGAGACACCGTTTGAAAAGCACCCAACGGGCAGCACCGGTCTGTCTGGGGACACCAGGCTAGGGCAGCCACAGCTCATCGCCAGGAGAGGAAAGTGGATGCGACCAAGTGACCAAGTGGATGATGGGGCTTTGGGCAACCTGGTCTAGTGGAAGGTGTCCCTGCCCACGGCAGGGGGTTGGATTAGATGATCTATAAGGTCCCTTCCAACCCAAACCATTCCATGGAGGGTGCTTTTCATTCCTCACACCTCTGCAGCAAAATCTTTGGATGCTTGCAGGACCTTAACACTGTGAAGGGTTTGCGTGGCTCCCTGTCAGCTTCCGGACTGCTCATCTCTGGGGGATGCAGGGCTGAAGCAATTCAGCAGGTGGTAACACCGCCAACCCCAGCTAAGCCTGTACCCCTGCGAACAGCGTGGCCAACGCATCCCCCACCGGACACGTGTTGGCATGGGTGATTCAACCAGGGGCACATCTCAGCATTTGGAATACCTCAACATCTGATGGCTTGAGGTGCTGCACGACGAGAAAAGTGGATGGCCACCAGCCAGAGGAAGAGGGCCACCACCAGAAGCAGAGATTAAATGGGCAAAGGCGGGCACGTGTTGCACCCTGAGCAGTGCAGAGCTCTTGGAGTTTGACTTCCAGCCCAACCACTCCCTCGGGAGATTAGATCCTCATGGCTGCAGGAGAAGATTGATATCAAACATCTTTCCCTGCTCTGGGATATTCTTTTAGGAAGGTAGTGCCAAGCCACATGGAAGCACACCCTTCCTTCACGTCAAGCCATGCGTGACAGCCTCCAGCGCGGCAACGGCTGCTCAGAAATCCCTGCTGGGGCTAAGCAGCAATCTGAACCATGAATCATACACGCTTAGCAAATTCCTATTGTAAATGTCTGGCAGATGAACTTACATTGGGCTTCTGCAGAATGAGAAACGTGTGCCATTTGCATAGGAATCAAATCAAATGAGGCCTCCTCCTTCCTTCCATTATCCCAAAGAGGGGAGTTTGACGAAGTATCTAGGGGGACTGAGCTTGTAGTCTTGAAAGAGCAAAGTTTTTCTGTTGGAAAACTTGAATAGCCAAGCCCTGGGAGATTGTGGAACTCACTTCCTGCAGCCATCAGGAAAAAGGTGAAACTGAAATATTCCACCCAGGAAAGGCCCTTGGGAAAACAAAGCCTACTTGTTCGGTGCCGATATTCCTCCTCTTTCGTTAATGGGAGGAGGGGGCCCTCTTTACACGCTTGTCCAGAAAGGAAGCAGGGTCCTTTCTCTAATCAGCTCCCCCTGCCACCAGCTTGCACACCCAAGCACAAAATCCTTTCATGGCCGACACGTTAGCTGCACCCATTCAACCCCATTTCTGTGTCACCTCTTTCCTGTGGGTCCAGCCATCCGACAGAGACTGCACGCCCAGCGAGGCAACCTTTCCCAGTTTAATTAGTGCGGCCCTCCTCATTCAGACCCTCTGACCACCACTGCAGCAAATGGCAAACAGCGGAGAGGAACAGAAAGCTGCAACAACGCGATTAGCTCCCTCCATGCTCAAGAAAAGCCCTTGGGGGGTTCAGGAACGGCAGCGAATTGCTGCACCCAGCCACCAGAGACATCCCCGTGCTTTGAGCACCGGATGAAAGACTTGGGGGTATTTTTCCATGGGATGAAACAAACGTCACCACCCATATACATGGTAGTTAAAAAAAATAAATCTCTTTCTGGACTAGCTGTAGGTGGAGCTGGATACATTCCTCTTCTGATCAAAGCCCAGGAGCCTCCCAGCATGTAACCTTGAAAGGCTTTTCATTAAACGCAATTGCAAAAGGTGGAGGGGTGGGGGTTTTACTGGAAGGGGTTTGGGATGGCCGGAGCAGGCTGTGGTTGAGCAGTTTAACCTTCCCTGTCTCTCAGCACTGGGGGAAGAACTCGTGTTTTGCACGAAACCGAGCACTACGCGGCTGCTGCTGACATAAATCTGCTTTTAAGCTGCACGTTGCGAAGAATACCCCAAGGCTTAACATGCTGGTCCAGGTGCTTATGGCTGCAAGCCCAAGCCAGACAGGCCTTGCACCTCCTAATCCCCAAAAACCAGGAGCAGAAGAGCAGGAGTCAGGGGAGGGAGGGAGCTGAGGAAGGGAAAAGATCAGGGGCCAGCGTGGACGCAGAAGGATTTGCCCCAGCAAAGCTCCTACACAGCCGCCGGACTGGGACTCAGCCCAAGCCCCGCTTCCTCGATGACAGTTGCTGTAAATTTGGGGCAGCCTTCTCGGGGCAGCCGAAGGACACGCACCGCGGGTCCTGCCCTGGGTCCGCTCCCGTTTGAGGTCAGCAGGGGTTTTGCCAGCAATGTGAATAGCAACAGACTCCAGAGGTGGGCTTCTCATCCAGATGCTTGGAGCTGTCTTAACTCAAAAACCCAGCAGAAAACCATTCGGTGTTTTCGTTGGATCCCTTTTTTGCCAGGTTAGGGAGTCCGACAAGCGCTGAAGCCAGCACTAGATAAACAGAGAGAGTGCAGAACTAAAGCAAGGATGATAAAAAAGGGAAACCTCCACTTCTTTCAGGCAGTGAATTGTTAGATTGCCTCCAGCTGCCTCCCAGACCCAAAC
The DNA here is from genome assembly GCA_013399475.1 of Chauna torquata. Taxonomy (NCBI): domain Eukaryota; kingdom Metazoa; phylum Chordata; class Aves; order Anseriformes; family Anhimidae; genus Chauna; species Chauna torquata. The sequence continues at coordinate 14,970 of VXAL01018660.1, forward strand.
CCTGGGAGCCAGGAAGGAACAGGGGAGAGGGAGAGGGAAGCCACACACGAGTTGATACGAAAACTGGATGTTAGCCACAGCATTTCTGTGCATCGCAGGGTACAACGCACCCCCACACGGACCACAAACCATCCAGCGAGGACGAGGTGAATTGTCAGAGTGGCAAGAGTGAAAGCAGACAAATATTTCAACGCTTTGCCTTGGAAGTGGTGGGAGATCAGAGGACACGCGGGTGCAGTCGGCCAGCCCACTGCAGGACAGCAAGAAACGGCCAGGTGCTACAGAAACACCAGCCAGAAAGCAAGGATTAAGGGAGAAAGGAAAGACAGCAGAATACAACCTGCCCAAGAACCAGGTTCTGGGTTGGGCAGGCAACAAGCTCACTATGCCAGCTGGGAGAGAGAGCCCACGCAGGCACACTCGGAAGAAAAACGGGGCTGTCTTGAGCCATCGCGTTTGGCCTCAAGATCCAAATTCCAGAGTAAAACTCTGCCTGTAGGAGGAAGAAAGCAGCCTGTCAAAAGCCAAAGGTTGAAGACTCTTTGCATTTTTCAGGTTGACCCTCCAAAACAGAACAGAGAAAATTCTTAAAATGCATCTCTCAAGACATCCCCCGGCACCTGCTGAGATGTTCCTGAGAGCTGGTATCTGGTGATGGTGACAGGCATTGCACAGGCTCCCAGACCAAGGAGGGAGTGACGAATCCAAGGGTCTCAGCTACTCCTCTTGCAGGTTCTGGTGCCCTCACGGGTGACAGAAGAGCACAAAGTAAGTCTTCCCAAGGAAGGAGAGGCAAGATGCACTCTTGTACTGCTCCCCACTCTTTTGGGGGCTGCCCCCACGAACAAAAACTGCTAAGCTGTGTTCAAAGGTTCAGCCATGACATTTGGGGTGGCTGGAACAGGGGAGACAGTGAAATAACTTCAAAAATAAAGTAGGAAAAGCGTAAGAAAAATGTTCTCGGAAAGAAATGGAGTAGGTTTGTCTCATCCCTGGCTCCTGCTGGTTTCGTCAGGTGTCCCCAGTTACTGCATGCAAGGACCGGGGAATGACAGGCCCACATCTGCCTTTCCTGCTGCCTCTGTGATCTCGCAAATCCCCCTTTTCCCTCTTTTCTTCCCAAGATGGAGCAACCCCAACGCTTCCAGCCTCTCCTTCAACTGCTAACTCCCCTCCTTGCCCCATTTCAGCCGGACCTGTCTCCACCGTGCTCCTCCCGAGATGCAGGGCCAAGAGGTGCCCTCAGTGCCCAAGGCCCAGGAGCACCCAACGGCACGCTGTCTTCCTCTCATCGCCCTCCTCCGGGAGGCTGAAGATGTGAAAGCACCTGGCCCCCAGCACCTGCAGCCCCATTGCTGGCTCTTCCTCGCCCACAAGAGTGATCAATAAGCCCTAACCTTTTCTTCCTGGCCCATACGATTTATTGTCCCATGTTTTTAGAGGAGGTTGCTGTAGCTACTCCAATGATGGGCTACAGAGAGAGCGTTGGGGTGGAAGCCTCAAGCAGCTTCACCCCGAATGAAGATTACTGCTGCCTTTCCCTACTCTATGCTTATTAAGCTAATCAGGAGAAAGTGAGGTGTCGTCTAGCTGAGACCATAACTCCCAGTCCTTACCTGGGAGACCTGAAGTGCCAGGTAAGAAAGAGCATCATTGCTGTCATTGCAACAGCTGGGGAAACTGAGGCACGGGAGGCGATGTGACTTCTTCCTGCTCACCCAGCTGGCCTGCGGCAGAGAATCCATCCCTGCAGAGCTATGGCCCAACCTGAGGCCCGCGGGACCAGATGTGGGGCCATGTCCTGCAGCTGTCTGCAGCGAACGGCCCCCGGGGGGGATGCACCGAGAGGGCTGCCCGAGATCAAGCCGTGAGGAGTTCTCTTTGCCTTAAGTTCCCGCAGGGAGGATTTGCTGGATTTTGCAGTCTCTGTAGAGAGACTCTTTGTAAAGCTCAGGGAGGCTCAAAACTTCTTTTCCACATTTAAGCTACAAAAGACGTATACTTCAGCTACAATTAAGAGGAGGGGGAAAAAATAGTACTTAGCTTTTTATTACCCTGTGAAATAGGGGATGTAGCAGAACGATTTCAGCTCCCCGGAGCAAAGTGCCTGGTGACAGCTAGGGGAACCTTGTGTTCGGCTAGCCCCAGGCCACGGTTTCAGAGGGCGAAACCCTCTCCTCCAGACCCCCACCAGACCCTTATTCCCACCAGCTTTGTCTTTGAGAGGAAGATGGTGAGCTTTGAGAGGACGGGCTGTCGTTTGGAGCAGGCTTGAAGATATCGCTGCAACCCGAACAGCAGCCACCTCATGCCTCCTCGCCCTGGAAATAGTTTCTCTGCCGTGTGCTGGGGGATAAATCTTTTAATTCTCCAGGAGACCCTCCTGCCTGGTTTGTGCGGCTCAGTTCGCACCGTAACACGCTCGCTTCCCTCCGTTACCTCGGCGGGTCCCGAGGTGCGTTTGCACACACCAGCCTCGGCATCGCATCCCACCGGGTGCACGGGCACGGGGTTCGCTCTGTGTGGGGGGGCAGGTTTAACGCAGGCAAACCAAATTTCATCCGGGAGAAAGGTGAAAAGCTAAACATCTCCCCTCTTCAGAGAGAGAGAGACACAGCCCCGGAATTCCTGTTTATAAAACTGCAATCAGTGCAAGTGCAAATTAGGCAGGATCAGTCAAGTGTAGGAAATTGCCATCAGAATTTCTTTTTTCTTTTTCTTTTTTTTTAAAAAAAAGCAATTTAAAACCGCTCTGGTTGCTGAGCTTTCGTAAAAGCTTTCCACGACTGCATTTCTATGTTGCATGTCACCATGGAAGACACTCGAGATGCAGTGAATTTCCCCAAGTTAATTTGAATTATGCCACAAAACAGATGTGTTCTTTGGTGCACAGAGAACCTTTTTCTTTAATTTCAAAACGGCTGCTGCCACATCAGATCGGCTCTTATTATTCCACCACATCATCTGACGTGACATAACGAGTCGTGACACCCTCCTATAGCATCAAGAGCCACGGTAGCAACTACACTCGAGTTGGGAAGAGTAGTTACAGCACTGTTGTATGTAGGAACAGGTTAGACGGGAAGCTGGGGCTACTGTCTTGACAGGAGAAGGTGTTTGGGAAAGGAGGGATTCCTCTTTCTGCATGGCGAGGCTGGCGCGAGGCGTCAGTACCAATTAAGACCTCACAATTAAGCGGCACGCAGGAATGAAGGTGGAATTAATTGGTGAATCGTATGGAATTTCACCCTCTGGGCTCAGTTCCCAGCTTGTGGGAAACGACACGGATTTAATCAGAAGCTTTGAAAGCAGGAAGAAATCATTAGAAACACCCAGCCTGGCCTCTTGCGTTGGAGCAGGTTGTGCTTTTCACCCAGAAATTCCTACATCAAGTCCAATAACCCAGGGCTGAGGAGGAATCCACCTCTGCATGACAGCTATAAACCTGAGAGAAAGCTGGGAAAAAATGCACAAGATCCTTTGGACATCTATTCCAGCGGTTAAAACCCTCGTCACTAAAAAGCATTAACCTAACGCCCACGCTCTGCCTTCAGCTCGCAGACCCTGTAGCTGGCTGGGTCGCAGGCGTCGCTACAGCCAGCGCTCGGTGGTGTGCAAGTGGCTCACCCAGGCCAGGCTTTGCAAGGCCACGAGTGCAAGACCATCCAGGGCAACCTCACAAGTGCTCTGTTGAGCTAGAAGAGGCATCGCTCACCCCTACAAGGCCTTCCTCTGAGATCTTTCCACCTCCAAGGGGTAGCGCGAGGACCTCAACACACCGCTCCGTCACCGATCACCCTTTACTGCTACCTTTCCCCCGATGTCCTTAGAGCCAAATACATACATTTTGTGTTTAGTTCTTTTGCCTTGTCTAATCACCACATTTCCAACCTTCTCCATGCCTCCGGATAACCCAACCAATTGTAACAGCAAGCTTGACCTTCACTTCGTGAGCTCCTGAAGGCTGGGGCTGTACTGCAGTCAGAAACAGTTGCAGTCTAGCCATGCCGGGTGAGGACAACCATGACCACGGGAAACATGTCCTTCGGCACCACCTAACTTAGGTTTTACCAGTTCTCCCCTACTAGAGCCTACAGAGCCTCCACGTAAGCCCATGTCTCTCCGTTTCTGCTCTTACCCTGACCTGAACAAAGCCCAAGTGCACCACAGTTCGTTTGCACACCCACGCCTGCAGAGCGGCGATGCACAGGGATACGACCGTGCCTGGTTTTTCCTTTAGGTAAGCTGCTGTACGGAGAGCTCAGTGCTGAGCTGTAAGGTAAATTTTCCAGATGTGAGCCGTTCTCTGCATCGCATACAGGGGGGAAAAGTCCAATTTTACAGCTCTTCTGGCAAGGGAATGCAGAGAATGTGTCGTAAACACTACCCCCCGTCAAATAGGGGTAAACTGAGCCGTGAATGTTTGAACCGCTGTACTTTGGAGAACTAGTGGGAACGATTTGGAGTTCTGAGGCTCTTTCATTCAAATCGTTTGCTCTTTCCATTCCTTTTTTTCCTTTTAGATGTTGAGGAAATTTTTCTCTGCCTCATTACACTGTGCTGGTCACTCATAAAAAGGCTACCAGAACAGGTAGGCGAGAACAAATTGCGGCTATGTTTTGTCATCGGCACTCTCCATTGCTGCACTGGCAGCCTGCTCACAACTAGAAGAGAAAATAAAGCAGCACCAGAGGCCATTTATAATCCCTTGGTACCACTGGAAAAAGGAACCATCGCTTTTCCTGAGCTCCACAGCACCCACCAGCACGGCCACCTCTGCCAGGACCACTTCTGTTGGCAGATGCTGCCTCTCGCCACATCTACCACAGCGTCAGCTGAGGACAGGGATGGGTCCCCCGGCACCCAAGGAGCACGTACGCTCTCCCCTTTCCCGTGCTATGGCAGGAGAGCAGCAGGACAACCTGCTGCCCAAAAACTTAGGGATGTCTCTGCTCAGGACCGCATACCAGTTGCAACAACTTTGAAACTTAGGCCACAACACTGTGAAAGGCACGCACTCTGAGAGTCAGGTTGTGAAAGCGAGGATCCCCACTGGGCTCAGAGGGATGCTTTTGGAAGCCGTGACAGCTCCTCTAGGAAATCATAGCCCAAACAGTGCCGAGCACCTTCTTGCCTGTTAGATGGAAGAGGTTGTTTTCCCACCTTCAGAAGATCTTTATCCAGAAACAGGCAAACAAACAAACCAGCCAGCAACCTTTCTTCCTCTAGTGAAAATATTTTAACTACCCCAGATAAAAGAGCCAAGCTTGACAAGGCATTACATGTGCTTTTCATGAATTTTTTGCAGGAGGTGGTTTCTGGACTGACTTAAGGAATGCACTTAGCATGCTGTTTCCCATATATAAAACACTGAATTAGCATTTCTCCCTGCGATTCTCAGTGTGATTCTGCTACGCACAGAATAATATAGGATAAGTAAAAACCCATAAAAAGGCTCTCATAAAACTGTACAGTGTTTGATTTTGCTTTGTTAATCCCTTGACTTCATCAATTGTTCTGTCTGCTGATAGGACCAAGGGTCTCCTCCACAATGCTTTTAGGCAGGCAAAGCTTATCAAATATCTGTGTGTCCACACATAAATCTGAGCTCAGTCTCTCTGATGCCTCGGAGACCTTGTGCAACCAAAACCAGGCCTGCAGATACCCCACTTCCCCGTGGCTTTCTGAGACACCAGTGGACTAGGTGACCGTAAGGGCATATGGGCCGTTCAGCTAGCTGGAAATAATGATCTGAAATAGTATCTGGAGATACTACCCTTGCTCGGCATAAGCTGTTATCACGCATGTGATTGGCAGTGGGAAGACAGGACCCCCTCCTGACTCTACGGGCAAGCAGACCAGATGGGAAGGAGGCGGCATTAACAAGGGAAACATAAGCGTTTTGTGCTTTTATGGGAGGCCTAAGAATGTCAGCTGGGCGCCCATCGTCAGGGCCCATCCAATTATTCCTTAAAAGCGTTCTAATGTGCAGCTGGCTCTGCTCCTCGTAGTACCTGGCGTCTAATTTATGGGGCAATGTTGCTTTAAGACTGGCATTAAAGTGCAGAAGTAACCATCTAGGGTTAAGAAGGTTAGGCATTATGTCCAGATTAGTATTATCAGATGACCTGAGGCAGGGGTTGCATTAAAAAATGCTTTAATTAAAAAATACAGGTCAGAACCAGTTTCAGCTCCAAACCTCCGGTTATATTCACTAATTAGAAGGCTTGGGCGCATGCCTCAGAGTGATGGATGAGCACTGTCTGCCTCATGGCATCACATGAAGAGACGGGACAGGGCTCCCCAGGCTCCCCAGGCACGGGGCTCGGGCTAGACTGCACCAGTTTTCTTCATTTCAATCCACCCTTCTTTTTTCTCTTTCCTTTCCTTTCCTTTCCTTTCCTTTCCTTTCCTTTCCTTTCCTTTCCTTTCCTTTCCTTTCCTTTCCTTTCCTTTCCTTTTTTTTTTTTTTTCCTCAGAAATTAGTAGACTGAAGGCATTCAGGAATCAGAAATCAGCAGAGCACCAACTCCTCTTGGTTTCTTAACTCTGAACTTCAACTTATGCACTGAAACCGTGCCAGCCGTTCTCTCAAGAAAGCAGAGCAAGCCTATAGTTTATTGCATTGTTAATTTACTGCCAAGACCCCAAAGCCTGTCTTCAAGAGTAAGGAGATCCGTTTTCCTTCCCTTGCCCAAGCAGAGGAGTACCCTGGAGGAAGCCTTGTGCCTCTCCTGGGTGTTCTAAGGGTCTTCAGCCTTGCTCTGTTAGAGGTCTACGTCCTGCACACAGGTTTGGTAGGAGACAGATCACAGGCAGGAACACCTAAAGAGCATGCGTTGAGCAATCTCGAGCAAGAGCCAGGTGCTAAATCCCAGTCCCAGTGGGACCTCTCCTGATTTTCACCAGAAAGAAGGAGAAGACATAATATGGACCCTCCTCATCCACAGCCACGTCTACAGATGCCACATCTGGTTCAGACGCAGCTAGCAAGTTCGTAGCTGGGACATAGGTTTTATCCCAGCCACATCGTGACTGCCAGAATTGCCAAGGATGGTCTTGGGCCCTGTATAACCCATACTCCAGACCTGGCAGATTTCACCAGGAGCTGCAGATGAAACCATGCACCTTCTCACCGGCACCACCGCAGTTCCACGTTGCAGGAGAGCATTCCTTCCCTAGGAACCTCTCTAGAGAGACCCTGCTTGAAACATCCACCGGGCATTTGGACAGAACCACTTTCCACTCTGAGACAAATCCCCTCCTGTTTGCATGACAGGATTGGAGAAGGTCATGGGGAAGCGTCAGCAGACAGGGTGAGGAGCTGAGCAAAGCTACCCTGGGAGGTGAGAGACCTAACAACACTGGAAAGGAGAGAAATCAAGCTGTTCACCAGCCTCTCTGCTAACGGCTGTAGGTTTTCCTTTTCACATTAAAAGTTCAGATGCCAGAAACCAGATCGTGCATTCAGTAAGAAGCTTGTTAAAAAAAAAAAAAAAAACCTCCTTTTTTTTCAGTACAGCTTATTTTAACCCACTGGAAATTCAAATAATTTGTGTGTTTCATTCGTTTATCTGCTCCCCTGCATACAGATCCCAGTATACAGTTTGTAATCCCTTTGGGAAAGCAAATTGGCAATCTGATAAAGAAAACCGCAAATGGGAGAAGGCCTTCCAATTTAGAGAAAAACGCATTTCCTTGCAAAAAAAAGTTCATTACTCAGTTATTTTAGCATGCAAGCAAGTTTAGGAAATGCTCGGTAGTTATTTAAGTAGAAAGAGAAAGGGAATGGTCACAGCATCAGTTGATGTGTTTGGTGTTAGTTCTGCTGTGCTCCATCAGTGTGTTTCTCCATTAAAGGACTTCATTGCTGTCCTCCTGTTTCATTCACGTAATGAAAATAGGCGAGCTGTCAAGGCCCGCGTGGCGAGGCACCTCATCCCCTTTCTGAACTGATGTGTCACAGGAGGAGAAGGTGAAGTGGTCTCCATCCCACCACCTCGCCAATCTACCCGGGGCTCACCTCCGGTCCCAGGAGGGTGACAGCAGGTCCAGCAGACAGACAGCACACCTTTGTTAGGCACAGCGTTAGGAGGCACCAGGCAATCAAACCTGAGCTCATCCCGCCCGCCATTTCTGTCGCCCTCCCTCGTGCAACATAAGGAGTAACACAGCAAACATCTCCTGCATTCAGAAAACAGAAACAGCTCAGAGCCCCCGCAGCGAGATTAACAGCCAAGCACCACAAGATCCGTAGGGCAAAGAACATCTCCATCGGTAGCAATTTGTACAGCCCCGCACACCGTGTGGCTCTAATCGCTGATCAGAGCCACACGGTCTCAGGCTTGACAGATATTGCATTTCTTTGAAATCCCTGCTCCTTTGTAATCCCCACGTGCTCCAGCCCGCGCCTGGGGAGCTCCACATGCGGGTGCTCATGCGTGACGGAGGGAGAATGCCGTTTGGTGAGCGCCGCTGACAGCTGAATGCGTTAGGAGACGGGCGAGTCAACGGCGTCTTCCAGCCAACACAGTTGTTGGCTCCAGCCTTCTGAAAAGTCGCAGAGGAGAGAAACAGAGAGGCACGTCTCTTTTCGGAGAGCGACGCCTGGGCGTTCGGTCCCTTCCCTGCTGCAGAAGCGACACACCAGAGCACGCACAGAGGATCAGAGCGGGCTTTCCTCCACCACAGATTTATTGCTAGAGAACACGTCTCCTAGGAAGCCTGCGGGGTCTCTGGTTCTCATCTCCTCCTCCCTGCAGCTGCCGCATCGCTCAGCTCCGCAAACTGCATAAATCAGCAGTAACGGCCAGGAGATGAAAGCGTAAATAGGCCATCAGAGAAGTTATTGACACTAAGGGGCAAATTCTGCCCTGACAGACACTCTGCAACCTCCCATTCATTACGAGGGATACGGGATGGGTGTCTGCCAAGCCGAAAGTCAGCCCTCAGGATGCAGGTTTCATTTACGGCAGGTCAAACCGATGCGGGCACCTGCGGGTCAGAGCCCCAGCTAGCGCAGGGAAGATGCTTCAGGGCTATCTGCTCTGCACCAGCTGAGATTTGGTTTTAGCAGCTTCCCACCATTTTATCACCTCAAGTCCGGTTGCCATCCCGTAGATCCCAGTGATTTATGTGCCAGCAGAACTCAAGCAGGACGGTGGTGTTTGCAGGAGGGCTGGCAGGGATGAACCACGGAAAGCCTCAAACTTTAGGAAGGGGCTGAGAGATCCTAAGTGCTTCACCTGAGACCTACGGAGGATGGGGGAGAAGAGAAAAATAAAGCTAAGCATGGAGCACTGAGCACTTTAATTCAAAACTCAGCTTCGATACTTGCGCTTAGATATTTGGAGCATCTTAAAATCTTCAGTTCTTGATTTGCAGGTGAGAAGCCCATCTTTTTCTGTGAAGAGGGGTGTGGGGGCAGGAACCTTTCTAAGCCACCTCTTTAAAAGCTGTAAATGAAAAGAAAGGACCCACACGTATTTATGTTGAAAACTCCAGGATTTTAAACACTACTCCTGACCTAAGGGTGGGGAGACCAGGAGAGTCCCCAGGGAGAAGCTACCTCCCAGGCTTTAGCACACTGCAAATTTTAAAAAAAAAAGAAGAAAAAAAAAATGTTTAGAAATAACTATAAATACCTATAGTTTTTTTCTGGAGGAAAGAAAAAGCCCAGGGGTGTAAAACCTGAAATTATTGTTGGTCTCAGAGAAAATTCCCTCTTTCAGAGGTATCAACCAAAGGAAGAAATTTCAAGGGGCTTCCAGCAAAATATAAGCACTGTTTCACACTAAGATTTGAAGGGTTTCAGCAAGAAGACCTTTCCGCCAAACATGACGCTGGCAACAAACGGAGCTATTCTCATTCCTCTCTGCCCTCTAACCCTGAACCCCAAAGAGACTCTCCAAGAGCTTCACTAGAGCGTTTGCCCTCCAATTCCCACCCAAGGGAATGGCAGGACTGACATCACCAGTGGCAGGATGTTTGCACTGGACTACCAGCTTTTCCCAGAGCTGCACACCTCCAAGTTTCCCTTCTCTCGTGTTTTGCTTCTTCTCACATCACACTTAAGCTTTCCTGGGACTGTTTCTCTGCTGTAACACCAGACAACAGGAATGTGGCACACCAAGTTTGTTTGGATAAAGCGAGGAAGGGGGATTTCAGTTAGCTTTCTAATGGAAAACTGGTACCACCATTAGCTCTCAGATTGGTACAAGGTTCTGTAAATAAAAATCACACACAGGAGAGGGAAGCCTCTGAATTCCCCAAACAGAGTGAATTACCAGTACTCCAGAAGGAGTAATTAGGCAGAACGCCAAGCTATAGCTAATGTTTTCCAAAAATAACTAAGTCCAAAGTCCATAAAAGTCAGGAATTTCTAGCTCAGAAACTACAGACCACGTGTTCTCCGATAACCAGCTAGGAGCAAGCCTAGCAACGCCTTACGTGACGGTGGGACTCGTGCCACTCAGTTTGGTGGTTTGGGGAGCCGGTCCCAAGAAGCTGTTTCCGTGGCCTGTATCAGACCTAAAGCAAGTCGCTTTTCGCCCAGTGCCCTCTTGCAATGATTTTGCTGCTGGCAAAAAAAAACAAAACCTTCTGTGCCACGGGACAAGGAAGGGCTGAAAAGAGCTGAAGGCTAGGTGCTGCTTGCTGCTGTATTCCCTGACCCTATAAGCCAGACCTTTAGTGTATCAACAGGGAAACCAACCAAGGTTGGTTAAATCCTCACACGCCGAGCCCACCACAGAGGCACGTTGTACTAACGACTGCTCTTGCTGCACTGGGACTACGGCTGAGCTAGTAGTTAAGGGCTGCTGAGGCAGCTCCTATACTACCCAGCAGCGACTGCAGTGGGGGAATACTCCGTCTTTCCAGAGATCTCTCTCTCTCCAGCAGCACTGTCTGCTCTGCATAGCGGGGGATTTCGCGCAGAACAAAGATAAAGAAATGCGACCGTAAAACTACTTTTAGAAACCTGCAGAAACAGGCATTGAACTGGGAAGCGTGTGCTATCACGGAGTGCCTTTGGGGTCATGGTGCTGCCGCAGTCAGTGGGGGGGGGACAGTGGTGGGAGACCACCCCTGCACAGCTATGGAGGTGGAGAGAAGCAAGGGGACTCTACAACTCTTCTTACAGATGGCCATAGGATCAGTAATGATGACTACTGCAGAGGTTTTCTCCTCTGTTTGCAGCCTGTCTGCCTCTGATGCCCCATATCAGGTGGTGCTGTTAGATGGCAGCATTTGGGGAAAATCCTAAATAATGCAAATTTTCGGCCATGCAGCCAGACTCAGCCATGCAGACAGCTCAATACAAGAAGACGTGTGACATGCTGAATCTGAAACACTGAATTTGAAACTTGCACGTTTGTTGCTCACCAAGCCTGACCTTGCTTCTGCCATTGCTTGGCTGAGATGAAATTCAGGATGTCAAGGGACTCACGGCTGTTGCTTGGAGATGCAGACTCGCCTATGTGGAAACATTCACAAGTCGAGTGCTTTCCCCTAAACAGTCTCAGGAGGAGAGTCCAGCGATCATATAGAGAGTTTAGCACAATCCCTATACAAGTTGTGTTCTTCCAGTGGTACAGTTTTATTTTCCGAAGTGATAAACTATAATCTTGTTAGCTTGGTTCCTTTAGTAATGCAGAATACACCCTATCTGATTGGCAAAGGAGGCAGGGTTTCAGAAAGCAAGCCTGCATTCTCATTAAAGCATGGGTAGTATTTTTGCAGCCTTCTCCTGTTTCAACAAGACATCAATATGTGCAGGGAGTGCTCTGGAACTAGTTTGGTCTAATCCTCTTCTTTGTTTGCCTTTCAGTGTTGCAGCTTTTAAACTAGTACGGCATTAGCCTGCTGTGGAAAATGCAAGGCTGGCTGGCTCCAAGTAAGTTATAGGGTCCACAAGTTTCTGTTACGCGCTTCAGCGTTTTCAGAAGCAAGCCTGGGCATCTTTACTGAGCAAGGGCCAGGAGGAGTGCACACACAGCAGCCTGGGACGGGCCAGGAGCAGACTTACACCAGCATTCATGCTGGGGGTAGAAGAAGGCGGCTTTGATATGCCGTTTGTTGGGTTTCCATCACCAGTGACAATGCAGGGCGTTAGTGGAGAGAACCAGTATGAAGGGATAAATAAGCCCCTTCCCAGAATCACAATTTCTATCTAAGCATCTAAAAAAAGTTGTTAGCATTTCCCATATTTTTCACATCTTTCAAGTATCAACATTTCAAGTGAAGTTGTCCAGAAGTCTCATTATCAGTAATTTCAACTTTCTGGGAAAAAAAAAAAAAAAGTAGCTACAATTTAGTTTGACAGAGATACATCTAAGAAACATAGAAACATACAAGAAACACTCTTAAAATTACACCTATTTTGAACCCTGGGGGAAAAAGAAAACAAGAGTCTGGGTTCTAAAGTCACTTTTGAATCCAAATTATTCTCCCTTTCATACGTAGAAAACACTAGTGATTGACACAGGGTTTCAAACACTTGTCAATGTCTTTTTTGAGGCAAAGTGCTGACAAGGAAAAAGAAAAGGACTAGGCTAAGGGACAAAAACAGGGTCTCATAAGGTAGATGTAATGATATGCAATTAGCAAAGCGAGTTCTGGAGGATGCAAGAGATTGAGGCAGAGCTTGGAAGAAATTAAGAGAGAACTGGCTTTTATCTGGAAAATAAGGATCAACGACCTGTTTATCTCTGTTTACATCGTCCTCTTTTGGGAAGAGTTACCCAGCCGCTCAGTGCAGTGCTCCTCTGGTTTTCCTCGCCACAGGTCACTGTCACGCTGTGCGACCGTAGACCAGAGCCGCTGCTGGCAAATTCCTCCGCTCAGCTGCAGAGAGCTGGAACACACGGGTTACCTCTCTATTTACAAGGCAATAGCTCTGCTGGGGTGTTCTGCCTGGAGTGAAGCTGTGGCAGTAAAATCTGGAGTTAGAAGAGAGTATGGTATCTGGAAGGAGACGTCTGTAGCGCCACAGAGCTTGCTAGCCCATCCTCACTTGTCACGCTGGGCAACACTGGGAGCATTTCCAGAGAGGCACAGGACATGCACTGTTTCAGGGCTTTGTTAGATGTTCTCCTTTTTGGTAAAGTTCGCAGATTTTCTGCCTCTTTATAACCTCCAAAACCTGGCATCCTGGAAAAAAAGTCAAACGCGAGGCAGAATTGCTCATTGAGGTGGGCTGGTGTGACCAAAGAAATGCAGATTAGCCCTAGAGGCTGCCAGAAATTGCTCGCCGGGCACCCTGGGTTGGCGTGCACGCTGCGGGAGCACGCCAGCCCCTGGCGCGGCCGACAACGAGCACTGGGTTCGGGGAGGTTAAAGTGAAGCAGGCGGAGACCCATGCGTGCCCTTGCTTCCAGCTGGGGAGACCTCCTGAATGGCACCACCAATGAGGCCAACGTGCTGTCTCCTGGGCTTCCATCGCTGCTTTTCCTGCCAGAAGATGATGGCAGGGAAGAAGCGAGCCTCCCAGCGTCCCCAGACAAAAAGCCACGACGGGCTCTCAGGGGATTTGCCAAGCAGGGAGGTTTTTTTCTCTTCAGAGTCCTAATTGCTTCTTACCGACCAAGCAGAGGCAAATTAAATTAAATTTAAAACATCTCAAAGACTATCAAAGCATTCTGTCTTCAGAAAGGCCTCCCCGCTGTCACCGTGAGCCACGCGCGATCCCATTTAGCCAGGGACCATACAGGCTGGTCCGTCACCCGCTATTACCTTCCCACCGCTCACTGCAGCTGATTGACAAGCACAGGCGAGCAGAAACGTTCTCAGTTCGGATGTGACTCGGTACCCAAACTGCCCTGATTTGATTCAGTCAGCGCACAGACCCAAAACCACAGCAACCTCTGCAGCACGGCGTGCTTTGGCAATGTGCTACGCGCAGCTCAGCTCAGCTGCGGCAGCCCCGGAGACGCAACTGTTTGCAGTCCTGTTTCGTTACAGTGTATTTTCAGTAAAAGCCGTGACCTACCAAAATAAACGACTCCGGTGTAAGTGCAAGTGAAGAATTATCCCACACTTTGGCAGCAGGTTCATTCGAATCACCTCTGCTGGATATGCTGGTGTGAGCGCCGGGGTTGGGCAGAGACGGTGGCTGCCACCTGGGCAGGAGCAGCCAGGGTTGGTGTCACTGCCCAAGGCACTGACTGGTCTCAGTCAGGGATGGTGGCTCCTCAACTGGCCCGGCACAAAAGCTGTTTGCCTTTAACAAAACAACAACAGAAAAGCCAGCTATTCAGAACAGATGTCACTTGGACCGAAGGACCAGACTACACAGCGCTGGTGGAGGGGAACCGTACGTGATATTAAACACATTGCTGCGTTGCAGACTTCATCTGCTGCGCTTCGAGAGGCAAGCCTTTACCCAGCAACATTTCTCAGGATCCCAGCAGAGTTTCGCAGGAGCTACATCCTCAGCTGACATAAATCAGAGCTCTGCCGAAGTCAGTGACATTGCACCCACTTCCTCCAGCCACAACATCTGGCCCCTGAAGCCTGCAGTTCAGCGTCCTGTGATCCTGACAGCACTCTACGTCTTCCAAGACAACCCAAGTCTTGGCAGGAAAGTCATTCTGTTCAAGTGAATGCACTCCCATGTTGTGATTTTCCATCTATAATTACCAAGAGATTAAATTCCTTCACTGCAAACAACCACGATTGCTCCCTTAAGATTTTGCATGCACTGACGTGCTGGTTTTCAGAGGCGGGGAGAGAGAAGAGCAGGGGAAAGAAGAGGAAGAAAAGGAAAAATTAAACAAAGCACTGATTTGGGTTTTTTGGAACTGGCTTGTAGTAACGTAAGGGATTGTCCATATATATATATATCCTATACATATATGTACATCCTTCGGCTGAAGAACAACCAGCCTGGTGGTGGAAGGTGAAATCAAAGCCACGTTCCCCAGTAAGCAAGACCGCAGCTCACCGTTCAGCTTTTCACAAGCCCCGAGCTCTGTCTGGAGGCTGTGGAGCCAGATGTTCAGCTAGCACACAGCAGCACTCTTCCACTCACTCGAGGATCCAGCCTGCCCGGGTCAAGAGGACCTTTTAAAGACGGACCAGTTGCTTCTGTTGAAGTAGGCCAGTGGGAAAGGTCACAAGCAAGGTGCTCCTTTCCCTCCTGCCCTCCTCTTGCAGCGAGCATTTGAAGGCCCGTGGGCTGAGCTCCCTTCCCGCACCCCTGCACTGGACAGCCGCATTCCCCAAGGAGTGTAATCCTCCGTTCTGAACTGAGGCAAATCAACGCCATTTACGAAGAGTTTTTTCTCTTTTTCGCTAATAGCACTGCGTATTGGAGTGTGAATTACAGCCAGCAATAATAATGAACTCACAAGATAATGCCACTGGGGAGAGAGCAAGAAAATTCAGGCCAGAATACAGAAGCTCTCATCAGGCAGACGGAAGGATCTCTAACGAAGGATTTTGCAGCAGGGGACGGTTTGGATTCAAGCAGACTGATGCATCAAGCCCTTTACATCTCTTACGGTTTTTTTCTGAGCTTTCTGCACACAGTTCTTGCCAGAATTTTTCGGACTCCACTTGGCAGAGAAATGTTTAATCAGTGTTCAGTCTCTTTATGGGGCTGTCTCTGAGGGAACGGATTCAGGGTAGTGATAGCCAGTGGTAATTCTGGCTGCTTAATCTAGGTTGATTCATTTTAACAGTCTGCTTAACAATAGATACCATGTGGCCATGACCAAAGAAGTTTCGTGGTCTTTACTGAGATTTAAAGTAGGTGTGAAATACTCTAAAAATGCATCATTACTGCATGAGTGATAAAAGCTCCATTGCCCTAATGAGTAAAAGAACTGGCCCAAGCTCCAGAGCGATTATTGCTTTTCCCTTTAAGGTCACTCAGCATTTGGGGATTCCTGAATTTCCCTTATAAAGTTGCAGAGGAAAAGACAAGAGTCTCAAAGCTCCAGATTCTGGAGTCAAGTGACCACAAGCATCAAATACATTTCCTTCTTGAGGGAGGCGTTCACACATGCAGGGTTTGTTGCAGAAAAAAAAGATGGGAAACTGTGGGTCCTGGGGAGTCCGGGAACTGGAGACAACAAATCATTAGTTCATTTCTTTTCAAGCTCAAAGTATTGGGATCTACCCAGTGGGCTGCTCTGCTTGCATTGTGCTCAGCATCTGTGAAATTTCACTGTAAGCCAGAGTAAGTCACACCTGGGAGGCTTTCTTTGAGGTGGTTTCATAAATATGTGTATCCCAAAGTGGACAAATCGCTTGGAGCCTCAGCAGCATGTAGTGGGCAATCACTACAGGTTTCTCCTATCAAAATAATTTAACTTACGTTGCTGTGAGAGTTTACTTTGCAGGATCCTGACTGCACCCGCCTTTGGGGGACTGAGTTTCTTTAAAGGACATTTTAAGGCTTGTAATGAAAGCTGTTGCTGGAACGTCTGTGTTGCTCTTCTGAGTCAAGTGATGAACTAATGCTAAAAGAATGGTAGAACTGCAAAATCGAGCGCTGAAGAGTTATGAAATATTTAACCTGGCAATAATAAATCTTGCTGCCTTGAGTGACAAAATGTTCTTTCCAGGTGCCCCTCTTCTGAACCACCTATGAAAATATGCAGCTCAGTCTTTCAGCCTTGGAACATGACCCCTGTTCAAGGTTCAGCTAAAGGAATTGCCAGTCTCTGTAAGAAAGACTGCTCCTAGTCCACCCAATCCAAAGCATGTCCTTCCAGCCCTTTAGCCAGTACTCAGATGGATAAAATGTGATGCACCTGATTTCAGGTTTGACATTGTATATATTATTCCTGCATTGCTCTGGGGCAGGGGGGGAGAGAGAGGGAGGGAGAGAGTGCACAACCAAGCGTGTCTTATCTCACATTATGAAGTATGACAGATGTGTTTCTGCAATACATTTTGCAATTCAGAATAACAGACAGTCAAGGAAAAGGTTTTGAGATGAGATAGTAATAAAACCATTTTGCATTCCTAAATCAATGCGTGTACTGGCTTTAAATTACATTTTTAAAAGTGATCTTTACTCCAACAACGAAGTATGCCATTACTTGAGTAACTCAAAGTGCAAGATCGGAGCTGGCTCAGGTACTGAGTTTCCAAGCCACACTGATGCCAACATTTTTGGAAAACAATGTTATCTTCGGTCCAGTTAAAATGCAGAGAACTCAGATATTTCTAGAACTGAAATCTCACTGTAGGAGTTTGTTTCTGAGACACCAAAATGCTGTTTTTTGGCTTTGTTTCTGTTTTCTCCAAATGATGTAGGATCATCCCCCAGCATTCTTGGCTTACTACTGACCTATGGCGGCCTGAGAGACAGCTACGAAACTGCTGACTCGCGTTCCTGTGAATAACCACTGCAGATTCCTCCAAGCTGCAGAGCTCAGCTTGGCTGGGGAGCACCTGGCTTCAGGATGCCACATCCTAGGGCATCAGCTTGGAAGTTCAGACCTGGACAGTCCAGTGATGCTCAGACCCAGGGCAGCCAGGAGACACAGCTGCCTGAGAGCTGAGGAGCAGCAGCTCTTCAGAAACTCACTTCCCCTTCACAGAAGTTGCAGTCTAAAAGCTCTGGTCATTGCCACCGTGACACTTACGAGGACAAAGCCCGGAACACTTTCTGGAGCGTTACCAGCTTTTGATTACAGCACCATTTAGGTTTGAACTTTCCAGCCCTCTTAGACATTAGCAACAAACACCAAACCTTAATGACAGAGTTGAACTTGAAATCCCCAGTGCACGTCCACCTACAGTCATTCAAGTGTTTTATGCGTAAAATCAGCAACGCTCCAAAGGCATAAATTGGAACCAGGTCAGTCCCTACCCACTGCGGGAGGTTGTTTTAGTACAGCCTCACTATTGTGCTTACGTGCGCTTATTTTTCATCATTTCTGAGAAAACACGGACAGCGATTGCATGCATGTGTGTCAAGAGAAAAAAGAGGACAAAGGAAAGGAGGAAGCCCATCTCCGAGAAATCACTGATTAAAATTGCTCCCAAGTTCCCATTCCCTCCACACACAAAACAGCTTGCAAAAGTCCAAGTTGGGTGGATAAAATATCAGCCACGTGCCTGACTTACAGCACTGGGACTGAGGTTTGGGCAACACTTCAAGACTTTCCCCTAGGAGTCTATCCAAACCCTCTTTGCTTCTGATGTGGAATAATTTGGAAGTGTTTTTAGGCTGCCGTCTGGGATAACACAAGGGCTATTGTAAACACACATGCAGCCAGTCAGCATCAAGCCCACACAAATCTGGTCTGTACACACATAAATAACTGGCATATATTTCTTTAAAAAAAAAAGTATTAGTTGAAATGTTGAATTAAAAAAAGGCTAAATCACTGAGCAGGTCTTCAGAAAAAAAAACAGTGATTTTTTCACGGAAAGAGTTGCATATCACCAAATTTTAATAAATGAAACATACTTAAGTGCAGGCCACTAGATTTAAAGAGCTAAGGATTAGATACAGCCATACCCAGCTATCATCCGAGTGTGTGCAGTGAAGCAAGACCATAATTTCACGGATGCTGTTCCAAAAATACTGCTGCCAGCTAAGAAGGTTTGAAAAATCTAACAGAGCATAACCAGGGCACAGAGATCTGCACAGACTCGGAGAGAACCTGCTTGAGACAAGCAAACCAGCCCAGAGCTCTCCCTGCGGCACTAACCCTACACAGCCGCTGTTTGCCCGACCTCAGCCACAGGCTGTGTGCCAGGGTGCTTTGGATGGAAAGGGATATAACCGCTCTTTCAGCGTCATGGCTTTCTAGAATACTTTGGTTTTCTCCACCACAGTGGTTAGGAAGAAATTCATCTCACCTGAGAGACATGTCTCAGCTGGCTTGAAGGTAGAATGGTCTTTTGGACCTGTCCCAGCTTTCAAGGCAGGCTGACAGGATCCTAAAAATGTGTGCCTTCCTAAGTGGCCTCAAGGGAAGCCACAGCCAGATGTTTGCACCGTTCAGACATGGCCAGGCTAGGAGATGGAGAGGCCCTTTCCTAGCATTCCCAGGTAGCTCTTCCTGTCCCTGGTTTGTCTCATGGCATACTTCCATATCCTTTATTATTTCTGCAAAATTCCTCAGTTACTTCTGGGACTGTCCTCTTCCACTTGGTCTCAGGCAAGCAGGTGAATCACCTCATGTGAGCAGTTGAGCAGAGAAGTCAGAGGAGGGATTTGCAGCAACTCTACTTCCCTTCCTTCTGGCTGAACGTTTTTCCTTTTCCATCTCCTGTCAGAGGTGTGACATGACAGAGGTTGACAGACCTCATGTCAAGGCTTCTATCTTCCCTGGCAACTGCTTTGCCTGCAAGGAATGGAGTCTCTCCATAGCTGGCCCCAAAACCACTAAATATCTCCAGGCGTTTCTGGAGATGCACCAGGTTTTTCTGTCCACCACGCCAAGCCTAGACTGGGAGTTAAAGCAAACAACAGCCAACCAGTCTGTCAAATTTATAGATGTTGAGGTTTTATGTCTTGCCACTTGATGGATTTTGAGCAGAACCCTTCCACACATTGGTGGGGAGAGTGAACCTGGGGAGTGGGGAAGATGGGAAGTGAGATAGGAGAAAGATTTCTCTGCAGTAATAAATCCATCTTGATAATAATGGTGACTGCACCACATGCAAAAAATATTTCCCTGGGCAGGAAGTAGCTGGAAATCGAAGTAGCATTTCACCTGGAGAGGCTAAGTTCTTTGTTCCTCCACTACCAGTGCTACTTTGATCAACTTTGTACTTAATGTATAAAATAAACAAAAAGAGTCATTCATCCCTTACATCAGTGGTTGGTATCTGCTGTAATCATAGAGTTTATGGGTTGCGTCCCACCTAGCGGGCCAAGAGGAGCAGAGAAGAGGAGAGGGACCGATTAGAGCCCTCTGAATGAGAAGGCATGTGATTCCTGCTAGTTCTGCAGCAAATAGCAGTATGTTGACAATGTCTCGGAACAGCTTTGTTGTAGAATTGATCCAAAGCCTGCCGTAGTCTGTGATTAGACTTCCTCCACTTCAGCAGCCTCTGGGCAAAGCAGTATCATCAACTTCTTCTGGTCCATTCATGGGGTCGGTCTGATGTATCTCCCAAAGTGCAAGACTGGTGCCACAATGCCACCAGTCAAAAACCTACCACCAACCATCGTATAAAGGTAGAAAAAGTCAAGGATGTGAAGCACTTCTAAGACAACATGCAGAAAAGGGTCTGAAACCGTGAAAACACTCAATAAAGCACTGACAGAAGTTGAGAGCATTAATCTTACATAAAGTTATCGTGCACAGTGCTTAGTTTAGTTAAGATAGCAACCAAAGCCTGATCCTCAACAGCAAAATCCTTCCTCAGATCTTTGTCCTCGACCTTGCCAGTAAGGCCTTGCTTAAGCTCTCAAGACTATAGGCTGAGATAAAAAAAAAAAAAAAAAAGTCTGAATTCCTGTTAGTTTAGTGACCAGTCAAGGTAACACATAGAGGGGGGATTGAGAAGAACTTAGGACACGATCCAGCAGCACAGTCGCTTTTCTGGTAGCCAAGGAAAGTGCCCGAGGAGAATGAACCCCGTTTCCAAGGTCTGATTTCTCAAGTCATTCCGCTTGGAGGCACTTTAGCTTCTGATGTCTGGAGGTTCGCCTACCACAGGGTGACAGGAGGGTCCTGCCTGTACCGGTATGGGTTACTCAGCTGGCACCACACAAATGCCAATGAAAAATTTCATGAAATGGAAGGAATTCACCCATCCAGCTCTTGAACAGAGAAGCTTTCCCTGTTTTGTCATGTTCTGACATCTCATCAGATCATTATCCTGGCTACTTTTATCCATAATAAATTCACAGGTTATGTATGAAGCCATCAATACCTTGCTTTTAGTTCCTCAAATCCACCACTGCACAGTAAAAACTCTAACCTGGACAGGTAACAATTTCAAATTTGAGCCTCATTTAAACTTCAGCTCCCTTCCTGAGCCAAGGTGCAGTCTGGGTACTGGTTTGTCTCTGGTCAGATTCCCACTCATCACATGAAAACAGGTGGAGCGAGTAGGGGAGAAAGGAGACGAGACTCTGAGAGGCATGAAAGCAGAGCTTGGCATTCACAGCTTAAACAGGGCTTTTACTCTGAGGTTAGCTGCTCTAGAAAGTGGAAGGAAAGCCAAAAGATTAACAAGAAACACACAGGTGGAGAGGACACGTGGGAGAAACACATGGGAGAAACAGCATGGGGAAATGATCTCTGCAGGACCCATATTCACTTGGGCTTAAAATAGAAACACTAAGGAGACTGTTTCCAGACTTCAGGGACTTTTTCTTTCATGGGAGAAACATTAGAATTACATGGTCTGCAAAGTCATTATCACCATCCACAGAAAGGTAAGGAATACTGATTTAACTCAAAGCTCAAGACAGTTGAGTATTGTTAAAGCATCCTTAACCATAATAAGGTTTGGGATTGGTGGGGAGGGTTGAGGATCACATCCTTTGAAGGGTGGATTAGCAAAACAGTTTCAGAATATTCTCAAGGCTGGAATAAATTAAGATACACACTTTCTTGAGATGCCTGGGATGCTCTGTAATTTTACAGTATCCAAAGTCTAAGAAAAACAAGGTGCTGCCAAGATTGCGTCACTATGCATGTGTTGAAGGTCAAAGAGTTGCAGAAAGGTCAGTTTTGCAGGTTATGAACATCTGTAGCAGTTATAATCAAACCACATGCAATGCCTGAAAAGCTCTCTAACGGCTAAGTAACAAGCAAGAGCTACAGTAATCGTGTAATACACAACTTATAGCACCCGTTGGTACCAGCTTAGCACATAAATCAGTGCCTGGTGCCATAGATATGTTGCGGCATACAAGTAAGGCCTTGCTATTTGCATAGCTCATTAAGGCTTGTGTAGCCTCATACGAGGAGAGATGGTACAGAGTGTTTTGTAACGTGAGCTAGAAACACTGATCAGTCTAAGAAGCCCTTCAGACTTCTTAATGTTTTGCTTCTCTTGCATTGTATTACCTCTGTCATCACGGAGGTGTCACCTAAAGAGGCTGCTTCCCACCTCTTCTTCTTCCCACCTACACAAAGCTGAACTGCAACGAAACGCCCGACAAGCCGCGAGAGGGCAACCACCCCTCTGACAGCCAGGAGCCAGAGCCGAGAGGAGGAACTTACGTAGCCTCTTACGGCAACGAGATGAAACAAACACGATAACACCCATTTTGAATTTCTTTCAGAGCTGCCTCATCTTGGCAGAGAACAGCAGAGATGGCCGTCAGATTCCTGCTGTTCCCAGCAGTCATCCAGTTACTCAAAGACAGCTGAAAAGTCACAGACGAGACAGGAATGGATGCGGTTTCAGTCCCCTTTCCTGCAGTGACCGTGCTACGCGATCCCAGCTCCATTTTGCCCCACTTCCATTTCTGGCGGTGGAAGCACTGCCAGTGAGGACACCGAGCACGCTAACTCTGCTTCGGAGAGGTCAGACTGGCTGAAGTCACTCCCGGCTGGAACAAGCAGTCCCTAACGCCAGGTGCGGGTCCCAGGAAGAGTAAAGCAGCACTCCTGTTCCTTGCTCTGCCACAGACTTCCTGTCACCTACAGCAC
This sequence comes from Chauna torquata, assembly GCA_013399475.1. Taxonomy (NCBI): domain Eukaryota; kingdom Metazoa; phylum Chordata; class Aves; order Anseriformes; family Anhimidae; genus Chauna; species Chauna torquata. Next base: position 37,556 of record VXAL01018660.1, read on the forward strand.
TCACCTGCTTAGCTTTAACCGTAAGTTTAAGCCAGGTGTCAAGGTACCTTCTGTAGCCCACGGACAGCAGTCAGCCCTCAGCAGTCCTCATTTCTCACCTTTGCAGCGAGGGAGCCCTGGGGTTTCGGTCAGAACAGATGTCAGGTTTCCACATGGCAAAGTAAGGTTAGACGTGTACTAAAAGGTTTTTTTCTTTTCTTTCTTTTTTTTTGGGGGGGGGTGAGGGAAAGACGGGATTTTGCAAAAGCCCTGCAGTCTTTTAACGTATTTGCAGCTGGAAATTTCAGCCTACAAAACTCACTGTATATCAAAGACTGGGAAATTCCCTATCAGTTCTAATTAACATTCTAATTCCATTATGGAGGGGTGTGGTGTACAGAGTTCAGTTTAGACAAAAGCAGATGTGCTTCAACATCATACACAGCTAGGGCAGATCCTCATCCCCCTGAAACATACAGAAATTCCCCCTGCCCATTTCCAACTTACTTCATAGTGCTTTGGGTCACAGGACACCAGGTCATCTGTGGATTACAAGTCCTGCGCCCACTGCCAGTTCCTTGCACAACACAAAAGGGAATAAACTCTACCAGTAGGAATTCATTTAAAAGTCTTGGCTTGGGGAGGAAAGGGAAAAAGGGAAATAGGGAAAAAGGGAAAAAAGGTCTGCCTAAGGCAAAAGCATCTGGCCTGGTAGCAGGATGGAAAGCACAACACAAATTCTTCAAACTGCCATCACATATTTTCACTGCAAGTCAGTGCAAGTGAAACAAGGATCCCAGAAAGCAAGAGGCCAGAGTCCCAGTCAGAAACATTTTAACAAAGTAGCTTCAGAAATCCATATTCTCAGCATACCAGAGGCACATCCCTTCTCACTTCAGACTAAGGCGCCGCCTGCCATATAGGACAGAGTAAATTGGATAAAGCCAGCTCAACTGGCATACAGGCCAGGATTTCAAGTGCTGGATCAGAAATGGGTAGGAGCTACATGAGAGCCCTGTAGCTAAACCCACCATTTTGAGGACATCAGCATAGGCTCTGCAGAAACTCCTAGCCGAAGGCATTGGACTGTTCAGCCAGCCCTTCTTCCCATGTTGTGATGACGGTATGAGCTGTTCCCAGTGCTGGCATACCTCCTTGATTATTAGGAGCTACTAATCCAAGCATTTCTGGGCTTGTCGTCAGAGTATCTGAGGGTTTTCAAAAGAGTTCAAAAGTTTGGTTCTCTTTGGCTGTGGAGAGTCCAAGCTGGAAACCTTACGTGGCTTGAACCCAGCCAGTCCTTGCAGGGAGACATGGATGGTGCTGGACTCTCCCAAGGGAAATCCAGCACCCTTGTAGTGCCCAGGGAGAGGCAAGGGCCCCAGGTGCCAGGACCATGAGCTGTGAGCACTGTGGCTAACAGTCGTGCCACTGGATGCTTTCCTTGCCCATCAGTCTTGCCAACTTTGTGCACAGTGGCCTTGTTTCAGCAGTCGAGTTGTGGTGGGGATCTTTCAGGCTGGGTAACAAAAGGGAAGTGGCCCAGGTTGCTTATTCCCTTGTGCAAGTGTTTCAACTCAAGCCTTTGCAGGAGGAGAGTGAGGGCATTGTGTCCTGCAGCTCCGTGGCCAAGGGGTAGAACCACAGCTGCATTTTACAAGGAGGTCTCGATCCCATGGGCTCATACTGGGGAAGCTGACCAGCTGAACAGAGACATGCACGTACTTCATTTCTCTGTCCTGATCAGCATCAGTCATTAGATAAGCTCCAGGCTGCTGAGACCAATGCAGACGTAGAACCTTAAGCCACCCTAAAGACTCCAAGATCAACCAGATTGAGAAGAGGTACCCACAGCATCAGGTGGGAGGCGAGTAGGGAGGCCTGGGAAGTTTCCAGTTTTGGACTTTAGACCCTCGGTGCCATCTCAGCCACGTCTTTAGCACTCAGCTCCTTTGATGAAGCACTTTTCAGCCTCTGGCCTTCAGACCCTAGTGAGCTATGAATTACAGACAGGTCTCTGAAATGTAAAAAAAAAAAAAAAGAAAAGAAATGCACATCTCTTGTCAGAAGGCTTAAATTCATCGTGTGGGAGTCTGCGAGAAAATGTCTACTCTGCAAATCAAAATGAATCGAAAGCTGTTGGCTCAGCTTTAAATCTCATGTCCCCACACTGCAGGGGCAGCAGCTGGTGACAAACCACGGCTGATCAGCGGGAAAAATCTGCGCAGGGTGGTTCATGAGGCTGTCTCTAGAGGGGATCTGTCCTCAATCATTGCGATTTATCACATCATTAGGAAGTACAAAATGTGGTGGTTTCATCTGAAATGCTTGCCGGCACTGTTACAGAGTTTAATATCTCCGAGGCTACCTGCCACCCAGCCCAGCTCCAAAAGGGTACAGACACCAGCAGTGCCCCACCTGATAAGGTCTGGTTCCTGCGGGATGGAAAGCGAGGGTTCTCTGTACTACATCGAAGCCTTGTCTTCTTTCACCTTCCAGGAGGACTGGACTTGAGCATGAAAGCCACTCCTAACACTTGCTTCCATTCCAGTTTTCTTCCTAGAGCTCACACACATCTGGCAAAAGCAAAAAGCAGGGAACATACTGCGCTAAACAAGATGCCTTTGACCTGAGTCACTGAGTGGGACGCAGAGGAAAAACATTCACTTGGAGACAAGGTGAAAGGCACTATGCCAAAGAATTTTGCAATGAGCAAAACAAACCAAAAACAAAAATCACACCCATCAGGAAGCTGCCTGCCTCAAGGAACCCCACAAATCAGAACGGCCCATAATAGCTCAATCTCTCAACGTCCCTGTAACCTGCAGAGCCAAGACATACAAGCATGCTGGGATCCTCTGGAAGAAATTTCAAGGCTCAGCAGTGAAAATAAATCATGTTTTAATGCACTTACGCTTAAATGTCTCCAAAGTGGTTCATGGCATTAAAACACATCTCTCGCCCATTAACTTTCTAGTGGGATTCGTGAGTATTGGAGGCTTGGAAATGTAATCACAGTGCATCCCTTAATCACTGCGAGAGTCTTCAAAAGGTAGCCATCAGCCCAGACTGGAAGGTGGAAAGTAGACTTGTGATGACTTGCAAAGGTGGCATTTCTATGAGCTGCTTTCTAGCCTGTCACTCCAGGCTGTGTTTTGCAATAGATAAGAGTCACAAGCAGCAGCTACAGGCTACTTTCTGAGTATAAAATCTGCGAGAGAGGAAAAATCCAGCCATTATGCCCCAACTACAGTGTAAAGACGCTCCACAAAGAGGAGAGGTCATCTAGCCAAAACAGTAGAAAAGCAAGGATCATGCAAGGGGTGAAGGAGAGCATGTTAGCAACTGAGCAGAAGCAACAGGCATTGCCTTTTTCCTTTCATAAGCACGACGCTTGCTCAGAGACAAGCAGAGAGAAGATAAAAGGAATAAAGGAGAAAAAGGTCTGATAAAGGTAAACTCATTCCAACATTTTGAAATATATTTTTATTTCAGGTTGAAACAGCCTTTGAGTTTCCTTCAGTTTTTATTGGGGGGAAAAAAATTGTTTTTTTTATGTGATATTCTCAAAAAATCTAGTTCTACACTTCATGGCAAATGAAAGATACTGGATCAAAAGCATTTTTACCTTTTCTCCCAAGAGTTCCCCATAAGCTTTCAGTAGGGTCAACTGAAATTACTTTTTGATTTTTGTTTTTAGCTAGTCCAGCCAATCAACAAACACTTCAACTATCTACTTCAGCTTTTCTTTAATACACATTTCTTCTTTTGCAAAGATGAGTGGTCCTCAAGCAGATATCTTTGCAAACTACTATGGGGACATAATGCCATGTTCTCCAGCTCAGCAGATTCTGAATCCTCAATATTAATAAGATTTGTCAGACACTATCTGCTTTTGTCAGATATTAATCTCATCCCTAGGGGACTTTTCTCTTTCCTTTGAATCTGGCAGAACCAGTCCTACTGCCCATAGATTTACATGGAGATGCATCATGTCGTCCTGCCAAGGAGGACTCCAGCTCACAAGAGTGTATGATCAATTCCACATGAAGATTTGTGAAAAATCTGTTCTCTGACGGAACCTTCCATTACAGGAGTTTAAACTGGTTCCAAGTTGCTATTTAAATAAATGAATAAATAAGAAAAAAAAAAGAAAAAATAATTTATGCAAATAATGAAGTGTTAACAGTTCTTGCAGTATTTGGTGCTTTTCCCAAAGCCATAGCTCATGGAGGTTAACATGAGAATCCAAGCAATTCTGTGTGCTTCTGAGCCTCATGTTTGGAAAAAAAGAGAGAGAGAGAGAGAGAGAGAGAATTTCAAATGGTCCTCAAAGCCAGAAACAGGTTAAAAAAACTTCTGTGAGGAATCACACAGATATAGCTGAGCTTGTCTTGGAATGAGAGGAATCTACTGGGTGGGGTCTCTGGTGCCTATTCCAGGACAATTTTCTCCAATTCTTTTTACGTTTATGTTTCCATGAGCTAAAACTACACTGCTTCTAGCCAACCTTTCACTTCATAGGGGTCTTCATATCATAAGACATGAAGTGAACAACATTTATCATTCAAACAAAGGAGCCAATTCTCTTTCCTCCCTGCTCTCATTTTTGTCTTCTGCCTCCTGACAAGGCTATCCTTCCCCCATGCTAATTAATAGATGGATAAAGGTTCACCTTGAGGTTGAGAGTTTTATAGAAAAATTAATTACAGAACCCAACTTTACAATTACCAGTCGAGATTATCTGCCACAAGACCCCTCAGGCTTCACCTGGCTAGAAAAAAAAGTTTACAACGTTCTGTGAAAAGACTTTGAAGGCTGGTGTGCGAGCTAAGCTCTAGAGAAGATATGAGAGCATAGGCAGGGCCACCAAAGACCTCCGTAAAGATGATCCATAGCTGGGGGACATCAACAGGTCAGAAGAAGAAAGAAACAATAACAGGTCAGGTACACCATAGTGTACTTGCCAAAATTTAAGAGAATGGAGACTAAGATCATAAGAAGGTAATGAATCTACTGCACCGACAATGTGACATTCAGCATCTGCTGAGGGTGCTGAGTAGCAGTAAATCTATTAAACAGGCCAAGAATTAGAGTGATTGGAAAGACAATGCACGATCAATGCAATGAGAAAGCTCTCCTTATACAAGACATTGAAAATGTTAATGTGCAAATGGCATTGCAGGTTCTCTCATCAGCCTTTGGAGTCAGCAGTACGGAGCAGCTTAAGAAGATCAAGACCACTTGCATCTCGGACCTGCAAATGCTTACATACACACTTCGGTATTTGCTCATGCTCCCCATTTCATGAATCCTCTTTATTTTTGGGCTCAAGTAATGGAAAACGCTCCCTGAGCATACAAAATGCTTGCTGAAGTCAGAGAGAGAAGTATAGCAGAAAGGCACAGTCTGGAGAGTAAGAAGGACTCTGTAGTTACAAAACCAAATGTTAAATAACCAGCAGAAAAGTCACAGTGGCACTACGCAGCCAGGACTGCGTAGACTGCCGTGCGCGGACTTCACCTGCACTCTGGGAGCTCCCACTACCTGCTGCTGCAGGCTCTGACACCCTTCAGGGTGCTACATTTAAATAACAAATCAAATTCCTCTGAGGGAGGTCATGTTCAGACACCTCTTCCCCGTGCACATGCGTTCCTGGCCATGCTTCCACTTCCAGCTAGATTTCCTACAGATACTACAGTCTTGATCCACCTGAAACAGAGGGACATGGCTGCACTATGTCTGTACAGCACATGACACAGCTGGCGTCTATTCTTCATAGGCAACCTTGGGAATACTTATAACTCAGAAAGCAATTTAAAGTCAATGTCTTGCCCAAAAGGTTTATACAGCAGAACAAAGACCCCCAGTTCGTAATCTGGTACAGATTCTACTACACACCCAAGGTGCTCAGACCACTTAGGAACACATCTCCCAGTTCTAACAAGAACCACCCATAAAGGATGACCAATCCACTGCAGAAAGAGTTCCATTTCTCAATGTACCCAAGGCTTCGCTAGCCAATCTACTATTAACTTCTTGAAAAAATTACCAAAAAAAAAAAAAAAGCAAGTGTCATATCAGCAAAATACACTCCTGAGCCATTTTTACAGTCCTTATTAGAGGCACTATTTTGCTGTGGATAAATCCTGTCAAATTATCTTTCAAAAAACCTACAAGATACGTGAGCAGAAAAAGAAAAAAAAAATCCTGAGTGACTGTCACAGGGAAACAAAGCAAGAAAAGAAGAGGAAGCAGTGAGTTGTGGACCACCATTGGTGGGCACTTGAATAGGAGCCCTGTGCTTGACACCGCTGTGACTTTGAACAAAACCGAAGTCAAACAGCTATTTGTCAAGGGGTACAAATGCACGCAAGTGGTGAGAACCTGGCCCTTCTGTAAAAATGTGTCAGGGACTTTTCTGTAGGGCTGTACCGAGCCCCCCTGATGGATTGTTGTACTCTGAGGACAGCATTGTGAGCAGCAATAATAAGACATCTGGTCAGTTGTCTTTCTGAAAGAATATTTTGGCTCAGTGGGAATCACGTGAGCAGCTCCACGTACAATGCATGGCCTCAGCCGCCTCATTGCCCCGGATCTGCAGTGCTGGGTCCATCCTCCCCCGCGCCCAGCGCTACCTTCTGACCTTGGATCCACCAGACCGGCTCCATATTGTCCAGCTAACGTCCAGCATCTCCTTCGCATCTTCTTGTCTAGACAGCTGCAAAAGCACCAATATTACATCATCCACTGCAACCTCAATACCCCACTGAAACCCGCCTTGTAGGTCTTAACCATTCCTCTTGCATCGCCACACAACGGTGAGCTGGAAGAAGAGGTAGTCACCAGTGCCAGTTATTTGCAGACAGAGACTTTCCCCAGCAAAGGGGACAACCGCTGAACAAGGAGAAGGGTTTCTCCGATATGATGCTTAGGACACCATGTCCAAGCTGACACACACGGGTTGTACAGCTCATGCAGCACAGCCCCTGTGTGTTAAATCCGTCATGTGTATCCAGATCCAGGCAGAGCATAAACAGCAGGTCTGAGGGTAACCCGGACAAGGAATGTGTTGCACTGACACTGCAGTTTGTTTGTACACACCTAGCAGATGTCTCAGGGATCAGGGGAGGTCCTGCAGCTCCTGTTCTCATCAGGTTACAAATGTCCAGGCTTCCTTGTAGATCGTGGGTTTGGAAGGGAAAGGATCCAGAGTTTCATTACTGTAGAGAAGATCGAACATAATGATTCACAACATGAAGGACACGGGGCATGGTAGACTCTTGCCCAGCAGGGACAGGAAGCAAGAGACCAGTTTGCAGCAGTGAAGGACTTCAGTCAGAAGAGAGACTGTGACAGCCCTGAGACCCTGGTAGCAAATGCTAGGGAGGCAGAAGGATCCCTCAAGGCAGCCATCTAAGGACAGGATGGCACAGAGGCCCCTTCACTTACTTGTCCTTCCAGCCCTGCCTTTCTGCAATCCACCCACTGTTTGTTCCTTACAGATTTTTGACCTTAAAACCTCACGTATGCAGAGAAGGTCCATGCTTCCCCCTTCCTACATGAAAGCCCCGGGGAATAGGCAGGTACTTGTTATCACAGCTTTCAGGCAGGAAGCTGCGAGGTGCTGAAAATCCTTTACAAAGCTCATAGGCCAGAACAACCCCTCTGGTTATCTCAGAGCCGCTTTGCTGAGCTCAGGTCTCCAGAGGAGACCACCTCCAACTTTCCTTGGGAAGGCATGGAGCTGCTTTAACATGGGACCACAGCGCACAACATCATCACCCCAACCAAAGCATTATTCAGCTGACCAGGAGGGAAGGATGAGCTCCGTGAAGATTTTAGCAAGCTGCCAGTGCAAATAGGCTCCCTGGCTGCAGGTAAACCACCAGCAGCTCCTTGGTAGCCATCCACTTTCCTTCCCATTCATGGGCAGGATCCAAGGTGGCCAGCTCACAGCCCCAGGAAACCAGGCATAAATTATAAAGCAAAACGTACAGAAACAGTACAAAGTTTCTAAAGAGTTTCAGTTCAGAGCACATTTTACCCAAAACCCCTGGAAAAAAATAGGGACTCATTGTAAACCCTGATGATCTTGACTGTAGCAGCAATAAGGCATCCTATCAAAATCGATTTTGGACAGGGCTGATAGCATCTCCCTGCTGTGACAACCGTGAGCTCAGCGGTGTGAGCACTTAAACCAGTGCTGGCCAACCCTTCAGAAGACCTCTCAGGACATCCTATGCCCTGCGAGTGATGAGAGGAGAGAGGGGAGCTGGCCGTGAACAGACTTGAGAAGTGAGGAAAACTAGGGAAACAGAAGCAGAGGAAAGAACAGCAAAGTGGAGGAAGAAAAAAGAAGGATGTCTCTGTGCTTCAAATATTTCAAAACAGAGGCCCCACTTTCCAAATAATGTTTCACTGTGGGGAGAGGAGCAGATAGGGTGGTTTTCATTTCATTTGCACTTTGAAAACACCTTTTTTTTTTTTAAACATCCCCTGAAGTGCAAATTTTTACCAAACCAACACAAGAGAGTTTGCCTCAAAGCTGAAGTTTTCAAAATGACATCTGTTCGCGTTCATAGGGCCACGGCCGAGGAAGGCCCCAGCAGCCCCTCACCAGAGGGCTACGGGGGGTTAGGGGCCTCGGGAGGGCCCACGCGCTCCCGAGGGAGCATCGGTGCTGCTGCTCTTTGCTGGGGGTGCTGGCGGGCGAGCAGAAGCCAGCCAGCCTCGTGCTGAGCCGCAGAGATAAGGAGCCGCGGCAGCTCGGCCTGCGGGAGGGCGATAAACGTCGCGCACAGCCCGGCGGCCCCCGCGCTCACAGCCCCCACGGGGGGACCAGGTGCCCGTTCCCAAAGGTTGGGCAGGGCCAATGGCACCCAGGGCCGACACAGTGCTTTTGAGGAGCCACGGCCTGGCCGGCAGGGATGGGACAGTGCATAGATAGGCCTCAGGGCAGTCCCGGGCCCTCCAGCGTTCGGCCCCTTCTCTCCCCATGCCCCCTCTGCTCCACCACGCAGCTGGATGAACCATGGAGGGGGTCTGGAGCCAGGGTCATGGTGCCCCAAAGCCAGTCCAGGCTCAGCATCCCTGAGCACGGTGCATTCCTGAGGAGCCTCTCCTTGCGTGAAGAGCAACCACCAGGAAAAGCTCTTCTTAGGTTCATTAACCTCTCCACTTGGGACAGGCTTTATTTCCCACCAGTCAGGGTGAAGGCATCCTCAAGTTGCGCTATGGGAGGTGCAGACTGGATACCAGGAAGAATTTCTTCACGGAAGAAAGTGGTGGAGTCGCCATCCCTGGAGGTATTTAAGAAATGTATGGATATGGCACTTAGGGACATAGCTTAGTAGTGGACTTTGCAGTGTTAGGTGATGGTTGGATTTGATGATCTTAAGGCTGTTTTCCAACCTAAATGATTCTACTACTCTGTGGTTATGCCACCACTTGACCAATAAGTCACCAGAGGCCACAAAGGCCAAGAACTTCGTAGAGGTTCTCGTGTGAACACAGCCAGCCCTACAGCCCCCACCTACACACTGGCAGTGAGAAAAGAAATGTGGAGAGGAGGACTGGGGACAGACAGGGATGAGAAGGTGGCGAGGGAGAACAGCAAACAGGAGGGACATAAATCACCATCCATACAGCGCTCAGCTCTGTATTCCTACAAAGCCCTCCACTGCAGAGCAAGCTGCTCAGGTTGGAGGCTCCTACGAGATTTCCTCTTTTGGGTCTTCTCCCCCCAGCCACACGCACCAGCCTCCTTCATGGCAGTGCTGCCAGCACTCAGGGCATCCCCAGCTCTGCCTCTTCCCATGGAGCCTGCTGGCTCACCAGCACCCCAAATCTGCTCCTAGAGAAGGACACATGCCAGGCACCGAGCTGTCCCCTACTGCTGAGCGGTCCTCCCCTAGTGCTACACACAGACAGTGACAGCCTGCACCCCCCCTTTATGAAGGCTGTCCCAGTATGTCCGCAATAGGCTGGACGAGGGAATGGAGATCCTCTGGATTCCCACCAACCCCACTGCAGCTTACCTTCCAGGTCTGCAGTATTCCCATTAACAGCTGTGGAGACTTCTGTTCCGGAGTCATCCCCACCTGTAAAAGGATGAGTCTTGACTAAGCCGGTGGTCTGAGGCAGTTGTGGTGAAAAACCGCCGAGGAGAGGTGCACCATTGCCTTTCTGCAGAGAGGTCACTTCGGAAACAACTCATTGCCGTTCCACCAGCAGCAGCCACCTCCAGCACCGAGGTGCGTGAGAAGGGGGACATCGCAGGGCCGCCTTCCAAGGGAGAAGAGGCAAAAAGCTAAGGGGGAGGCTAGAGCAGGAGCCAACCTTCTGGTTAGAGGCACCCCCAAGCTTTGGATATTGTTTTCCTCAAATCACGACTACTTATCTTCTTGAAGAGGGAGTGGGGGCCAGAGCACAGGTGCAGACACTGATCTGCTGATGGTGACCCTGTCACCATACTCAGATCTCCCTGCGCCCAATCTGTACACACTTCCACTGTTTCAAGGAAGAGACCGTGTCCTCGCTTTCCTTCTCACCAGTGATCTCCCCACTTTTCCTTTGCCAGGTGCCAACAAGGACCCAGTGCAAAAGCTCTCTGACATGACCCGGCCACCACAGCACAGCAAGCTCACAGGGCTGGGCTGAGCAATGCAGGATTTCCCTAACCCATGCCCCTGAAACCAGATGGCAAGCCAAAGTTCTCCCTGACACGCAACGGAATCAGAACTGACATGATCGGGAAAAACAAGTTCAACTCCTTTTGGCAGGATATTAATTTAGAAATCTCTGGTGTCACTGCCCCAATTCACAATGAATTTGAATCCAAGCTTTCCTAGTGCCAGATGACACAGAGATTTGACAGAGAAGGTAATTGGTGGAAATAGCTGTATAATCTATCTAGCTATTGTGCTGGCAGGATCCAGCTCTCCTAAAGAACAAGGTTCACTGCCTGACATGGCTGATTCATCGTTCTTTATTTGTCCCCAGTGCCTCTTGGCTTTCCTCTGCCTGGCAAGGATGGAAGTCCCTTCAAAACAGCATCAGAGGTCTTCTGGGAGTTCAGGCTTTCACAGACCTTGGTGAACCGCAGCAATGGCGTGATGAGCCCCACAGGGCCAAGGACTCCAAGTGCTCACGGGGCAGGGTGAAGAGCAGGCTTGTGTAAGTCTGCACCCCCGGGGCAGCAGGCAAGCTGACGGAGCCAAGCTCGGCTGGTGGCACAGGCTGTGCTGGTGGCAGATACAAGGACAGGGCACGTTCACGTAGGAACAATCCCACCCAGAGGGCCCCAGGGCCTCTGCCCACTCCACATAAACTACTGGGAGGATGAGCAAACCTGAACTCCAGCAGAGTTTGGACCAAAGCTATCAGCCCCTGTAATCACATCCTTAGTGACATACAGCACACACCTCAGAAAGAGGAGAGCACCTGCTGAAGGTGCTCCTTACCTGCCGGATGCCTTGGTCGTAATCGTTGGATCATCCGTTCATATCCTTCTTTTGCAAAGATACTGTGAACACAGGCTGCACTGGGGGTGAGGTGGGGAACAAACAAACAAACAAACAAAAAACTGCATTGAAGGGCAAAAGAGTTTGCCCTGGTCCCACCAGGAAATAGGAAAAAGGGGAATCATGGTGGTGAAATTCCAAAATGTGTTCTGTGCCGAACTTAACAGCATTTACCTAGAAATGTACGTTTCACAAAAGGTCCTGAATCATCATACACAGCCTTTGTCCACTTTTCTAATAATAACCATTTTATTGACCTGTGTTTTCATGGTATTCCACTAATCACTTTGTTTTTCTAACTGCCATTATCTAGGCTGGATGGTGAGCTGCTCTGGATGAAGGTCAAATCCACTCCCAAGCTGCACCCGCGAGATCTGATAATTCGACTGCTGGAGCAATGCGAAACTCTATACCTGCTAGCTGTGCATATCCAACCGATGGCAAGTCCCCTTTGGGAGCCCCGTTAAAATGTGCTCTTGCCCTTCAGAAGGCTCCTCGCTATATAAATAAACAACTTGGAGGATGGAGCGTAACAGCACTCTTACATACCCTGGTGTCTGAATACATCTTTTTGCTCCATGATTTGATTCACTGATTAAGCGAGCACCAGCACACTGAGTGCATATGAAGCCAGCAGTTTTGTGGAGGAGGAGTGGAAGAGCTCAATTATTTTTCCTCATCTGCTAGCAAAAAAATATTAGGATAGTAAACAGAGCTAGCAGTCACACAGAAATGCCCCGGAGAGCTCTTACCTACTGGTATGCAGATCTCTCATCTGGAATTCATTTATTCATGTTCACTATGCATACTATTAAGCTACAGTGGTGGTTGGGCAAGGACATATTCAAAAGAGACCTGAAGTGATTGAAGAGGCCACCACCAGTCTTCACTTCCAATGTCACCTCTGGAAATAACCAAAGTAACCAAAGCAGCTGATTAGTGTTTCAGAAGAAGAAATGTCATTTTCAACAGCACCAGCACCACCTAACAGTCCAGCATTACCAAACAGACATGGCTCCCATCATCCCGAAAGGCAGGATACTTCCTCCTCCTATCTGCAAATTCGTTGGCGTTATCAGAAACAGGAAGCATCTCTTTTTTACTGCAAGTCAGGAAGGCCCAAATTCATCCTTGGGTTAAACCAAGACGAGCTAGCAACACAGTGTCTGGTTCTGCAGCTGGTAATTGCCTATCTGACCCGGCGTTACCACTAATCAGCTTAGGTGTGATGAATCCTGGGGGTCTCTAAACTTGCTGGTTGCATAGAAAAATGACGTATTTGCCTGCTGCGTCTTATTCTGCATCCCGTGTTGCTGCTGATTCCCCCAGAAGGCTTTCACAGTGCAGAGGATCATCTGCGTCTTGTTTAATTACATTCAGTAACTTAAACTGCCATTGAAAACCTGCTTTAGCTATAATTATTTAGAGCTCTATAGAAATCCCATAGCCTGGTGGAAAACGTAGATCTAATTAGTGTATCCCCCTTAACTGCAGTCTTATTTCTCTTTGCGGTGATGCATATGCAGGTACGTACAGCGGTCCGCTGAGCTTACCCTGAATGGGGCTCCTGCAGGGTCTGAAAAGCAGAAGACACGCTGCCTGCCTGTTTTCGGGGGTGTGCAAGCGGGAGGTCCGGCAGGAAGGCAGATGCCCCTGGGACCCCCGCACCGTTCTGCACCACGACTTCCTACCGGCAGCTCCGGGGCCAGGCTTACACCCAGCAGTGCTCTGGGAGGCGACCACACGTACTGGGGTTGAAGGGAAAAAAAAAAAACCACATGCAAGGATCATGGAAGTCTCAGGGCAAGTAAATTGCTGTTAATTGTGAGATATTTGATTGCAAGAAGCACCAGATGGCCAGCCATATGTTTTTGATTGTAAAATTAAACAAGATTAACCCAAACAGGATTTCCTCAGCATTCTTCTCTGACTGGCTCACAAATACATCTTTAACACCTATGCTGCAGATACAGCACAATCAGAAGCTCTTCCTGCCTTTCCCTAATCTACTTGGGCTAAATACTCCGCTGAGTAACGCCCTGCACTTAAAGATTTCCAAGTGCAGCAGGACTGAAAAGAAGCAGGGGATGGATTAGGTAAGAGACGAGAGAAATGCAAAAGGTCAGCTCAAGCAGAAGTCACGTAACGGCAGCAGAGCACCTTCCCTTTTACTCTGGTACCACACGAAGGGCACAGACGGGCAGGCAGGAGAGGACGTTGCTGATGGCAGCAGGTTGCCAGAGGCAGCCGAGGGTACCAACCTCTCCCACCAGCATTAGCAAAGTTCAGGTAGAGCTGGGGAGAGCAGCAGGAGCCCCTCTCCTCCTCCATCTCCTCTCAAAGGCAGCAAGACCCTCCGACCTCCCATCTGCCTCCACGCCGGCTTGGTCCCCTCTGTCACCGTCCCCACGAACCTCTCTCCCGCAGCAGGGCACGGACGAATTCAACACACCCGCCCCGTGAGACACCGCGGGCAGCTCAGCACGCCAGCTCAGCCCACCAAAGCGAAGTGCGCGGCACAGAGAGGTGGTGGCATCTCCCCGGCTGGCGGGGCACGCGCATCCCATGTCAGCACGTGGCTCGGGTGCTGCGTACACCGCCTCCCACCACTGCTGAACCAGCTTTTGCTGCTGTACCACTACAGGCTCAGGCATTTTCTCTGCCTTTCAACACATATGCCTACAAAGTTCAGGAGTTCCCTCCTTGCCCCGCCAGCCCCTAGAGCTCTGCACCACCAAATCACCACTCCTGCCCTTGTCCCAGGAAGGGCAGTGTTGCAGAAGCTCGCTTTTGCTTTGTGGGACAAGCAGTAACGATGCTTTTTGCAGGCTTCATATATTTTGAAGCAAAGAATTGCTGAATTCTGAGACCAAGCCCTGCAGAAATCAGCTCAGACAAACTCTGCCTAGCGAGTCGAGCGTGCAGGACCCACTAGTCTAGCAAGTTTTCATCCCTCAGCTACCAAACCTGCTTGCAGAGTCAGCTGCCTCTCACGCTCTCCCTGGAAGATGGACTGTAGCCAAAAAGGCCTTTCCAAGCCCACCCAGTTACCATACGCACACACGCTATCATATCGGATCTCACAGCTGAAGCCGCCCAAGCCCCTGTCTCTTCGCAAGCTTTTCTCATGCAGATTACGCACGTCTTCGTTTGTTTGGAGCAAATCAGTCGTGAATTGGACATAAAGGGTGTTCCAGGGGAGATCTCCCATTGCGCCATTCCCCAGCGTAAATCCCCAGGACATGGTGTGTCCAGAAGCTATCAATAACACTCTACTCACACCCTCCTATCTTATCACACACAGGCAGACGACCTGTTTGGAAAGTTTAATTGCCCATCGGCCAACAGACAACGGGACAGGGCTCTAGCTCATGTAAACATGATTTTATTATTTTTTTTACCTTTGAATATCTTCACTTCAGGGCTTCTCTGGAGGGCTAAATGCCTTTCTTTGTCTCTCTTTTGGCATAAGAGCCAGCCAGCTTGCTGCACCCCACTGCACCCTGGTTTCACGCAGGCTGACATGGCTCCTTGAGGGACGCATCCCATGGCCACTGTCCCCTTGGCATCTTCTCCCAGCACGGAGGGAAATGCGGCTGGGTTTTGCCTGGCTGCTCACCTGCAACCCGGAGATGGGCACAAAGCAGGGCTGCACGCATCGAGCCTCGTGGGCGCGTGTTAGACTTGAATTCAGCGCCACTTACTGCTGGGCAAGCTCACGGTTTGCAGCTGGACTCAATTCTGGCCAAATACAGCAGACCACGAGCCCAGAAATACAGGCTGACTCCCACCTCGTTCATCTCCGTCCTCGCACTTGACTGATTCGTGGCCATTTCACATGCGACAACGGATGCTGCAGGATCACTGCAGTTCGGGATGGAGTCTCTAACAAACAGCAGTTTGAAGCCGCCTCCATGATGCCAAGGAAAATGAACCCAAAAGGCGGGTGCTGGCAGAGCAAATCTTCCCGCCTGCAGACACAGAACTGCCTGGCCCAGCAGCAAGGCGACAGCAAAGGGGGCACCAGGACACAGATACAGGAACCATCTGCTCCTTCCCGGACTGCAAGTCCCAGGCTGGAGGTGGCCCAGCGGTCCAAGCTGCCCATCACCTGCCTCCCTTTGATGTTCCTTCCCTGACAGCCACACCAGTTTTTCCCTGGTGCTCCTCTTGGCCAGAAACAGGCATTGCAGCTCCTGCTGCCTGAAAGGAACCATCTCTGTCTTCTAGTGGGCCACCTGACAACCCTGGTGTTTTCAGGATGATGCACCGCCCCAGGCACACCGTGGTGTAATTAACTCATCCAGGTTTTTATGGGTTCTAGAAACCATGTGATTTCCTCCATTTCATGTTGTGGTCTTTTTCTTTTAAACTAAAACGGTCTCATACATGATGAAAGCATGAAATGCAAACTGATCGTGTTTCCAGACAGTGCACTGCTTCCTTCCATCCCACTGGAAGCCACCAGAAGGAGATCCAGTTCCCCCCAAGGACAAGCCATCCGTCTCTTTCAGACCAAAACCTGCACAAACACAAAGGACAGTTCTGCTCCGTATTCCTGGGTATGAGGGAGATATTGGTAAAGTAAAACACGATCAATGTATAGGCGTATTCAGGACATTTAGCTGAAAAGCTCTCGTAGGTCTTCTTCAAGCACTTGCAAATTCCGGATTGTTTTGGCCAGATTTGGATAGATATTCACTGAGACCACAAAAACACGGCTCCAGCGCACAGACCCTCTCCCTCCCTCACCTCACCAACAACAAATTCCAAAGCATCTGCTCCAAAGTACGCTGCGCCCTCCCCCTTACCTTTTCCACAGGAGAAAGCCAGACTTGCTTTAATGCGGACAAAATTACTTGATTTTCCACAGACTTATTCTTAGAAATGACTGGGTCACTGTGAGCTGATATTTCCCCAGAAGAACTCAGTCCAAGGCAGACGCCTCAGGTGGAAAACTCCAGTCCCAACAGGCAAAGCCTGACAAAGATATATGCAACCGGAAAGAGTATCCTGTCATAAGAAGGGGCAGGGAATTACTATATAAGCACTGGTATATGACATACTTATAAAGCATATCTTAAAAAGCCAGTTTTTAAATGACAAGAACAGATGCTTTGAGAAAACCCCGTGCAAAATGTTTCTTTTGCCAAAAGAGTAAAAGGAAACCCACCTTAGCTGAAGATCCAGCTTTCAAAGGCAACTCCTAGTAAATGAGGTATAAAACTGAACTCAGAGCCTTTCCACTACTTTCTTGTCTTTCCAGCAGAGCATCCGCTGGGTTGTGCTTTCACTGACAATCACTCCTCCACAGCCAGCTGGGGAGATGCCCCAGGAGGTGGAAGCACACAAAATAATAATTAAAAAAATTACAAGCTTTTTAACCATGATTTATCCATGCTGGGTACTTCTCTATCTAACCAGATGCTCCCAAATGTCTGGCACTAGAGAAAAATCCATAATTTTACCCCCGTGATATATTACTAGCCCATATTAGACTTGCACAGAAACAACCACAGCTGTTGCAGCCAGGGAAAAAATATAAAAAGATGGGGATTATACTATAAAACAAAAGAGACTTCAAATAACCACGGTATTATCTTGGAGGAGTTTCATAAAAAGAAAAAGGTTCAGTCTGACAAATGTAGATTGGAAGGGGGTTGCGTCTGACCCTGGTTCTCATGAGCTGCCTGGGAAAGGCACTTCCAGGGATGCTCTGTACCAACAGAGGAGGCCGCCGCGTCTTTGTAAGTAGTTGACTGATGGAGTATGGATGGCCAGGCCCCATCCAAACATGGATCGCCTTCCAAGGGGCTTCCAGGGAGAAGCAGGTAAGAATCGGACTCTACCCGATCACAGGTTGCTGCCAATAACAGGCACAACTCCTGCAACATCTCGGTCGGATAGCGCAGGGACCACGGTGCGTGCCTTTTATCAGCTGGTTACATGCGATGCACAGATCCAGCTGGAAAAACCAGCACTGACACAACTGGGAAAAACAGACACGCTTTTAGCCTGAAGAATGGCTTGTCTGTTTTTTCTGAAATCTATTGGCTAATCTAACAAGAGATATTACTTCCTACAAACCTCGCCTCGCTTCTGGGAGCACTGCAGGCAGCAAGAGCATCAGTGCATAGGGGAGGGAGCGGGCTTGAAACACACGTAGCTCTTGTTCCATCAGCGCTATGGCCTGAAAACGGCTTTTACAGAGCAGAATCACTTGTGCACGTTGGTGAAAGGAACCAGAGAAATGACCCTTGACAGGAAGCTAAGTCTGAACAAACAGTGGGGACCAGGAATTCAGCCCTCTGGGAAAGCAGCCACTGCCGCAGGTTGTCAGGTCTGTCCTCACCAAGTCTTTCTTTCTGAAAACACAGGTAGGTTCTTCCACACTGCTTCCCCTCTTCGGTTAAGGGTCAGACGCAGCAGTGCTGGGACTGAGGGGTTAGCAGGGACCCCTGTCCGATCCAGCTCGACGGCAGCCCTCCTGCAGCGACCCGTCAGTACAAGCCAGACCGCAGGCTGAGACCTGAGACCAGACCCGGCCCCCTGCCCACCTCTCCCTGAGCAACGAGCGGAAAGAGTCGTGGTCAGAGAACAACCGCGCTCTCCTGTGCTGAAGAAGAAAAGCCAGCACACTGGGGTCTGAATCCCAGCAAGGACAAGGGAAACTGTGAGCAGAGAACTCGGTGCTCGCTGCCAGCCCTCCTGTTAGGATTTCAGGCTGCTGCCCCGCGCGGGGCTGCGCTGGCAGCACCAGAGATAGGACCTGGGTCACGGCTGAGGCGTGCTCCCTGCTGCCCGGGTGCAAAGCAGAGATAAGGCCCCTGGGACCGACGGGAAGGCGCAGCTTTAAGCAGGACAAGAGTCGGCCCCAGGTTTGTAAGAGGCAGGAGTAGGTGAGGAAGGCAACACAAGGCAGAGGAAGAGCACGGTCAAACCAATCCAGCAGAAGGCTTCAGATGAGTTTCACCTATCCTGACGAATGCAGTGCGGGTTATCAAACAGGTGCCTCCACTACAAGACTGTGCAGAACACTTCTAGTTCAGCGTGGGCTCCTTAGCTCTCCCAGTCCCATGCTCTCATCTTCACCCCCTGCAAATTAACAACAAAAGCAACCAAGGACCACACACTCCTAAAAAGCTCGAATAACACCTCAGCTGACACAAAATCAGAACGGCATGAGTTTCTGTTAAGAAGGCAGCTGAGGAAGCACATCATACTGCAGTGAGGGGCACAAGAATTCCTTACCTGTGAACCACGGGGCCTGGAAGCAGTCAGCAGCCTCACTGTTCCTCTGCCAGCTGTCTCCAGCCTTGCTCTCCTACGAGGTATGGGCTGGCAGGCTTCCTCAAGTCTTGTTTTGACCCCATTTCTAAGCCTTGCTGTCTTCCTCTAACTTTAGCTGTCAATAACGCAGGGCGAGTGCTAAAATGCCTAACAAAGATTCTCATGTAACATGAATCTGATGACTTACAGTTCGTTGAAAATTCCCTTTTCCATCATCGCGCGTGTTGAAAACATTCTTCTCCTAAGTGACGTGGATGTAATCCAACGCCTTGTAAAGCGGAAGTGGTCGGTCAGCCACCCAAAGAAAGCAGAAGGGCTTCGTGCGTGCCCAGGTAGCATTTTCGGTGCTGTGTGTTTCCACGTTCTCCATCCCCCAGGACTGACTTGCTATTAGCTGAATTGTATAAAGAAGCCAACTTTGTGAGTGCTAGCAGTCTCTTTTATTGATGACCGTGTAATTCTTAGCAATGATTTCTGCCACCGGAGCACGTCAGACTGAAACCTCATTACACCAACCACATAACAAGGCTCAAGAGAGCTCGCCGTACCCTTGCTGGGTGCCCCAACTCTCTGAACAGCTGAAGACCACGAGAGGTCAGAGGTAACCTCTTGGATCTGGAGGCCTTGAAGGCCCCAAGGGTCTGAACTTACAGGTCAGGATTAGCTGAGCGGAGATCAGCGCCCATTTGTCAGTGATATCCCGTTGGCTTCAGCAAGGCCAAGACTTCCCACCCTGTAAATCTGCCGTGAGCACTGCAGCACTGTCTGTGACTCGGGAGGGGGCATCCCTCAGGGCCGGACGGTGAACCACTGATGAATGGTTATTCACGGGAGCTGGCTCTGCGTCAGAATAACACTCGACACTTGGGAATGGATCCGAAGATGCACAGCCAGAGAGAAGGACCCTTCAAGCCAGGACTGCTTTCCAGCAAATGCTAAATCAGCACCAAAGCTTGACTTACAATCATTTGCTTCCTGTTATTTTCTATGTGATGACCATTCATCTCTGGGGCTATGCAGTCTCCAAAGGAGTAGACTTTCCTTATGTACAATGCAGACAGCTCCAAATCGCTTCTTGACTTGAGCAGGAAACAGCCTTCCCTTCCCCTAGATACCTCCAAGGTCCGGCACACAAAAAGCCACTGGTCTGAAGAGCAGAGGGGTTATCAAGAAGCCTGGAAAGAAGAAATCCAGGCTATGAGGCAGCTGGGACTTCCTCACTCACATAGCAAGAGGAAAGAGGCTGCCATCAAGCACGACGACAAATTGCAGCGAGAAAGCTACGTGTACAGAAGGACCTGCAAGTAAATCCCATTCACACACACTGAATTATCTGGACCAGACTTTCCAGCCACATATAGGTGTATAACCCACTGACTTCTTGCAGTTCGTAC
This sequence comes from Chauna torquata, assembly GCA_013399475.1. Classification (NCBI taxonomy): domain Eukaryota; kingdom Metazoa; phylum Chordata; class Aves; order Anseriformes; family Anhimidae; genus Chauna; species Chauna torquata. The sequence continues at coordinate 57,744 of VXAL01018660.1, forward strand.
CTGGAGACGCTCTCAGCCCTTATACAAACAGCACCTTGGGCTGCACCCAGTTTGCAGAGCGGGCTTTCAACTTTACATGAGCAAACGCACCCCGATAAAACATGAGACTTCTGCAAGCCGGCAGAGCGCGCGTCTACAATTTCAGAGGAGTCGTGGAGCTGAACCTGTCTCGGGGTCTGTTTTTTGTTCTTTATTAATCACTTTCATGGGCCTTTGCACTTTTGGATTCCAGCCTGACTGGAAGCAGCAAATGTTGGAAACCTCACAAAGCTTTTCAAGTGTGAAACCCCTCCCTGGAGAAGGTTTAATGTACTTCAGGTTTGCATCTAAATTTTCAGGGGCTGAGCCAAGCAGTCACCTCTCTCAGACGTTCAGGATGTTTGCCTGTCAGAGTTTCCAGCCCGAAATACAGGCTTACATCCTGAAGCATCTTTTGCAAAAGCAGGACTGAGAGATGACCCGGTGCAAAGGAACGATGGCAGATCCACAGGGCTGACAGGCGGAGGGGTGGATGCAGCTCATCAAAGGAAGCCATCGAGGCTGCTGATGCTTTTTTCACTAAACACTCACTTCTCTCTTCCTTTCCCAGGGATCTGCTAGGCTCCATCACCTCATCCTATAATTTGACTAGACAAACAATGCCTGGCGTTCACCTCCACAGAAGGACACAACTGTCAGGCGAGGTTTAGAGAGCCTCAAGCAATGCCAAAATCGAACGTGGCTGAGACATGCAGAGCAAGCCTGCCTCTTAGCCAAGAGAGCTGGAGCGTGCGTGGGGAAGAGCCTCCCTCTCTCTTTTTGCTGTTTTATTCTCCAGGCTCACAATGAGCACCATTCTCTCCTGGAAGAAGGAATCCAAAACACTCCAGCTTTTCATCGATTCACTGCAAAGGGAAGGTACAGATTCTCCTCCGCCAGCCAGCCTCCCATTAAAGCAACCACTCTGGGCCCATGATGAACCAGTCGAGCTGAACCAAGAGGAAGCAGCGGCTGCTGATCCTCGAGCTCCTGCAGAATCAATGTTTCCGACTGACTGCCTCCCTCGCTGCTTCGAATCCGTCAACCAAAAACACCGCATTCACCAGGCCAGACGGGACGGGAAATGAGAAGAGAAACTTTCCTTCCATCGCCACTCTCTTTATAAAAGCACCACCTCCACCCCCCGCCAAAGCAACAGGGCGACCTGGAAATCCAAGCCAGCCATGGAAATGAGTTGGCTAGGTTAGAGAAAAGAGCTCAGCACCACATCTTCAAGGGCTCAGCATCCTCCGCGCAGCACAGGATTCCCGTATCTTTCATCCTGCGTTGGCTTTGGAGTGAGGCTGCACGGAAAGACAGAGCCCGGAGGGACCACAACCGTGCCACAGAGGAATTACGGGCTGCCTAGTGAAGTCACGTCCCGCATTCAGGTGCTGTGCGAGCAGATGCTTCACTAGCCCTTGATGCAGGGAGACAAAAATCAATACAATCGACCTCTGGAGCAGGGTCATGTCTCTGTCATGGATAATCCTGAGCTGAGTAAATCTGCTTTGCCCCCGTCATTACCCAGGACGGTGAGAGGCAACGACAGCGGCAAGGGTGCGACGGGGCCCTTGGGGGAAGGGAGGTGAATCCTTCCCTCTCTCATTGTCTGCTCTTCAGGAACAAGCCAAAAACGAAGCAGCCTAAAGCAGCCCCAGCTTCGCGCATGAAGGCTCCAGATCGCTTGTTTCTCACTCTGCGTAGCACCAAGCGCAGCAGCCCCACGCTACGGCCGTGCCACCTTCCGCGTCCTCCCCTGACGTCCCCATCTCCACGAGCCGAAGCTCACCTCGCCCACCTCGAGCACTGCCACCGGCTGCGTTCAGACAGCACGAAAACGCCCAGCTGGATGGATTCATGCTCTTGGAACTACCGCAACCCAAGTGCTAAGTCATAAGAACATCCAAGCGTTGCGCACCCGTCAGACAAAGGCCCACGGCGTTGCCCTGATCGATACGGGGCTGACGGAAACAGATCCCTGCAAGCTGGCGTGATGGGAGCCGTAACCCCAAAACACAGATAGATCCACACTGACGCTCGACAGCTGTGGCTTTGGCTTATTGTGTATCCAGATTCCCCACTGCAGAACACATAAATGTGCCTGTAGGTGGCCCAAAAACACTGACTTATTAAAGAGGAAAAAAAAGGGGGGGGGGGGGGACGGAAAGAATGCGACGTCTGTCACCCTTTTGCCAAATTGTTTTTTTTTTGTGTGTGTAGTTGGTGCTTGTTTTGGAGAAATTTACATTTTTGTGTGTGTCATGCGCTTTTCATGCATTTTGAGACCTTAGAGTTTAGAAATTCAAAGCACTTGTCAGTCACGTCAATCCTTCTGGACAAAACATAGCTGCCACTTGGATGGGTAAAAAAAAAACAAAACAAAATGCACTTTTCTGTCAAGCTGTGACTTGGTCGCCCCACTCAAAGCAACCAAGACAATGTTTAGAGAAAACAAAAAGAAAGATCTGAGTTTTCAGATCTTGGTGGAACTAAATTGATTAAGGTCATTTCCTAGGTAGGTTTGAAATCTTCTGCAACAATTTTTGAAAAGAAAAAGAAAAGTGCCCCCCAAAAAAGGAAAAAGTCAGTACTGCAAAAACATTAAATCTGCTTGGATAACTCAGAATATATGTTGGCAAGGCAACATATCGCAGCTTGAACAGTAAACCTGCTATGTCAGAGGCTCTGCAACATATGAAAGAGACTTGGGTTTCAATATATCATGCTGAATTTACTTCTTTTCAGCTTTTCATGGCAAAGTATTTGATGTCTATCCTTTCACTGTTGCAATCGATAGGGTGACCTTATTTAAAAGTTTCCTGACCTTTGCTGTTGTCGGTACTGTTCTGTTAAAATGTAATTTAACTCTTTTTCTTTAGGCTGGAAATAGCACTGTACAGACAGCAAATATGATAGGGTTTTGTTTTTCTCTCCCTAACCTACAGGGGAGAGGTAAAAGCATCCATCATCGGATTTGGCTTAAAACCAGCCGATGTCAAGAACCGCTCGAAGGACAGCAGCCCAGATCCTCTCCTGAAGCGGACCCACCGAGTGGCACTGATTTCATACTTCTCATCGGCGCTAAGCCCATTGGCATCTGCAGAGGGTCTGGCTGGTTTCCCAGCACTTTTTTTTTTACAAAAACGTATGCAGCAAGGCCTCATTCTGATGCTCGCCCTCGAGGGTTGAAGAGCATCCTACTCCAGTGCTGCGATACGGCTGCTTTCGGACTGAGCTATACAAGGGAGAGCACCAAAACCTGCCTTTGGTGAGCCGTTCCTCTCCGCTGATGCTGTAAGGACAGACGGACATGTGTGCTAAACCCTGCAGCCAGCCAGCTTCTGCTGGACTCCCATTCTTGAGTGGAAAGAGCACAACTCACCGTGGGATCCTCCGGAGGAGGCTAGTTCAAAACAAGCATTTATCCCCAATGCTTCTGGTTCTTTCTGTTTCCTGGCCATGGTCACTCTCAGCCCTTCAGTGAAAGGGCCCTAGGAGGCAGCAGGACTCAAAATCGAGGCTTCGAGGTAGGGACTGAACCTCAGATGCTTCAGTCTTAGGACTGCATGGCTTCCCTGGATTCACAGCAGCACTGGGATGTTGGTATCTCTTTGGTACTATGAAGTCAGAACATTTCCAGGACTGAGGCCTTTAACTAAGGCCTTGCACATATTCCCCATAATCCCGCAAAAACAAATGGATCAAAACCTACTAATTAAATGATGGAAAAAAAAGTGATTTGTTCTCAAAAAACAACTGCCAAAACAGGAGACATTTTCCTCATGACCGCGGATGTTAGAAAAGTCTGCTTGCTTTGGGGTTACAGCTGGATTATCCATTGCAGGATCTTTGTGAGCCTGGTTTGAATCATATTATAGCCCTGTAATGGAAGTACTTTTGCAAAAGCAATTTCACGTTGTTATTATCTGTTTTGTTGCCATTATTATGTCTTTGCGTTATTGCTGTACATGGGTATTACATTGCATTAGCGTTGCAGATGCGCACATATGCACTTACACACATACATTTGCACAGGATTATTACTAAAAATCCTGATCCTACTTATAAAAAGCCCTATAAATCCTGGAGAGCTTCCTTCAAATCAGCAGCATTATCCTACTGTAAATCCAGGGTGTAAATCAGAGCAGATTCTGGCTCAGATGCTCTCCAGCCACACACCGTAATGGAGCAGTGAGCCTAGAAGCATATTGGGGTCTCCATGGTGAGACTAAACACAAGTCAGCTCTCCCCAAAACCCATCCCGGTTTGTGCTTCACGCAGGAGCAAGCCCCACTGCTCAAAGCACCTTGCACCGGTCCCACTCGCCTCATCAAGTAGCTCTCTGAAACAGATTAAGATCCGGCTTTGGCAGAGCTGCCGCGGACACGTGCTTAAATATTGCTCACAGCTGAGTTATTTCTTGCTTCTTAGTAACTTTAAATGGCTTTTGTGCTCAGTGAACTCATCAAAGGCTAGTATCTAAAGTCAGCAGCATTGAAACCATGAATTAGCCAAAGGAGAAACGGGCCAGTTAGCCTGTTAGGCGTTTCTTACAATACATTATCTCGATGGTTGCCAGAGGATCTGATTTAAAGTCACTGTGCTACACCTGAATGTCGTTTATGGCTCATAAAAGGAAATGTGTGTTTGAGAAACAATAAAGCAGGAGTGCACTTTCTATGAGAAATATATAGATATCCTTTCTCACGGAGCAGATGTATTTTTACTTGCTCAGTGCCTGCCTCCGAGGCACGTGGAGCCTGACAGCCATAAAGCCCAGCAGTTAAGCAGGAGGACTTGTTCCAACGCAGATTGTAACACCTTACGTTCAATTCTTAGTTCATTTTTCCAGCGAGGCTTTTACACAGTGAATTTGACCTCCTTGGAAAGGGAGGACCTGAGCATGCTGAACACCTGTAGCTGTCAGAGGAGCGAGGGCGATCCCCGGGCACGGGCACTTCTGGGACCCAGACCACAAGTCCTGCACTGAACACCAGGATGAAGCAGGGACCCTTTGTAACACCCCCAGCTCCAGGACTGGGACATTTGGGCCAAACAAGACCACAACAGCCATCACATTTATCACTGGGAGTCACAGTCTCTTCCGCCTAAGGACACACATTTTCACTCACCTGTTACCGCTGAAAAATCCTCCTTCACATCAGACTCCAAGGGGTCCAAACCCACCTTTTTGTTCCCAACGCGAATACCAGACAGGGAATTGTACCACACACATTCATAAGGTAAACACCCTAGAACAGAGATTTTTTTTTTTCCAACATACCTTTTTTCCTGTTATATTCAACTCTCTGCCAGAGTTTGCTTTCTGAGGAAAATTTTTGCACAAAAATGAGTCCAAGTCAAAAGCACCGCAGACAAACTGTCCTTCTGGCCCTCTGTACTGTTTTGCCCTCCACTCGGTTCCCACCCAGTCTGCCCACTACTGCCCTTCGTCCAGAACCACGGCCACCTCGGGGCCGCTCACCCGCGAGGCAGGGCTCGAGGCACCCACACCCCCGATGGGGCTAGCACAACGCGTGGCCGTACGCCTACGCTGGGGCAGCAGCGATGTGCCTGTCCTTTGGGAGCGGGCAGCAGGACCTTGCCACCACAGAGACCGTCTCCAAAAGTGGTCGAGCTAACCCACGGCAGACCAGCTCCTGAGGAGCACCGCCAGCGGCGGTGACCGCTGAGTTACGCCTTCATGCACGCTGCAGGTGCCATCTGAGCTCTGCCTCTGTGCAGGTATCAGTCCTTCCCCGTGCTGGACGTCTCTGACCCCACCAGTGCCGAACCCACAGAGGACCTCCCTCGGGCAGGCTCTTGCACCCTTCGCAAAGGCCGGTGCTGCTGGGCAGGAGGGATGCTGCCTCCCAGCTCCACCTGCCCTTTCAAGGGACAAAGGGACAAGCCAGGTGCTTAACCCCAGGCCTTCCCATCCGAGAAGATGGAAAGGACCCAGCCATACAATGCCTGGAGACTTTGTGTGTCCAGCCTATGCAGCAGCTCTGCAGGACCTCCCCAGCACTCAGCACTGCCCAAGATCTCTACGGCTGATGCTGCACTGTGAGTACCACACCACGGAGAAAAAGCTGGGAGCTTCTGCCAACTCAAGCATCGCGTGAAGACATCATCCTGCCCGAGACAGGATCTGAACTGAGAGAGCTCTGCTGCTATAAGCACCTGCAGAGCAACATGCTGCAGGCACAGCCCAGCACGAGGAGCAGAATGCCAAAGAGCCAGAGCACCTTTGGTGAGGAGACACCACTGTGCATCCAGTTCTAACCGTCAGTAGGATGGAGCACTTTCCTTGCAGTTCAGCAGGACATAAGAAAGGCTTTTGGGAATCTCAAAAGCCAAACAACTGTCTCTTATATAAAGCACCTGCACAAAAGGCTGTACTTGTGTAGCGATGCTGTTGGAATTATGCTGGCAGCACTTCTTTGCCACAGGCTGCTCCATTTGGAGATGGACCACTGCTTTTTAAAAGCATCAAGTGCAAGGAGGAGACAGTAGACTTTGCAGCACTGGCAAGCATCTGTTTGTACAGCATCATCTTTGACAAGATAGTAATGTGCCATAAAGACAGAAGCAAAATACAGTCATAAAATTGTTTGGCTGTTGGGATGTCAGAGGGACAAGGGCACGCTTTGCTCCTAACAGGAATTTAAGCGTAACCTTTACAGCAAAGCAGTTATTGTGCCAGAGTTGCAAAACACACAAACCAGCAAAAGCAAGTCAGCAACATCGATTTAACATTAGTTACCTTGTCCTGGGACGAAGACAACCATGATTCAAGTGATTCACTGGCTTGAAGGTCTGCTTCATACGTCCTGCACCAGCTGCACCTCGCCCCACACTTCGACAATGTGACATTGTAAATTCAAAGCAAGCCATAACAAAGAGAAGAGATAGAAAGGGATTTAATGGTTTCAGGACTGCTAACCCCTGCATTCCATTGTAAGCAAAAACTGCAGAGGATTGAACCCCTGATTAGTCCAAGTGTCCACTCCATTTGCATACTTACATATTTTTGTTCCAAATGTTTATTTCTAAGCTGCAGACGCAGCTTTTCATCCCTCCCAACAGCTTTAACCTTACAAATCCACCAGCTTTACGTTCCCAAAGAGTATATTCTTCCACAGAACCATCCCTCCCACCCCTTCCCCTCTTGCCACTCACTGGTGCTGTCTCACATTCCTCATTCAATGGTTTCTGCCCACCACCAACAAACATTAGAAAAAACACAACCGACAACTGACCTGTTTGCTCCTGCATCAAAGAAAGCCTAGAAGGTAGCTTTGTGATTTCTTCTTTTTGGCTTTTTTCTATGGAGAAGGATGGTAGGAACAGGGAAAACAAGTCAAACCACTAGTACGTATAGTTTTTCCAGATCTTTATTTTACAAAAATAACTTACAAATAGAGAGAACTCTCTGAAGTAAGATAATTCATTCTGTGCATAAGGATACAGCTCTGTGAAGTATGGGCGTAGGAGTTAACAACTCTTACAATACTGTTAATTTTAACATGAAGGTAACTATGTTACAATATAGACATTTCATGCTCCAGACACGTGGGTACAACCACCACATAAAGCTATGGTCAATAAAGTGTGCCAGCCAGTGAGGATGCACGCAAGAGATCACTTTCGTACTGCTATTTCTTGTCATCCTCTTACCTAGGATAGTTAAAACCAAATGGCAACCAAAAACTCAGACTACAGCACTCTGGATACACTCATCAGCAATATACTTCAAATACATGATAAAAATATATTTAAATTTCAAATACAATTGTATAAGGTACACCAATAGCCAGAAAATAAAGTCTTGAGCTTTTAAATACAACACACTATATATATAACATATACAACGAGACGAGAGGGAATCTACACATGGAAGGAAAAAGCTTATCCTGAAAATGCATGTTATCTATAGTACACAATGGCTTTGTCTGCTAGGAAGTCATTTCCATTTGCATAGCATTGTCAAGAAGTCCAGACTGGGCTAGGAGATCAAACAAAACACACCAACAAAATGCTTAATTTTGGTACCACTTCCATTTTGCACCTGATTCTACTCTTAAATTACAGTTTGCTATTTCTCTTTTGTAGGCTGTAATTCATGCCCCGTTCATAACAAGCATAGGGAAAGGGAAAAAAAAAGTCAGAGAGTCAAGGAGGGTTTTTTATGGAGTTGCAGTCATTTGGCGTTTTGCTCCAGAGCAGAGTACTCTGCTTCCGACACTCTGGAAGCATCAATAAGCTTAGTGAGGCCAGTTTTGGCAGAGTACTTGAAAATAAAGGCTTTCATGAGCTCATATCTGTAGTTGCGGTTAATGAAGCTGTACAGGATGGGGTTGACGCAGCAATGGACTAGAGAGAAACACTGAGTGATGTGAAGAGTGGCGTACAAGAAGTTCTCCATTTGACAACTAAAGGGTATGAAATGAAGACTATAGAAGATGTCAAGAAGGACAGTTGCATGGTAGGGTAGCCAGCAGACGAGAAACACGACGACATAGGAGAAAACGATCTTCCCACTGCTCTTCCTCTCTTGGTCACTGGAGGCTGAGATGGTCTTCGCAAGGAGGAAATAAAAGAGAGCAATGACTGGAAAAGGGATAAGAAAGCCCAGCACAACAGAGATGAGCTCCATGCCGATCAACCACTCTTTGAAGCTCTCCTCAGGATATACAGGACGGCAATAGGTTTCGTTGTTGGAAGAGACTGTCTTAAGAAAATACGTGTCTGGGAGAGATGCAGAGAAGGCAAGAAGCCACACCAGGATGCAGATGCAGCGACGGACTATCTTCTTCTTGCGATTACTGGAATTGGTGAAATAGGCAACTGAGAGGTAGCGGTCCACGCTCATGCATGCCAGGAAGAAGATGCTGCCGTACAAGTTGATGGAAAATATCAGGTGAGTTATCTTGCATGTGATTTCTCCCATGTGCCACTGGTTATGCTGGACAAGGGAGACGACCCAAACGGGAAGCGTGATGACAACACACAGATCAGCGACAGCCAAATTAAAGATGTAGAGGTGGGTTTCATAGCCAGTCATTCTGGCTTGGAGATTGACCCACACCACAACAGAGTTGGCCACCAGCCCTATGACAAAGATAAAAATGCAGAAAAAGGACAGGGTGTATAGCAGGGCGCTTTTGTTTAGTGTGCCAGGGCATGTTGTCGCATCAACTGTGATGCAGTCGCTGTTGTTGCACATCCAGTTGATCTCTGTTAAGTTGGCCTTTTCCAGAAAATCAAGGATTGAAGTCAAATCGAGGGCGCTCATGTTTGCTCACTTCAGGGTCCCAGTGACCTACGGAATAAATAGGATCAAAAAAAAAGTTCTGAGTTAACAGAGAGATTTCTGCCGCCATCTCTGTACCAAGAAGCGCATGCAAGACACACCGTTTCAGTGATGTCCTACTCTCGTAACACATTTTCATTAAAGAGATCTGTGGAGTAAAAGAAACAAAACAGACACGCAACAAAGCTCATCTGGTTGACGAAAGAGGAGCCGCACAAGCTTTTTGTGCGATTTTTTCTTGCAGCTCGTGTCTGACATCATCAGGTTGGCTATCATCCCCGGGTGTGAAATCCGCAAAGTACACCATAGCCAAATAAATGTCAGGCAACTAAATCTGTCTTCTCCAGCATAAATGATGATACTATCGCTTTCAGCAGGGGAATCTTTAAGCCATTTTATCTGCACTCCCTCAAGCGTAGTAGAATTGATCTGGCTGATACACAGTACCGTAAAACATTTACCACAAGTTCTGGTAAGCATCTTGTCAAGTCCAGCTCCAGCTGCATTAAGCTGAAATGGGGAACTAAGGGGCTTTGTACCCTCATCCAATTTTAAATTTAAATCCTGCACCATCCTCCCCCCTTTCCTTCCATTCTATTTTACAAAGCATCCCCTGTGTTTAACGATTATCACGTAGCTTTGGGGGAGTGGGGGGGGCGGTAATCAGAGCTTGACCGCTGAGTAGATCTGGTGGGCTTAAGTTTTCTTTTTAGAAGAGAGCTTTGATTTACAAAATACTCCCCCATCACAGCTGGCTCCACAACAACTGCTTCCTCCTCACCCTTTCTCTTTTCTAAATCTATTTTCTTGCCTCTTCAGCTCCTTCCCCCATTGGCAGACAGCGGACAAAGCACTGGGCTACTTGTTAAGTTCCTTGCCAGCACAAGGAAGGGCCCCAGCAGACCCGCACGGCTCACACAAAATCCTAGCCGGACTGTTAATTACCGTTGTGCTTTTGGGGCGGTGTAAAAGGCCTCCTGCCCCGCTGCGACCCTCCCACCCCACAGGGCCAACAATACCACCCACGGCCTCTGTCCGACGCCTGCCGCCTTGGCCCCTGAGCTACAAGGCTTGTACAAGCGCCGCTCCCGGGCTGCCCAGCAGCTGCGTCTCTTCCAACACAGGGCCATAACACCAACAGGTGTAGACTTTGCAGCCCGTCCTTTCTCTCAGCTTAATTGTAACAAGTAGCTTTCTCTTAATCTGTTGTCAGGCCCCCCGAAACAGTTATTACGAGGCCGGCAGCCTGAGTGAGCTGTCAAGGGATGCAGCACGCAAGGGGTCTGTCAAGAAAAGCATTCCTCACTCACTGCCCTTGTTAGCTGATGGTTTCAGCTTGCATTTCTCTTTTCTCTCCCCCTGCTTAAGATATAAAATCCTTTGGACACCAACATCCTGAACCATGGCCAGGAAACCTTGTTCTTCCCCACTCCCCCAGCCCACAACGCGTGCAATTAGAGGTAAACCGTGTAACTCACAGCATCCTTCCGCTTTCTGCTCCTGCCCTGGGGGCAAGGTTGCTTTGAGAGAGTAAGTGGCTGGAACAAGCCAAGCCAAAGAAAGCATGGGGAGAAACAACTTACTCAGTAGCCCGCATCCCTGAACATCCTTGATCCCACGGCCTCGACTCCCCAGAGGATCTCTTGGGTGGGATGCAGGTTTCGGTGGGGCTTACAGGGCTGCCTGCACTGCTGAAACTCATAGGGAAAACTCAGCTGCCCTCGGATGTTGTCGTGCTTGAAGGAGACAGCGGAGCAAGGAAGAGTTTGGATGCGTTTCTGCATTAAGCAGCCTCTTGTCCCTGCAGGGGACGGGCTGCTGGGCCGGGTAGCTTCACGGTCTCCGAAAAGGGACGCAGGTTCACAAAGCACCCCTTGCTCCTCCAGCTGCATAATTGGCTCTTCCCAAAGCTCCCACCCTTCCTGCCAACCACAGCATGGGCTCTGCCAGAGACACAAACTAAGGAAGAGAAGGGAGATAAGGGGGGAGATTACAGGAGAGGATTCAAGGCACTATTGTCCCATCTGAGGGAAGGTCAGTGGCACTAACAATGAGGAGTGGGCCATGTACACGCCCAGGAGAGATCAAATCGCTCCACAAACAGGGCCCAAATTGGTCCCAAGAGGGGACCTAGCCTATTGCTGCAAACGTATACAGCCTTCCAGTCTTTCATCTTGCTAGCACACTGAATGACAAGGTTGAGATTCAAACCAAATTAACCGCTTATTTTGCTAAGACCCCCACCCCACGCCTTGCTTCAATACAGTCAAAGCAGCTCGAGCTGTCCCCTGTCAGCACAGAGCCCTGTGCAAGGAAGAGAATGACATCTGTGATGCTCCCAAAGAACTCCAGCAACAGGGAACACCGTGCCATGCGGAGACCTGAGGTTTCAGGTTTTCTCGTCCCACCTCCCCAAGCACTGTCTCCCACGAGAAGACGCATGAGGTTGCACAGGCTCCTGTTCTGTCCCAGAATCCTGACCCCATGCATCCAAAAAACCCACAGAAAGCACAGGATCAGACCCACGGCCGACATCACTGCCGTGGGAGACCTGCATCAGAGGTTAATCCATCAGCAGAAATAAGCGGGATTTTGCACAGCGCATGCTGCAATTCCTTCTCACGCTGTGTGGAGAAGGACGGGTCAGGGTATTGCCTAACGGAGCGTCACCCCAGCAGACTTCAGGGCCTGCACCCAAGTGATCACCACCCCCTCTACAGCCAGCAAGGAGAAATGGGATTCTCTACATTCATCTGCTCAAGTTCAGACACCACTGAAAATGCCTCGCTGGCTAAAGAGAGAGCTGAGACAGTAGCAGCTTTCTGACTTGGGATAGCTGGTTCCCCCTCCGCTATCCGTGAGTGCCAAGCTCAGAACAGCGGGGTGACTTAACCCATTTCTGCAGGGCAGAAGGGCTGATCCTGAGCCCCACCAAGATGCAAGGCACCCTTTGGTCCCTGGGGAGACAGCAGGGTGCAGCCACACACGCTGCAGGGAGCTGTGCACAGCTAGGACAACCTGCCCTCCAGCCAGAGCTGACTGACCACCCTTCAGCTGCTCTGCTTAAAGCCCCAGCTCCAAGACACGTGGTTCCATCAAAGTCACCCTCGCGTTCTTCATCGTCTCCCCTCGTCCCGTGTGCGCATCATCCAAGGCCTCTTGAGCCTGGAGAGAAGTGCAGCAGCACCATCCCCACATCCCTGTACCTCAAAACCCCACAACCACCAAAGCAAATTCCCTAAAGTAAACCATTAAATTGTTGGCCCTGTGGCACAGGCCACAGTCTCCCTGTGTTTTGTTGACAGCGAGGCGAGCAGAGCAGGAGAGACTCCAGCCCAACCCCCTAACACCCCACAGAAGTAGCTTCGGTGGGCATGGGCATCTTCTGGGTCTAACATCACTTGGTCTAACAGGGGGAACAGGCTCATTTCACATCTGAAGACCACAAGCCAACCGCCAGGACAGGGCTGCGACCACTCACTGCCAAGCCTCCAGCACATCCTGTAACTGAGGAGAAGCTCGGACCAGGCTGCGTGGTGTCAGATCACTGGTGCCAAGAGAGGCAGTGGGAGCCAGCAGTCCCCGGTGACGGGGAGACAGGAACAGGGCAGCAGAGAGCCCCTGAAGCTGGGGCTCAGGCCACGCTGGGGATGCCACGGCCTCCTGCTTAGAGCAGCACGGCTGCTCGGGCTGGGACAGCCACTAAGAGAGGGCAATGCCAGCCTGGCCGCTCGCTAACAACAACCCTGGGGATGTTACTGAATGCAAATGATGCTTAGCCCGAATCTCAGCCTGCCTCCACTCCAAGAGCAGGTCTGCTGCACACACATGCATCCATCTGTCTGGGGCTGCCTGCGTGCCTATGCACTTTCGCATCCCCAGTGCAGTAATAAAATCTGAAACTGATACGGCCTCCCAGGCTCAAAGCCCTAATGGGGAGGGAGCTGCCTTGATAGCTATATTCAGAGATTACAGCATTACGAGGCTGGGTTGTCTATAGTCTGGGATTAGCTGTTGTAACCTGAGCTCTCATTCCCACCCAGATTAGCCTGGAGGCGTGGAGGGAACCCAACAGACAAACTGAATAAAGCCACTCCGTGCTCCTAAAAACATCTTTAGCGCTCTCTGCAGACAGCACAATATCCTGGAAACTCGTGAACAAAGCTAAAACTGCATTTTGCATCCACTGCACGCGATGCTCTCGCAGGCCACTGCCCCTTCACCCAGCAGACGTGTGCTGAGGCTGGTCCATGCCACGGCTGCAGGAGTTACGGTGGGAAGGAAAGAAGCCGCACCTGAAACACTGCTCCGGCCGCGCAGAGATCTCCCCGCAGCGATGCAGCCTGCAGGACAGCACCCTGCCCGTGCCACAGGCACCAGATGCTCCCCTCTCCGCAGCCTACGTCCAACCCTCCCCTTCCACCTCCTGCCCAGGACCCACCGCGGGGCTGCCAGCAAGCAAGAGAGGCGTGAGCATCCCCGGGCTGCGCTCGCGTACGAGGGCAGCCCCGCAGCACGTGGCGGTTTTCCAGCCCTCGGCCCTTTTGGCAGCTTCCCAGCGCCTTCTCCTTCACCCAGGGCACCTCGCGGCCCGGTCCTGCCAGGACTCCTCCTGGCAGCCCCCGGGACACCTGGACTGCCTCCGGGCGGCTCAGACTAAGCGGAGAAGAGGAGCTACGCCAGGAGAGGTGGGATTGACGGTCCGGCTGTCCCCACACCTTCGGCCTTCCCGTGTCAAAGGACACCTGGCTCTCCCGGGCAGGTGGCCGTCTGCCCACTGCAGGACACCCGCGCCTGGCTTGCCCTGGTACTCAAAGGCTTTGCGAGACCCAGCCCGGCATTTTCAAGCAACCTTCCGCAGGTCCGAGCTGCAAAAATAACAATAATAATAATAATAATAAAAAGGCATAGAAAAACAAGCGTCCTGCGCTGCTCTCCGAAGCGGCCAGGTGCGCAGAGGAGCGGCGCTGCCAAAGCCGGCCGCCTTCCACCTCAGCAGCCCAAGCGCGGTGCCGCGGGGTGACAGCGGCCCGGCCCCTTCCGACGGCAGCAGCTCCCTCAGCCGAGGGCTCCCCCTCCGGACCCGCCTCGGCCCAGCC
>VXAL01018660.1:72282-82468 GCA_013399475.1 Chauna torquata
CAGGCGGGAGGGGGATGCGGGGCTCGTCCCGCGATTCGCGAATAAACGAAAGCGCGGCCTCCCCGCTCCTGGGAGGCTTCGCTTTTGCCAGGGAGGGTGCGAAGCGGGGAAGGCAGGGCAGTGTCCTCGGAGGACAGCTACGCCTGTGCCGCAGCAGCCACCCGCTCCTGAAGGACAGGAAAGCTCCTAACGCTCGAGCACGGTGCTTTTTGTATCTCCGCTAAAATTAACGACAGGCTGGCTCAAGCGTTACAAGTGGAGAAAGCTTCAGTCACCACGTGTCAGGAGACAGGGAAAGGGGACTGTCAGTAAGAGGGGAAGAAAAGGAATGGAAAGAGGGGGTTTAGTTGCGTTTATGTTGGTTTTTTTTTCCCCCCCCCCCTCTCCCTGCCACTGTAACATACTAAGACTAGGCAAAGACAGGCAGCAAATTCTCACCTCTGCTCCCTCACCACGTGCAAGAAAAAGTAACACCAAGGAAAGCTGACAGGATGCAAAAGACTTGCTAACTAAAACTGAAAATCCATTCCGCCACCTTCCTCCTCAGCAAAGCAAAGCCATTTGAACCATCTGCCTTATGGGGAAAAAGAAGGGGCAGGTCTGTACTCAGCTCCAGCGGGATCAGTCTGTCTGTCTTTCCTGGGGAAGATGCTAGGATTAGACGACAATCTACCTGCCAACAAAGCAGCCTGTCCCTGGAGCAACAATACAGACTGCGCAACTGCAGAAGCCTGAAAGCAACGCTGACAGCTCCAAACGGTCTGAGGCATGCCTGTACCACCAGGCTGCTCCAAAACCACCAGGTAACACAGAGCATGGGCTTGGCTCCCTGGTGCCGGAGCACACACGCACACCTCTGAGCCCAAGACACCCAGTCGTTACTGAGCTACTCTCCAGGCAAGAGGAACAGGTGAGCTGACGCATCTTAACCAAAGCTTTTTGCAAGATACAGGGCATTTTAGTACTTGCAACCTGAGGGCTTCAACACCACCAGAAAGTACTATTTTGCTTCCCCAATGATGCTTAATCTTATTTCCACAGGCAATTAAAAGCTTGCATTAAAATCTGTTGACAAATGTATGCTTAAAAACAGAACATGTTTTTTTTCCATGAAAGAAAGCACCTAGTTGAAGTTTTCAAACTTCAAGGGAGCCTGGGATGCAGCAAAACAAGGCATTTTATTCTGTGGCGCAAGGGATCCACTTAAAAAGAGGGGGGCTGCAGGCTAAAAGGACTCCTATTCACCAGCAGAGCAGTCTTAGGTTTTAGAAACAGATTGCTGTTTTAACTGTGCTTCATTCCCCAGCCAACAATGCCTTATTCTGCCCTCATCAAGCAGCAGAGTTGATAGGTGCATCAGATTTACACCCCTGCAAGTGAAGGCACAATTAGCTTCAGGTTTTCTGCCAGCAAAGAGAAGATTAAGCTGCAGGCATTACACCTCCTGCAGCTCCAAGGACGCACTGAAGCTTGCCCAGTGCTCAGACTGGTTGGCAGCTCTGGTTCCAGCCCCAGCTTTGGGCAGGCTGGGCTGGAAGCAGGGCCCAGGCTGCACATGCTCAGCCCCATGCTGTGGGCTTAGGTGCCAGAGAAGGAGGAGAACAGAGGGATGAGCCTCTCACTGCCCCACAGATAGACCAGGTGAGATGAGATGTACCTTGTTCCCCTCCCTGACCATCGCTCTCCCCGGCTGAGGATAGTTAGATCCTCCAAACTTCACAGCTGTCAATGAGCAAAGCATTTTGGCATCCACTTAAATTCTGAGTGCTCACTGAAGTCCGTGAATGTTGGTGGAATTGAAGTATGAAGAGTTCAGACAACGACAGGCTTATGTTTAAAAATAAGTATGTACTGAAGCACTTGGCTAAATTGGGCTCCGAAAATCCTAAGCAAAAAAAAAAAAGTACTCTCGCAGAAGTCCAGAGTCACTTGGACAAAAAAGCAGAGTGTTTTTTCCTTACTTGGTGTGCCAGAAAATAACATCAAGTACTACAGCCCCTCCAAAAATACCATCCAGCATCTGCAACCACAAAGCTGCTTGCTGTGCAGGAGCAGCAGACAACCTCCTCTCTTGCATTTGTTGAGAGCAGAGCCCTCACTGCCCTCGCTCCACTTTCCAGGTTCCTCCCTCCAGCTATCTTTTTACAGAGAACACGTTCCACACGCAGGAGGGACGAGCCCATTCCCTCTCCGTTATGAAAGCCAGATTTTGCTCGGCGTTCAGGGATGAAATGCTTGAGCAGTAAGGAAAACAACACGGTCTCAAAAAACCGCACAACATGAAACCATCCCCCTACAACACAGCGAGCAGAGTTGTGGAGAAGCTGGACACCCCTGATAGGATCAGCACAGGGTCGATGCCACCTGCTTGGTGAGATTAGTTCATATCTGCTGCTATTAGACCACTGTTAGAGCCAGTCCAACCAGGGGCCCCAAGAGATGTGATCTCTGACAGTCCAGCAACCAGAAACAACTTGTACAGACACAGCTGGGCAGGCAAGATGAGTTCTTACCAGCCCAAATTTGCTTCTCTCCTGGGACGTGGATTTACACCATGGGTACAGGGCAGCACTCTGCCAATAAACTTGTGCAGCAATCAGTCTGTAGCTTGGCACCAATGGTTTGTCAGCCCAGACTGCAGGTAACACGGAGGAAACCGTAAAGGTTACTGAATTCTGAACATCAAGCAACTGCTCGACAAGGAGAGCAGCCCCGGCCTCCAGCTCCAGGGCTGCACTTTTGGGTTTGAAAGGCAATGCGTGCTACCAGGCTGCCTTCAGCAGCTGCAGGGGCCCGGCCGCAACGCCGCAAGCTCATCACAGCCCATCACTCATTAAAAACAAGTTGTCTCCAGGCGCTGAGGAAAAGGAAAAGCTCTTCACCATGCTATGGAGGAGTCTGTAACAACATGCTAGGGAGGAACCGGTCACCTTCACAGGGTGCTGGATTCACCTCGCTGTGCTTTTCTTGGGGTTCTCCCACCATCAGCCTCTGCTACCCGGGGTCCATGGGCAGCACGGCACAGGGTCCTGCTTGAAGTCAAGGCTCCACCGTGCTCAGCACTGCAGATAAACAAACATAAGGGTGAGCTCTGACCCACGGAAACAGGTATGGCAGGAGGGGCAGGCAGTGAAGACAGCGTGAGCTCTCTTAGGGAAAAGTCAAGGAAAATGCAGCTGAATGACTTGACTCGGGGCAGACACAGGATATTTGGCACAACATGGTGCTGAAAGCCAGATTCTTACTCTGTTTAACTGCTCGTCCAATATGCCTGAACTACAGCAGTGTCATTCTTCAAAAGCACAAATTTTTAGTGCTTGCACAAAAGGGGGCGGGGGACAGGAATAGAAGATCAGGAATTTCTCACAGTCCCTGCAGCCTCTCCCTGCTGGCACTGGGAATGAGAGCTGAAAGCCTCCTTGCTTTCTCTTAAGGCTTCCTTTTCCAACTGGGAGGCAGATGGAAGCTAACACCCAGCCCTGCCCACTTAAGTCAATAGATAAATTAAAAGGAAAAAAAATGTAAGTTGGCAGCTTCAAGTGCTACAAAGATTTTGGGCGGGGTGGGGGTGAGAGAGAGAAAGCCAGTAAGGCAAAGTGCATGTGTGTGTTGGGAGTGGGAGCATTTCAATAGCACATCAAATATCAAAAAGGGACAAAGGGAAACATTTCTCCATTGTGCAAGAGAGGATCCACGTGCAGCAAAGATGAGGCGGGAGCAGCATCACCGAGCGTGTGCGCGAGTGGGTGTCCAAGAGCAGCAGCATCACGCGCAGGCGGAGAACAACGTGCTGGCCGGCACCGCTACCGCCGGCCAGAAGTGCAAACACCCACGTTGAGATGACAAAGCCAGGGAGAGCCCGAACACACAGGCGCCTGCAGGAAATCAGGCTGTGATCCATGAAGTGCACAAAGGTAAAAGAGCTTCCTGCAGTCCTGGGAGTCAGTGCCAGTAGGCTGCTGGGTGGACATGCAGCGCTCATTTCCTCCCTCCTCTAAGGCAGCTAGTTCTCTGTCCTCTGCCGGTCACGTTCCTTGCTGTATAAATTGGATGATGGGTGGAGGAATAAGACACCACACTAACAAAAAGAATAAATAGATGACTACATCGGGAGTCACCTCTGAAATCGCAGACAGAAAGGAAACGAGCAGTAAATGTCCAGCAGGCAGCGACTGTGGTACTGCCCAGTTTCACTTCCCCTACAACAGAAAACAATCAAGTCATTTAATGCCAAATGATGCCTAAAGCAGCGTAAGCAGCCCTCAGCTGTGGCTAAGAGAAGCCATAGGGCTGGTCTCCTGTCCGACTCTGACCTTCTGGTTTGGAAGAAATGCAAGAGGAGGAAAAAAGGGGAAGAGAGCAAGGAGAAGCACTCCCAACTGCTGCACC
The DNA here is from genome assembly GCA_013399475.1 of Chauna torquata. Lineage (NCBI taxonomy): Eukaryota > Metazoa > Chordata > Aves > Anseriformes > Anhimidae > Chauna > Chauna torquata. The sequence goes on from VXAL01018660.1 coordinate 76,672, forward strand.
ACAGGAAGGTGCTGGTTTTGCTTGAAGCAGCGCAGGGAAAGGCACTCGTACCCGTACGCAGCTCCAGGGAGACCAAGGTCCTCCTCCACTGAAGGACATGGCGAGCCAGGGGTGCCCCAAACTGGAGGAGCTGTGCTGCCCCAGAGCAGAGCCCGGGAGGCTGGGAAAGCCACCACAAGGCGCATGCTGGTGGTGCTGGGTGGGACACTCAGTGTGCCCCAAGATGCCGTGCTCACGCTTGTTAATGCACTGCGTTACCCTATTTTACAGCTACAGAAACCATGGCACAAAGAAGTCAGCCTTCTATAACCGGAGAATGAGAGAAGAGACGTGCAGGCACGGGTTGTGGAGGCAACCACAAGCTGTCCTCAGGCGAGGTTCCTGCTCCAGCTTCCCTCACTGTGGCCCTAAACCACAAAACCGAGCAATTGGAGAAATCACAGCACAGGACTTCCCTTTCTCCTCCATAGCATTCACCCACTAGATTAAAGGTTCCTGAGATTTTTCTCACAGAAAGCCCCTTGTGGGCTGGCTTCCATCTATGCTGCAGCTCCAAAGCTGTGTTTTCAACTTCTGCACTGCAACAATAAGGACAGAATTTAAGAATATGATTTTAGAGAAAGCAAGCCGAGCTCCTTGGGATGTCACAGGGCTCCAGCACCTGAGGTTTTAAGGACCATACACCACAAGGCCTGTGACAACCTGCAGTTCAAAATCGGTGTTTTCCAGGCTGAAAGGACGCTGCCTTCAGCATTTACCTCTTGACAAGCGACGATGAACAGTGCTGATTCAGAGACAATATAAAGCATGCAGTGCTTCACATGTGTCTCAATCAATGGGGCCACCCAGGATTTTAGCGGCTCTTTGTCTTTCTCCTCCGAAGACTCAGCATGAGAGAGGTTAATGCCCCTGTCCAGCCACCCTGCCAGCACTTTCTGTCAATCCCAGCAGGATTTGCAGCCGTTGATCCCAGCAAGTTTCCCAAAAGCCAAGCACAGGTACAGCACGCATCCCAGCAGGATCTACCAAGGGAAGGGCCAACACAGCAATCAATTTACCATTTTCAAGGCAAAGAGAGCTTTCAGGAGAAATCGATCGGTGGCATAATTAAGAATATTGCCCACATAGCTAATAATTATCTAAGATGGCTCTCTCCTTCACAGTTCATTTCTGCCTTACTCTTCTTCAACTAAATAAAGGTGTTACCCATGGATGTTATTTGTGGCTTCATAATGTACTGTCATAGGCATTATTGCAACTTATCTGGAAACGTGCTGGAGTGTGACCGTGAGGAAGATAAAATAGGACTGAGCAAGAAACCCTGCCTGGAGCAGTTAGTCAGCTAGCAATGAAGATTTTCAGAGGCATTGATTTTTATATAAATGCTATTCAAAACTTCTCTCCGCATAGCACTGTCTCAGACCAGCGCCATGGCATGCGTGTGTCAGGGGTTGATTCTGACAATCTGGGTTTTCTGGTACAGAAAGCTGTGTTTAACTTTGCATCAGCAATAAGTGTTACAAGTGGCACACCAGGAGCAGAGAGGAAAGAAAGGATTTGAATCAGGATGATGGAATCCCTCCTGCCTTCGCTGGCTTCCTTGAGAAAAAGTCCTGCTAGGTGTAAAGTGACTAAATGCTACATGCCGGTAAGAAATAAAAAATTCATTAAATCATAAATCTTTTGGAAAGGGGATCTACTGGGGAGGTTATATTCACTTTTCATGGACATATTAATTCAACAGTGGCATATCATATTGTTCTCTGTGGGGAGAAGAGACATTGTTTTAAAGCATGATATTTACAGCAGTCCTTTAGGAAGGAAAGCAAATATAATCTTGGCAAGAAAAACTGACTACATGAGCACTGAATAAGGGACATTAAAAGCAGGGCCCAAGTCCCAGCTGCTGAAAGTCAGCGTAGCTTGACTGGAGTTACTGGACCTAAGCCCATGCATGGGAGCTGAGAATGAAGGTCACCCCAATTTAGCCGCAACTCCTTGGAAATGTTAAGTAAACGAACACAAAGGGTCATTTTTTACCGGGCCCATTGTGAATGCTGTCTAGCCTGCTAGCAAACGCCAATGGCAGGTGAGACAACAGACGTTACAGCTGCGCTCTCCACAGGTTTGGCTTTTGTTGGTTGGGAATTATCTGGCAGACTCCTTCACTGATCAGGGCTCTGATCACTTCTGGGCTCAGCACTAGAAACTGCCACGCTCTCCCAGCTCCCAAATCCAGCCAGACACTCAGGATTTGGGTAGAACTAGACAGCCAGCTGCAAAACATGGGCTTACCAAAGCCCTGCTTCAGCTGCTGCCTGGTGCAGATACTCTGCGTGCTGTCTCAGTCTCTGCTCTCCAGGAGCCTTCAGTCCTAGCACGGCACACGGCCGGAAGTGTTTGCAGCAGGCTGATACCCATCTCCTGCCTAAACTGCAATCAGATCAAAGCAGTTAAACACCTCCCTCACCGAGGGACCACATCTGGCAGGCATTTGAGGAGCACCCTGCACACAGCCAACCACAGCAAGTGGAAAAGGCCTCCTCATGACAGGCAGCTTCCAAACAATCTTTATGGTGGAAATGGTGGCGTACGCTTTCCATCTAATAACACCGTGGCAGCAAAGTGTTCAGAGACTGCGAGATGCAGAGGTGGGACTGGTCTCACAGCCTCCTTTCACAGCCATGGTCACGCTCCACTGTGCGCCCCCACCTCTCTCCTGACCCCCCAAGTCTTGCATTCCTTTCAAATGGGAGCTTCCCTCCTCCTTTCTCCATACCTTTAGCATGGCGGTCAGCACAGCTGCACAGCAGATGTAGGTTCAAACCTCCCCCAGCTTGGCTTGAGGTGTGGAGGACGCTGGACTCTTGACTGCTGTGCATGTTCTCCAGACACTCAGCCCGTGCACACCTCCCTGGCGAGCCCCACTCTCTCCTAGAGCACATCTTCCCTTATGAAAATACTGTGGATCATAAATAAAAACACATGCAGACCTCAGCACGACATATAACCTCAAGGATGATGGACACTCTGCTCATCACAAATACCACAAGGTACTTTGTGCTTCCCTGGTACTGCACCAGCAGACTCGACTCCAGATTCCTGCCCAGATGACAGCTTCCTAACAGAAACCTACGGGCACCCTCATTTTGTATTGCATCAGATGCACAAGGCTGAATCAAGATGGTGCTAGGCATTTCATTTAATCAAAAACTTAGGGGAAAGTTCTCAGCAAAGCTCCTCCCTATAAGTTTTTGCCGTTTAACAGTGATAAATTCTCTGGCAAATGTAACCAGCTGGTGATGCATCCTAGAGGACCTCCCTTGGGAACCACGGAGTCCACACACCTGGGACAGGGTGTTCCTTTCACCTGGGCTAGGTTACCTAGATATAATTGCTTGCATTAGCCAAGAAATGAAGCTAAAAACCTCTAATCCACCTGCTCCTATTTCCAAGACTAGCTTCTTTGGAAGAGCAGCTCAGATCAGCTTCACACAGCACCATAAGCACAAGTACAATCATCCCAAACAGGCTCCGTGTCATTCTGCTGTACAACTGCTCTCACAATAGCTATGGGAAGGTCTCTGACATGCACACAAGTTACCATACAGTAATCATTCATGACCACATCCTTTCTCTGTGATAACTTGCTATCCAAAGTAGCTTATTCCAGAGGAACAAGGGTAGAAGATGGCTAAAGCTTACCGCACAAAATAACAATGCCTGTTGAGCAGCTCTCGCGCAATAACACAACTCACACAAATTTGACCGTGTCAGGGTTTAACCAGCTCAAGCACAGGTAACTCAACTTTGCACATCAGAAAAGTCGAAAGATGGGGTTTGCTTATCACCTGAAATGCAGGGGACTCTTCGCACAAATAAAAGAGCGCACTTGTGCAAACTGGACTTGGACTCTCACTTTTCTCTTTCCTTTTGCCAATGCAGCTACCTCAATAAAATCTTTCCCATCCATCCCAATGAGGTGTGAAATTTGAAGCATCATTGCTCCCACTGACAAAAGTGCACACGGGACTGCTCCTAGGTAATTAAATGAATAGATACAACTAAAAGGGCTAATGCAACATTAACCATGAACAGTCAAAACAACAAAGTCAGTGCACACAAACCACAAAGATTCTTAATGCAACATTAAGTCAGTTGTACATTATTTATGTTTGCCATAAATGTATTTAACTACCTGCCTGAGATGAAAAACACTAATAAGGTTGTATTTTTGTCCATACCTGGGCCAGGTTCCCAGTTGAGACAAGCAGTTTATACCAGCCAAACATGTGGACGATTTTTGTTTCTGTAGAAACCCTTGTTGCTGGGGTCCTTAATGTTGGCTTTAGGTGCAAGTCACACTGGCAGCTGGTCATGGCCCAACGCCATAGGAAGCCAGAGAGGTCTTAGACTACTCCAGAGCTCAAATTATCCAATGTGAGCACAAGAAGGAAGTGGCCTGCGCTTTAGCTTCTGTCCAGGGCCCCTGGAAAGTTAATCCTATCCGATTACACTACTTTTTTTTTTTCCATAGAAGAAATAAACAGTCTTTTGTACTAAACATAAGGCTGCCTTCATTTGAAGGAAGATTTATCATCCAGGATAAATTCATGAGTTCATTCCATTTTTGTCCCAGCTCTTCAAAGCGGTGTTTTTACTTTATGATGCAACATCACTTGGTTCTGCCTGTGTGCCAAACAGTCCCCATAAGAGATGCCACTTTTCCTTCTGTTTAAAAAATAGATTAAAATAAAATAGATTAAAAATAGGTTTTAAAAAAAGTACAAATGCAGATCAATTCATCAGCTGTTTAAAGCCTGCACACCAAATTCCACACACGCATGTTAGAGCCATGCAAACATACATGTAAGGAGCTGGGACCAGCCTCCTTTCAGGCAGCAAGCACCAGGAAGGCAATCGATGACAGTGTTCTATGAAGAGCAGTAACCCATGGATGACAAAATCTGCTCTGAAACGCCCCATGAGAGGTCCCAGCTCTGAAATAAGAAGGATGGCTTGGTTGCCTTCCCCACACCAACAGGGACTCTGTTGTACTGAACTGAAACCTTGAACTCATTACAATGTCACTCTGTCTTTGGATCTGATATCCTGTGGGGGAATCTTCTGGGAATGTATTTTGGTTCAGACTTGGGTCAAGGAGAGTTGACTTGACCTTAAAATAAATCCAGGCAATCTCAAGCTGAAGAGCTATTGACTACTGTTTGCAATACAATAAAGTAAGGAGATCAAACTCAGTTGAAACCCAGTGTTAACATAAATCCAAGGAGAAAGGGGAACAAGAATATTCATTCACTAACATGACAAAGGGGACATTTTTGCACTGGCAGAATACAGAACAGGGACTGAACTTCCCAGTCAGCATTTTTAGTCTCCCATATGGTGAGCGCTGTTTAGCTGGGCTGATATCTTCGACAGACTGGTAGTAAGATAAGAGGTACACAACTGTACATGTGTGTGAAAAGGTTTTGTTGGCTTTTTTTTTTTTACGTCACTAGATGGAGTTCCTCCGTTTGCACACAGGGCGGCTTTTGTGAGAGGTATTTTATATGGATCCCCAAGGAAAGATCTCAGCGGACAGGCTCTAAGCACTATTGTGTGCACGTGTGCGTAATAACTCAGTAACTTTTGGTTTACGGTCCAGGAGAAACTCTCATTCTACTCGCTGCAGGTCCAAGGTGAAATCCTGCCCCAGCTCAAGCTAAGGGGAGTTGTACCACTAACTTCACTGAAGCTAGCATTTTCTCCTCTTCCAGGATCTCTTTTTTTTTTTTTT
>VXAL01018660.1:82482-119234 GCA_013399475.1 Chauna torquata
TTTTTTTTTTACACTTGTTGGATAAAGCTAGTTTTTAAGCAGGTGATAGTTCCCAGGTCTGCACTGCAGGGATCCCATGAGATGTTCCCTATCCACACAGCAGTAATCCTCAGAGAGAAGTGGCACATTCCCCACAACTCTCCTCCTTCCCAGACCTCATGCTTCAGAAGTAGCAGTTTGACTCACCAGCCCTTAGCTTAGATCCATAATGCAGATGCCACTCAATACACTCCGCAGCTTCTAAACGTGGCTGGAACTGCTGGTTGCCCAGGAAATGGTCAAAAGACTCCTCTGCCCATCTACCAGTCAAATTCCAGTCATTTTACTAAAATTAAAACTTCAAGAGTGTAAAAGCTGTCCTAAAAAGGATCTGGCCCATACAACTCAGAAAAAGCAGTGAGTAATATGATCCAGTGGTCCTTGAACATCACCTTCTGTTGTGCCTGGTACGTGTCCTCGGAGCTATGCCCAGCCTGAGCCTACATGCACTTCCAGCCTAGAGCAGCTGGCTCATCTCAGGACAAACAGTATAGCGTGGTTTAGCCTTTCTGCTGGCATTCATAATCCACCCCATTTTGCAATAAGGATCCGGTCAAATCCCTCTAGTCTTTCCAGTCCGTTTCCACCACCCCTTTCTCCCAAGCGCACAAAGAGATGGACACCTTCTTCTGCGCTTTGCCAGAGAAGCAGCAGAGCAGCTCAGCTCGTAGCAGTGCAGAGGCATACAGGGCTGTGCCCAGGAACACCAGCAGCACGGACGTGACAGGAGTTCACCAAGGATACGCCAATGCAGGCAAGGGTGACCAGCGTAGCTGCTTACAGGAGATGAAGGTAATCTCTGTGGCAAGACAAGCGCCACATTCCCCATCCGAGTGCAACTATTTCTAAACACAGCCCAGGGAAAGCTGCATTTTTTTTTTTTTTATTTCACTAAACCCCATTTTATTAACTAACTTGTACTCTAATGTAGATGATCCCATTGTTTAAAGAATAAATTATACTGCTTCTTCCCATCTCCCACTGTGATTGCATGTTTCCTGGTCAGACTGTATATTGTTTGATCTAAGAATGTATAAACTCAACTAAACAAAGCTGCAATAGAAAGTCAAGACATCAACCTCTCTAAGTAAAAAAAAAAAAAAAAGGGTGGGTTCGACAAAGTAACACAGACTCAGCGAATCTTTCAGATGAAATAAAGTATTTTAAGACAGACTTAATATTCAAACTCAGCATTTCACATCTGCACACTTTAAAGCTGTCAGGAACGTCACCCCGACTCACGCGAAATCTCCAAAAGCTGGGATTCTTTTACCACAGTGTCAAAATTAACACTTTCGATTGCAATTAGTAGTATGACAGCTCTGCTCACGCTTTGCTCCAAAAACAAGTTGCACATGAATATTCACAGCCAACCAATGCCATTTAACAGTAGCTTCCTAGTAAAGATCTGCCTCCAGACCAGGAATGAGAGAAGAAAGGCACGGATCAGTCCTCCCTTCAGTGTCTTTACCAGCAGGTGCCCAGCCACTAGTCATCGCTCTAATAGGGAGCTCTAGGATTAAATCTCGCCTTCACTGCAGCAGGGACTGCTCTGCTGGGGCAGGTCTAGGGGTTATACACACGGAAGTGCAAGTGTTTTCTAATGAACACACACATCCTTCCTCCAGAAAAATACCCATCGTCACAACAGCTCCACTTCTCAACCCATCTTTCCTGAGACATACGTTTGCAGGATGAACTTAACCCTCCTTTTTAAAATTCAGTTCCACCTAGAATGTCAAAAACACAAGGAAAGCCAGTCTTGGGGATTTTCCACCCATCAGCAGAGGTTACAGCAAGTCAGGGGACCTGCACAGTCTTTTAGCTGTTACCTGCCCCTTCTCCGCTCAGGTATGAAGTGCACTGCAGCCAAAGTATCTGAGTCCTCTCTGCATGGCACGACAGCTAGCACCAATAAAAATAACTGGAAGAGGGGGAGAAGTATTGATTTCAATATTGCGAGTTTGATGTGGAGGACGTTACATGGTTCTTTCGATGCACCAAAGTCTCCAGCTTAAAGCTGCAGCCATATAAACTTCATCTCTCCTCACCAGTGTAAATAAGTCTGAACCCAAGGAACCAGATGCAAAAATGCAAAGAGGGGTAGGCACTAACGATAGGGGAGAGGAAAAAACAGCACTACCTCACAAGTGATCACATTTCAGAGCACGTGAAGAAATGCCTGGTGAAGCAGTGAAAGCCAAGTATTCCCTCAAAGAAAAAAAATTTACAAAGTTATGAGCCCTGTTACAAGCTTTCCCAGTGCACGCTGACACGCTACCAGCTGCTTGGACCAAAGACTCTGCCTAGAGCTTTAAAAATGCAAGTAAAATGCCATCTCGGTGTTGTTTCATCCCCACGCCAGTATGAAGTCATCCACAGAATCTGAGCTGAGGGCAGAGGGCGGGTGGTTGTTACGCTGTGGGCAAGGAGGGCACGAGATTTACTGGAAAGCCAGAGGCCACCCGGCTTCACCAGGACAGCCCATCCTCTCCTCCTGCAGGACCTTTTGTTTCCAGGGTCCACTCCAGCACCCTTCAGTTGCACTGAGTTCACAAGGCAGAAAGGAAAAATAAAAGTAACTGTTTTCCAAGCATGATATTACTGGCACTTGTCAAAGAGAAAAAGCAGATTCCCTGAGGCTCCTTTCCACTCTTTGAACAGCCAAAAAGTTGTTCTCCACCAGAATAGCTTTCAAATGAAAAGGCAAGAAATGCATTTGGAGCTGATCTCAAGTCTACCGGCACAAAACAGTGGAGCCCCTGCTGTCCTCAGCAAAGCCAGGAGAGTGGAAAGCAGAGAACCAAGCTCCTCTGAGTTTAAAATATTTACTTAAAACTGGACGCCAGGAAGGTGAACACAAAATAATGTTTGAAAGAAGGTGGTGGCTATTTAAGGGATGGAAAGGCAGATTATATTTACAGGGTTCATGGGATAAATTTAACAACTCACTTGAAACAAATTGAAACAAATTCCTAAGCCATTTATTAACTCCTACTTGTGGCATTAGAGAAAATTCAGTTTTAAAAGCGAGTTGCAGATAGCTCTGGAAAAGCCCTCTCACGTTGTACAGAATTTTATAGAAACAAATCAGGTACTAAAGTTCTCACCAGCAGTTGTTTTGCTTGGCTGCCTTAAAAAAAAAAAAAAAAAAAAAAAAATTGCCTTACATTGCCTAATGGAAACTTCAGGCTAGCCCTGGAAAATACCCTGGCCCACCAATAGAGCTGGTGGGGAGCTTTCCAACAGGCAGGCTTTGGATAGAAAAAAATGCTGAAGTTTCCTCCAGGAACAAATGTTGGGTTTTAAGGAAATATTTCAATTTTCCCAGCAGAAAAAATGAAGGAAAAACATCTTCATTTTAAGGCAAGTTTAAGTCATCATTCGGTCTAGATCAACTGCTATTCCCCACCCTTTGCGGGTAAAACTTTCTGCTGGAGCTGCGCTAACATGATCCATCCAACTCTCTCCCAGGAGAGACATTGCTTCATTGGCATCCCTGTTGTATCTTGAGAAACATAGTCCAGCCAAAGGAGAACAGAGGCAACTTCTCCAAGTTGATTAGTTTTTTCTTGCACAGGCCTGTCATATTTCTTGCACAGAAACAGAAGGAGTTAATCATGTTCTTGACAGGAAGAAGAAACAATACATTTGTTTTTTAAGCTAGGCTGCAAGGAAGAGAGTTAAGATGCCGATGTCAACCACAACAGTGTAATCAGCACACACCCACAACTGGCTCCAGAAGCAGGGGAAGGAAGGGAGAGAGTTATTTATGAATTACTACATGAAGCCAGGAGACAGAGCTGTGAGCAGCAGAATAGCGACCAGGCCAGCTGCAATTTCTGCTGGTTGGTTTAAATCCTCTGGATCCCTGAACAAGCTATTAATGGCCAGATGAATGAAAGCAGGGTCAAAAGGCACTTCCAACAGGTCTGCAAGATCTTCACCGAGCAGTTAATTGTTCAGAAAAGAGGCCCACACATCAAGGATGATTGGTCTCGTGAAACAGACATTAGGCATGCATTTGAGGCTTTCCCGGTTTTCAAAGTAGGCATTTTGTTTTATTCTTCAGGACTTGGGCACAAAGTATTTATTAGCACAGGCAGGTGTTTGGTTAGCAGGGACAGACAGCCACAGTCAGGCAAACATCTGCTGCCAATGACCAGTTGCTTCAGAACAACTTCTTGAGCAAGTGAGGAGCACACCAGAAGGTCTCAAACAAAATTAGAATGAATTTAGGGCACGCACTGGGACAGGGCTCATAACTGGTCACACAAGCGTGCACAGTATGTTTACACAGAGCAAAAGATACTACATTTGTTCCATAACGATCAATAACACTTTGTGATTTACCAGGAGTTCAGCGCAGGTCAACACGCCACGAACAATTCCTCTGCTACAAAGATCAACGTTCTTCAGTGCCTGGTATTTACTTTATGCCACAAGCGATATAACCACTACCAGTTTTGCTTGATCTAACAGAAGCAGACGGGGGCGTGCTGATGATATCGTAACCCCTCAAGATCAGTTTTGTCAAAGGACCACCATGCCGTGCCTTACTGCAAGAATTTGCTGGCATGAAGTGCGCCTGGAAGTGCAGTTAGCTAGAAATCCCAGCATCAAACGAGAAATAAAGACCATTTTTCTACGTCTACTTACTGAACAGTAATCTCTTGGCCTTCTCACTCAAGAAAAATACACACTTGTAAGACTTCCACCTGCATTTACATCCCTGTAACAAATCAACACGGTTTAACACAGAACTTTAACTGGGGAATACAGCCAGATTAAATGGCTACAAGTGTTTTTGAGGTCATTATGGTTAAAAACTGCATAAAGCAGATGATAAAGAGCGCTGGGAAAGCAAAGTAGCAGTTTAGTGAAATGACAAATTTGATGCTCTCATTCAAAGCATCAGATGGCCAGGAACTCGGCGAGCTGCTACACGTGGCTGCTGAGCTTTGAGACGCTTGCATGGTAAAGTCCCTTCGGATACCTCTCACTTTAAAAGTCAATAGAGCACTCTTCCAGCAAATTTAATGCTGAGGAGAAAAAACTGCCTCAAATAACAGAAAAAGTAATTTATTTACTCTCAAAAATGGCCTGGGATGACTAGGAATAGCAAAAGCCTCCCTCACCAGCAAGAAGCATACATTTCATCTCTTGCATACACTTGGTCACCGAGCTCTTCTATGAGTTACACCTGAAGCTTCAGAGTTGGGACAGCCACTTTTGATGTCCTTTAGGACCTGATGTTACCAGCTCAACATGAAACAGCCCACCAGGTACTTATCGGAAGGAGGGTAAAAGCAACACTACTGAAAGTCAAAATATGGCTCTGCTGAAGAGAATACAAGTTATGTTTGTCCCAGCCATCCAAGGTTAAACCTGGACAAAAACACTTATCACTGACTGTAAGGCTGTACAGTTTTAAAATAAAGCTGATCTTGTCCGCTGAGAATTACTTTCTTTGAGAAGAGGAATTGCTCACCAAACCTCACACAGGAAAAAAAACCTGCGCTTCTGTGGCTGAGAGTCCCAACGGCAGCAGTTTGATTTGGCAGAGACCATCCTCTCCACAGCACCCTTCTGCTTCTTGGAGTAGCAACAGGACCACCTGTATCTCATCACCAGGGCACATACCAGCACGTTAGGGGATAAGCACAAATGCTAATTGCTCTTTACAGGTTTGGCTCTCACCTGCCTAGGTATTTTTGTTCTTGGTTTTTGTTTTGTTTTTAAACCAATTCACAAGAGCAGCTAAGTTCAGAGCATGAGCGATAATGCAGTAGAGAGGGGGTTCCAGTGGGGACCCTGGGAAGAGGATTCGGAAAGCAAAAATACCATGTTTATAGCCTTTTCAGGAGCTTCAGTTGCACATACCTGTCACATAGGCTCAGGAAAACTTTAGACATCATTCCTATCTTCTTTTTCTTCCTTTCTGCAGATGATGCAAGGGCTTTCACTAGAGCCTTGTTGATGTCAGTGCCTTCTGTAAGGACCCTCATTCCTGGGTATTTACAAGTGTTTTATTGCACTGCTGAAAAACATGAGAAGAAATAAATTATGAAGCATCTCAAGTGATCAGGCACTCCCACGAGGCACTTAAGATACAAGAATAATTTACAACTGTATTATAAAATCCCTTGTCCTTTAAAGTAATGCTAATGCTGCAGAAAAATATATAAATCAACACTGCAGAGGGCTTTCAAAACTGCTGTTACTTAGGGTTTATGAGTGGGCTATGATGTCCAAGTTAAGTGTGGGGGTTGCATGCCTACAAGCCAGCTACATTCTTCTGTTCTGTCGGCTTTAGGTTGTCAAATCAAATGCTGAAATAGCTTCAAAAGAGGTTTAGAAGATGTAGGCACACCCCAAGAACCTCAGAAATTTTACCTGCTCTTACAGACACAAAGCCATCTGAACTACTGAGGAACCGGAAAGCTTTAACACGTACAGGGTTATAGCTCCCAATGACATGGAGCTATTGGCAGCTGCCCAACTCATTATGCCCAGCCATCCTTTGAAGGCTATCGTTTTGTGAAACAGAAACCAATACCCCACACAGCGACGAGTTGAGCCAGGGGGTCCTGACTTTATATCACGGACAAAGCGAAGAAGGAAGGGATATGTCGGCAACCCCAGGTGCTGCCGATTTCCCCTCAGCACAGGATAATGTGGAGGTGGGAAGTGCAGCGTTGGTTGATCCTGGAATCCAAAGTGCCAGAGGGGAGCTAGTAACACTGTACCTCTAGGTTACTGGTTCAGATCTGGCTAGCGTCAGGGAGTGCTGGGGGAGCCTGGATTTCGGTCCGTCCAGGCTAGCACAAAGGCAAACCAGCGGCATGGGCCATGCCACTGATGGATGTTTGCAATAGCCCTGCGTGGCCAAGCTGACAACATCAGCCCGGTGTCAGACCAACGCCTTTTACGAGCACTGCCTCCACACTGAAGCAGTGATAACTTGATACTACAGAGCATTCCTTTATCATGAGAACGTTATAAAAATAAAGGCAAGTTGCAAAGAAAATGCGCCTTTAAGTGAACCATTTTAATATTGATCAACCCAAGGAATTTGTGTTCGTAACGGATGAATAAGAGCTTTAACCACATGTGACAGGATCTTTATTGTTCAGTTCTTTGGATCTCTTTGTTGCCCTATCAAGCCACCACGCTGACCTGCTGGGCTCGAGACACTCAATGCTGGAGGCTGGCTCCAACTGCTTTTCCTTGCTGTCTAAGAAATTATCACAGGAGACTTCATGCAATTAGGCCTTAAAAATGGGGATGTCAGTCCTCCAGAGGAACTGAGCCTGTTTCATGAAAGATGCTTTAGCCTTTGCTTTCACTGCAAAAGGAAGATGTTTTTTACCCTGAGGATTTATATCAAAGCAAGACTCTAGTGAAAACACAGCAAGCCACTGTAGTTTTTACCTCTTTGTAGCTTCTCAAGGTGAATATCAGTGGAAAAATCTCAGAGGTGACGAGGCACAGAGATGGCCATCTAAAGCTACATACCTCGGTAGAGGAAAAAAACCCACCCCTGTGTTTTTAGAAAAGACAAACCTGGTCTCTCTCAGCAACAGGACTCCATTTAGAAATCAGCAATGGAAGCATAATAACCTGCACAAAGCCAGCAATCTCACACCTCACAATCTCTCCCCGCAGACTGAAACCTCTCTCAGAATCCATCGCCTTTTTACAACCTGGCTGAACTACCCATCCCAGGGCTGTTATACCTTTCACAGTCACCATTTGCGTTCTCTCTGAGCAGGCCGGGTGGAGGATTTTTTAAGGCGATGTTTCTCACAGACTGTGGGTAGCTCTAGCGTCTTATGGGATTCGAGGTACGCTCTGCAAACTGCGGATCCTGCACACAAGAAATAACAGAGGGAGGATGTACAGGGATAGTATTTGTATTGAACATATGTTTTTCAAGAGTACTTGAAAACCAGCTGTGTAAGCAAAGTGAACAAGGACAAGTATCTCTGGTGAAGCCCAGCTCTGCAGCACACGGTCTGCAGGTCAGCTCCAGAATAAGGTGGATGGTGGACAAGGGAAATTTAAGGCTCTGGATGGCACTCATTTTTCCTGCTCCTCCCATTCCTGAACCTCTCTGATCTGTGCAATCTCTCAGCTTAGCTCCTTTCACGACAAATATAGGCAACCCCAAAATAAACAAGCTGTAATAGAATCACAGAATATCCAAAGTCCGAAGGGACCCACAAAGATCATCGCTCCAACTCCCAGTGACACAACCGCTTTAAAAAAACCTGCTGAACTCAGGCTGCTCCATCTGGCATGTTCAACCTACCCGGATATAAGATAGCACCCAGCCAACACAGATGATGCAGCCACGTCTTGCTCAGCTAATTTGGAAACCACAAGGCTGACAAGATCAGGGATAGGAGACACCAGTTCTCACTTCACCACTCCCTTTAACGTATTCCTCTGAAGAGCCTAAGGCTTATTCCTTGGCTAAAACATATCTTGCATTCACTGCAGTCATGAAGAGCAACAATAAATTGACAAAATAAATCAAGGTTTTCCAAAAGAATCAGCCTCGTAAAGTTTTCAAAAGCTGCAGGTGACATATCCATTGGATAGATCCAAGCCGTTCTTAAAAAGGCACCCAGAGGGAAAACAGTTCCATTTACAGAAAAAACTACATGGTGTATTTTGGGTGGGCTGCACTCCCACAGCACATATTTCACAGGATAATTTTGCATGTGCAATGGTCATATACCTACAGTATCCATCATTCCTCCAGTTACCCAAGCATCCCACAAAACGTGGCCCAATTTCTTCTTTTTGCTCCTGGACATGGCATTTTTTCCAAACAGAAAACAAAGCAGCAGCCAGGTTTAAAAAAAAAAAGTCCACTGCCACTTCAAAGCCAACTGAAGTTTATAACTGACGTTTATTACTTCCATTTCTCTGCCTTTGCCCAGTTTCTCATGGATAACTGTTGTCTCCATCCTCTGAAGACACCCGCCTTTTCCTCTTTCCCCACGCAGCAAGTGTCACCTGGCATTACGGCCCCACACTCACCCTGCTGCCTTCTCCATTTTCAAATTTGTCCTTAGAACTCACGTCTGCCAAGCTGCAGGCTAGTGGCTCCCACCGATGGACTGCAAGAGTGCCTCTTACCAACTCTCTCTGCCTCCCAGCACATCCCACAGTAGCTCAGAGCAAGGACTTCTTGCATGGCTAGAAATACATCCTGGGCGACTACTACGTCCTCATGGGATCACCGCACAGACAAGAGTTAGATGAGTTTTGTTTCAGTAACTTTTGTAGCTTCTTTTCTCTCATGCTTCAGGCAGCAGTAAAAGAAAGGCAAATACACAGTAAAGTGCCAGTATCAAAACCTAATAAATCGCTTTGCATGGAGAGAAATATAAAACCGCTGCATATGACGGTGTGGTCTGTTCGGTACAGAGATCGATGCTGGCTCCAGGAAACCATGGGCTTCAAGCACTCAGGAAAGGCAGAGCACTTGGCACCTCCTGGGGTCCCCAGGTCACTGGGACACAGTAAGCTGACCACTACAAGTGGAAATTGCTCCTGTGTTGAGAGCCAGGACCTTTCTGCAACCCACAAGACATCTTCTTAGACCGTATCTAGTTCTGGCTTCACATAACCCAGAAGTATCATGACAGTGAAGATCTTTCTGTGCCTTCCTCTTTGGCAGGATAAGCACTTAGCCCCTCTACCCTTCCAGAAAAAAGGCCCAGAACCACACCACATTCGATTAAGCAAGCTGTTTCAATGCTGATGCTTGAGAAGCTCAAAGGCTGAACCTACTGTCCTTGCTCAAGCAGAACTTGCTGAAGTCACGGCAGAAAGCTGGGACAGGACCGAGCCTGAGTTAGGACCACATCAGTTATCCAATTCTGAGTCATGGAAAACAACCCCTTTTTGCTATTATATTTACACCAGCACAGTCCAACTGACTTAACTAGAGCTACCCTTGTCTTGCAATGACCTAACTGAAGAGAGTAAGAGTCACGAAAAAAAGCTGAATGTCTATCAGCTTGACTGACAGCAGGGATTCTCTAGGAGATGTTTTAGACAAAACCTCTGTAAACATCTTCATCCTGCAAAACAGGGCTGAAAATTTTGCAATTTATTTTAATTTCTTATTGCATCTCTGAAATGGAGACACCATGGAAAAAAATCTTATACACCCATTTCTCCCCTCATTCTGGGTTCAGGGGAAAGCACAGAAACAACAAAGAAAATTTACAGATAAAAATCATTTAGCTTTATGCAGGAGTAAAGCTCTTCATTGCTGGACAACTATTTTGACCCAGACATTTTCCTGCTGTGGCTGATCCAAAAAATATCTGCAAAAGTTTCCTCTCATTTTCAGTCAGGATATGAAATGTCAGCGATACACAGCATATCAACACGTGTAAAACTCCATCCCTTCTGGCCTCACCAACAAGCTGAAATCATCGGAGAACAAGAATGAAAATGAGAAATTGATTCTTGGCTGAACTACAATTAAGTTGTAGATCTCCCTTAACTTCCAGAGCTTTATTACACAGATTTTATGTGATGAAATCAATTATAGGGTACACTGGAAATAAGTTGGTGAATTAGCTTTGCTTATGCTAATGCCTATCACTTCAGGGTGGGTTTTGCCTGGCAGAGAAGATGGGGAGGAGGCGTGGTATTTAACGTGATTTGTTTAGGCAGGAATGCGCTTCATTATTCCAGGACAAATTCTGCTCCCCTCCCTCTGACAAGGGAAGCCCTTATTTCCCTACTTGGTTTCCTTAGACACCAAAAGATCTTCAACAACAGATACAGACCGCTTAGCCAAGCACAGACAGTAAAGCTCCTCCAAAATGATGAAAGTATCTTTTCTTCTTAAATCGGGACACATTTTGAATACAGTGCCTTATGCAGAAGGGCAGATTCAATAACCTCGGCATCATTTACAAGCACGTAACACTGTACCTCTGACACAGAAATACGATGCTGACTCGCCTTGCCACCACTCCAACAGAGCAGCGACTCTGGACGAGAGATCACTGCGTGAGGGTTTCCACGCACGAGAGCCCCACGACCATCACCCGTGGCAGCTGGATGGAAGTCCCAGCAGCCTGCTAACAGTGGCAGTGCTCGTTTGCCACTGTATTTTTCCCAAGGCCCACGGGACACAGAAGGCTTCCAACATTTTGAACACTGCGGGGGTAGGGAAGCGTCAATGTTTTCCAGAGCTTTTGGTTGTTATCCCCCCAAATTGCTTGGCTGATTTTTGCCAGTTTATTTGGTTTTGTTATTACCAGTTCCAGTTAATATGAATTCAGAATCCAAGGAGCACTAGAATATTGGTAAAAGGATGCAGAGCCAAGAAAATCTGCTTTTTCAAGTAGAGAGAAATAGCTTTCCTCTCTGCTACAAAAATGATGCAGCCACTTTAATACAGCACTAAGTGCTAAGAAAGGGCAGATTTTTTACAGTTGCTATTAACACATCACACCCGAGACCACTGGGAACTAATCACCTCTGGACAGGAGGGAGAGCCTTACAGTACTCCTTCAACACTGGACAACTCAAAGGAAAGCCCAGAGACTTCACCTGATTCCAGAAGGGGACAGCTGCCTGCTGACAACCCTTGCTGCAAGGCACACAGTCACACTGAGCTGGAAGCAAAGCTTAGAAAGCACAACAGCACTGCCACCAAAGATCGATGCCAGCTCCTCTGTAAACTTCATTACTCAGAGACTGCTAATTAACTGGAGAGCTGGGAGAACAGGTCATTTGCTCATACTCCATTTGGGGCATGATCCTGCAAAGTGCCAAGCACCCTGGTCCTGATCCAGCAAACATACCGGTGCTTAAACCTCAGAAAGCTGTCTTAACGCCACTGAAACAAAACACAGTGCTTGGTAAAGTGACAGCCACCCCACGTAACTTATTGTAGGATCGCGCTGTTGGTGACTCAGTAAATCCCTGAAACACTAAATCTATAAGAGGGGTCCAGTGGTCCATGCTCAGCTGACTGGAACCCATATACAGAAATCTTTTACAAAGAAATGAAATTGCTTCGAGTGTCTTATTGCAAATCGGGTCTTTGGAAGCTTCCTGCACCATTTGATAAAGCAATACATTTCCAGAAAAACAAATGAGCAAAGTCAAAACCAAGGTTTTGTTTGCTTTAGCAAAAGAACCAACCCCCAGAAGTGAAATCTTATCCTGTGCCTCAAACAGGCTGGATTCCTGTCTTCACCTTGCTCCTAGTCTTTCCTCTAGCAAGGCTGGCCTCTGCCCGTCTCCAGAGGATCCTCCTCCAGCCACATGAAAGGCTTTTTGTGCCTCTTTTCGGCACCAGCCTTCAATATAACCTAAAAGTCAGACCAACGTTTAGATCCTTTCCTGCTAGATCAGAGCTCAGGCTGCAGAACTTCAAGTCTCCAACACAGACACAGAATGTGAATTTACTACGAAGACACTTGGAAGCCTAAGAACTTAGGTTTTTCATCAATGGAGATTAAACTCGACATCAGATTTGTGCTGTACCTAAAGTAAATACTATCCATTAATGAAGGAAACTTTTTTGCCCCCCCTCATAAAAATAAACAAATCATTTAAAAGCCGCAACCCTTAGCTTTCTAAGCCTAATAAATTGCACACCTACCCATTTTCACACATGGACACGCACTAGACTGTAAAAAAAAAAATCGTTCCAGAGCTATGCATTCATCTTCTCCCGCTTCACAGAAATAATGCTGAGTTCATACTTCCCAGAGCATTGAAGAAAGACACCTCAGGCAAGTTCCTACAGCATGGCGCAGGGACCACACTGTGCCAAGCAAGCTCACACCTCCCCATAGCATGCTGCTGGGACATGCATACGTGGATGAACCAGACAGACCAAGCAGAGTATAGAGAGCAACAGTGAGAAGGTGGTGGAAATGTAAATATATATATATTTACATTATATATAACATATTATATAATTATTATACAGTTATTATATATATAACTATATATAAATATATACATTATTTTTTAAATCAAAGCTTCCTGACCAGGTTCCCAGCTGACATCAAATACTAGCACCAGCTGCTTGCTAGTGGATATAGCCCACACGAAAACGAGAGGTCTGGTTTCTGTAATTCACAGCAAGAACGAATGGACTAACCCCCCTAAATGCAACAACCGAAGCTATCTTCAGAGAAAGCACTTGCAAGACAAGATGGCTTTTCTTTCGGCACGCCAGTGAAGGACTCTTGCTTATCACCAGCACTTCTGAGCTCGCCAAGGGAAGAATGTGCCAGTGCGTAGTGCCAAAGCCCTGCGACTGAAGGCAAGGGCTGGTGGCCACAGACAAGGAGCAGGTGCTCGCATTTCTCTGAGCAACTAACGTGACAGCAGAAAGTAATGCAAACCCCAAGGAATTGCAGTCCATCTGGATCCACTTGCAAGTATTTTTCACCCACTGTTGCCAAAGTTATCCTTAAATACTTCACCTTCCCAGACTTTCCCACTGTCTACTTTTACCCACAGCATTTCTCGCAGGTCCCATCTCCCTGACCTTTCTGTTGTCCTATTCCCCCACCTCTATTTATGGATGCCAAC
Organism: Chauna torquata; assembly: GCA_013399475.1. Lineage (NCBI taxonomy): Eukaryota > Metazoa > Chordata > Aves > Anseriformes > Anhimidae > Chauna > Chauna torquata. Next base: position 96,118 of record VXAL01018660.1, read on the forward strand.
GGTAAAATATAATCTCAGCCAGATCTCCCCGATATCTCCCTCTCTGTACCATAAAATAATTCCCCAAGCTAACCAGGCAAATTAGGCGTGCTTGAATTAGCAAGGAAATGAAAACAGGCCACAGGAAAGGAGTGGGCTGAAGGAAGAGACGGAGATGTAATGCTAATCAATTGTATCAAGTTGCATTTGATAGGAATTCATGAATTTCATTTGGTATGGAAAAAAAGGAAATTTTTGATAAAGTCATGAAAATTCCTGCAAAAAACTGTTTCCAAAACAAGCTTGTTTTCCCCACTGCTAGTTCTAACACAAACACCAAGAAAGATTCCAGCACTAATACAAGGAACTCTTATTCACTTCATAAAAACGGCTGAAAGTCCGAAAATAAGTTCATTTCTCTTCTAACCTCTCATCAGTGCCCCTTCATGCTTGAGGATCTCAGGAGACAGCACAGAGGTGAAGAGAATGCCGATAAACCCATTTTAAGGTTGAGTAGACTGAGGCATTGAACAGTTTCTGTGATTTACCCAAGCAGAACTATAATCTTAACTCATTTGCATGTGAAATGCTGTCTCCCAAATTAACCTAGCCAGTTGAACATATGACTCATTAAAATGGAAGCTCGGGGCAGGGGGTGGCAACTGTCATTTAGTGTATGTGTTTATATTTCCTAGCTCAAGGGTTATAAAGCTATTTCTAATACTCATTATGCCCATTTCATTAATATATTTCTAACACTGATGTAGTTCATTATTTTTAGACTGCTAGTGTTCTTAATAGCCCCTCTCATCAATGCACCCCTTCCTGAACAGGCAGGCTGGATTTCTACAGTGACTCAGACAGGGTTTTCAAAAATCAGTCTTGGCTCTTGGCAGGTTAACAGACTGAGAAATTAGGAAGATTTGCCTCCCAGGACAGAATACTTGCTCCTCACCAGACAAACAAGAAGGGTCCCCTCTGTTACAGGCACCTTCTAGCAGTTGTTCCTGCGCTCCAGATCTGTTAACATTGCCATACTGTAGTCTTCAAAGCAATATGGAAAGAAACAAAGTAAAGCGACCATCTTTAAAATAGCTCCACAGATTATAACCTTGGGAGAAGACACTCAAGAAACATCAAAGGTCAGATTTAAATCCAAAAGTATAACGAAATGCACAGTTACAGATGAAACTCCTCCTTAACATACTGGACCAAATTCAACCCTGCTCAAACCACCCAGCAGATGAACCTGGCCCAGCCACAGCTCAGAACTCCAGTCATAACGAAAGCCTGTCCATGGTTTGAACCCAGCAACAATTAACCTTGAAAGCAGGAGATAAGATTCAAGTTTCAAAGAACAGAGATTTTACTGGATTTCTATATGCTTTCATGAGGCTTTGATTATTATTTTAATGCAGTTGTTTGTGGTTTAGTTTCCTTTTTTTTCTTCCCCCCCTCTCTCCTTAATGGTCACATTGAAAAGATAAAAGTCTTTGGACTCACGGCAGAAGCAAAAGAATGGCCAAAGTCCAACGTACCTCCACCCCACTACGCTCATCTGATACACTCCCAGAAAAAGGGGAAATCAGACAAATAGAGGTTGTGGATAGTTTAGGGCTGACTTGTCTCAGACTTACTGGAAAAGGGAGAACTCATTAGGCTATAAGGAAAGCCAAAAGTAGTTATGAAAGCACTCTTTTAGGGGACTAAAATAAGAAGCCAACAGACCTTTACATACTTCCCAGCAGGAAGTCTACAGTCATCCATAACATCGCTGATAGACCTCCATGCTTGGCAAGGTTCCCATTCAACCATCTGGAGCTCATCCATCGAGGTGCAACTTTGAGGAAGAGGCTGAGCGCCTGGCAAAGGTGTTCAGATAGCAGCTGGGAAGAGGGTTTTGACTCCCAAGCTTCAGCACAGTTTCACTTGACAGCAGCCGAGGGTACATCTCTTCTGCAGATGGTGCAACTGCAGATGGTGCAGGCAGTCCCCAAGCTGACTTTAAGCTAACTAGCAGAGTTACTGCTGACAGCAGCAGCAGAGTTCAGCATGTGTGCTGAAGCCCTCCCAAGAGGCTAAGCAAGTAGTTGGGCCGTTCGCCCAAGTGCCTGCACTTTTATTGGTACCAGAGCTAGTTAAATCCAGTTTACCTCATGTCTCCACAGACCACAAAGACACCACAACTCCTGCATCATAGAGGAATCCTGTGCTGCTTCTGTTCTCACCAGCTGACGTTTTGATCTTGCTGGCGTCTTCAGCAGAGCTCCATCTGGCCAGGAGTTTGCTCAGCACCTCAGACTCTCCTTTGAAGGGAAGCAGCAATATTCACTCTCCTCGAGGGCCGTTAATGAGAGCACGTTCTCTAGTTGCCCAGGTGGAAGCACAGCTCTACCAAAGCTGTTACAGGCAATGCAGGCACGGGTGGTCTTTAAATAAGAGGAAGAAATCAAAGATGGGTAGTGACCTGGTCAAATCAGCTGGGGAAGGAGATGTAAGGGGAAGGTGGGAGAGAGCAAGCACACTCAAGTGTTTCCATTTTCTTCCCCACGTCCACTGGATGGCAAACTAGCAGTGGCATAAGGTTCACAGACATTCTCAGTGTTGGCAAATATCACGTAGTAGGACCTGGCACCTACACTGCCAGAAAAAGTGCCATCAGCAAAAGAGAAAAGCAAGCTTCAATATGATGCATATCTATACGCTATTTATAGCCTCTCCCCTCACGCATACACACACTTGTATCCCAACAGTATTTTCTTGGCTGTACTTACCCCTGCTTTGCATTCACACAGCACGTACAGAAATCAATCGTTAAGTTAAACATGTAGACTTTCCTTCTTTAGTCCCAAAGTTAACTTGGAGGACACCTTGCTGGATGTGAGGTGAGCAAGGAGGGGAAAAAAACAGAGAATTCAGAAAGGGACAAGTTTTTTGCCATGAAGCCACTACATGAGCACATAACAGGTGCCCACAGCAGTAATTAAAAGAAGTCCTCGATTGAGCTGTTCTTCCATGACACACACCTCCAAGTTAAGACGAAGCTGCCAGGCTGTTATGCTGCCACATCCTCCCTTCCAGCCCACTCCCGTACCTTCTCCCCTCAGATGCCCTCAAAGATACAACTCAACCACCTTCAGGTAAGCTCAGTGTCCCAGTCCTTCCAGTGCCTCTTACCCAGAATGGCTCCTCAAGACTTTTTCCTGTACTTGTAGGTATTTTATGCCTTGTTGGCATGCTGCAGGCATGCTCAGTTCTCTTAAGAATCCTGCAGCTCTCTGGCCTCATACTAGGAGCCACTGCTTGCTGTCTGATGACAACATTAGGCCAGAACCTGGGAAGCTCTTTCTGAGGGCTGCAGAGCCCAGGACTGTAATATGGTTTTTAAGCCATATTGCTTTCACTAAGACCACGAGCCAAAGTTAAAACACAGCCTGTTTTCCAAACATCATTCCTACCAGGAGCTGCTACTATGGTTTAAGTCACCTGCCACAGGTAACTGGGGCGTGAGGAGGCCAGGACCCAGGGATGTGCCTAGTCCAGCTCTGCAGAAAGGATGCGCCTACAGACAGAGCTCAGCCTCCCTCCCAGAGTCCGAAATGGCACCAAAACCACAGCTGAATCATGTCTCATTTCAGATTTTCAGTCACTAGATCACAAGACAAAGGCACAAGGGCACAATAATAATTGGCAGTCCAGCCTGCTCTGGATTTTTTGAACTACCTTGGAAAGCTACCGCAAGTGCTTTAGAAAAAAACCCTCCCAATAAAGCTGAAGAGCTGCGTTTTAATATTGTGTGCATCACAGTCTGGCTCATAGCAGGTCACCAGCCTTGACAGAACCTGGTTAGAAGGGGGAAGCCTTTCTAGTGGCCCAGAAGCCTATAAAAATGAAAAAGGAGAATCGCAATTGCGTAGAAACAAGACACACAGAGCACTAACAAACTGACTGCAAATAGCTCTCAAGCGATAAATAAGCCACAGGCAGACTTGATTTTTATGAAGAAATTGCTAATAGCTTAGTGCAGACAAAGAAATAGCTTCTGGGGCCAAACCAGGACTACTCAAATACACCACAGCTTGTAAAAACTTGTGGAGCAGTGCTCAGACCTGCTGCTGAGCACAGGATGATTCAGTCCCTGCCACATCCTCCTCTTTACAGCTTTAAAGTACCATCTGAGCACCGCTCTCTTCCCTTCCTGATGTTCTCAGATCCTTGACCTGGTAATGGTATCACATCTGCTACATATCAGATCATCAGAAAGGCTCCCCCCCCCTTGCTTTCCCCCCATACACAGACTGGTGTGAACCCATCACGTTCCCTCGTGCTGCACGACACAGTGCTGGCTGTGAGAGCTGAAAGCCGTCAGGCTGTAACTCAAACAAATCCGATTTAATCACCCTTATCAGAAGGGGCAATAAAATCAGCAAAACAGAGGCTACAAAAGCACAGGCCAGGGCAGTGTTTGGTAATGGGCACAGAAAGCTGACACCTCCAGAGAGCTGTTTTCCTGTGGAGATCCCACCCTGCAGAGGACATCAGGGTACTGAAGATCACACTGGGGCATTACTGAAGATCAGTGTCTGGGCAGGTTCTCTGCTGCTTTTTTCAGACCTAAAGAAATGTTATTTCCTGAACTCTGCCTCTGGAAGACAGGTAAGACACAAAGAGCATTATGTTCCAGAATCCCCTGCAGCTCCTAAATTTTGGAAAAGCAGTCACAAGACCACTGCTGATAGCCTAACACCACACCAGCCAGATGCTTAACAGGTGCAGTGATGTCCAAACAAAACAGAGACAGATCCAGACACTGCAGAGCTGACAGCAACAGCAGGTTGATTTTTATCAGCACCCCTCCCCAGCCCAGAACTGAACGCTTGCACAGGCAGGAGGCTGGAGACGAGGGTTTCCTGAGACCTGGACCCCACTTCAGAGGCCAAAACAGTCCTGGCTGCTCAGAGAAGCAAAGCGAGGCAGTAAGCACCTATCCTATACACATGTAGCAGTTTAAGGGTGCAGGACTCATGCTTGTGCTATCTGGAAGAGCACCCTGATTTCCCCTCCAGCATCGGCACATGCATATCCCACAGCTGGCCCTCCTCTCCCTGTGCAGCAAGCCACCCCCAGCCCCAGATCCTCAATCAGCTGGCTCAATGGCACAGTACCCCAACAGGAACAGTCCTCAGCAGATTTCCTGCCTCGGGCTGCCCATACTTTCTGCACCGGACTTGTGATGAGCTGGGGATTTCTCTAGTTAAGGTCAGCGCCAGAGGAACCACCTGTAGTCCTTGGCCAGTTAAAGAAGAACCACTGCCCTCGCATGACTCACCTTCCCAGTGCAGAGAAGCCTGAGAAGTTTTTAGGGGAGCAGCATTTTGCAGGATGAGGAGCGCGCAGACAGATAGCGAACTTCCTGAAACACACCCTGTAACTGTCTGTTAGTCACAACAGCTGCTGAACCCTGACCTCTCTCCAGCGAGCATGACGCAAAACAAAGCTCCACTTACCAATCTTGACACTGGCAGCAAACATCAGACAGCGATGGAAAAATAAGGGTTGGAAAAGACCTCAGTAGGTCACCTAGCCCAGCTCAGTGCCTCGTGGAAGAGTCAGCGCTGTATTATCCCTGTCAGGCACCTGTCTAACCTATTCTGAAAGGCCTCTGGTGATAAAAGCAACATACTCTAGGCCTTTGCTATTTATATCACAATTTTGGGCACTACTTGAAGAATGGAAGGCACAGAGGGGGATAGCTGCATAATAGCTGAACTTTGCATTAGAGAAGTGTTGCTGGACCAGGGTGAAGCTGCTGAATAGATAAGCGTCTCTCAGCCATATCTCAGTGCAAAACGTAAGGGCAGGACCACCAGCAAGGTAACAAGGGCATGAGAGCAGAGTGCCCCAACCTATCTGGCCAGGCCACCTAGCAGGGTTGTGACATCTGGCAGAGCTGGCGGGGACCGACCCTCCTATGCTGAGCAAGGCACAGGTACAGCCCTCAGCGCCAGCTCCTGCAGCCGCCGCCTCCCACAGAAGCTGGTCTGACGTTGTTCTCAGGGATTAACAAACAGATAAATAAAAAATAAAGCTGTGTTCTCAGCTGCACAGGAGGGGATGTTTCAGCAAGATGAGGGTCTGGAAATATTTACACAAACACGTGCACTTTTTTTTAAAGAACAGTGGAAACGCTTTGCACAAAATCCCATTAGCAAATAACAGGATTTCTGGGAGCACCATCTGTGCACCACATTGAACACTCACCCCAGAGTGCAGAGACTAAAGCACGATGCATATGGAAACCAAGACAAAAGAATATACAATAATGCTCAAAGGCAGGGAGAGCACATGTAAGGTGGGGCAAGAGCCAGAAGCGACCTTTTCCTCTCCATCCTCACAATACCCACATCCCATTCTTTTCACAGCCTCCCCGCAACAATTCCTGAGGCATCTCACATCCCTTCTGTGCCCACTGTAAGGCCCCATGATGTTATCACAGAAGTGGAAAAAGTTTTGTCATGAATGAGAATCAGCTAGTAAATCAAAACTGTTCGGTGCAAGGTGGGATAGAGGTCTAATACTGAAGCAAGCTAGAAAACACTTTTTTTTCCCCTCAGGTGTTTTTCAAGCAGGTCTCCCATATTTTTAACCAAGATGTTACCTGAAAAGGGCTCTGCCTAATCTCTGTGGTTCTTCAGCTCTGGCTCAGCAGAAAGGGCCCCGGAAGAAGTCCAGGAGAAGCCACACAGGGGTAAATCTGGAAGAAAGCAAAGGAATATTTGGTCTGAGCGGGTTTTGGATAAACAACTTTGCAAATCAGCAGCTTGAAGCAGCAATCTTCAGAGACTCTCAAGGACCCCTTTTCCTCTTCACTTCCAAATGTCTCTTTGTCTACCATGCCAAGGGCTCTTCAACAGCATCCTCCAAAACAGCTATTACAGCAATTACTGCAATTAATTGATTTGCATATCCCCAAAGCCCCATCATTAGTGCAACACAGCCAAGCGTGTTAGTGTTTAATAATATCAGTCAACAATTATTCGTAACATCCCATCCCAGCAGACCTAAATATAGAGACAAGCATTCATGCGAAAACAAAAAGGAGGGATAAAAAAAACAGCAGCTAAACAAAAGAATTAATTTAGAGCAGAATTAGGATCATAGAAACAAGTGAGACTAACGACATGGTCAGATGTCTTGCTCCCAACTCATGCATGACTCTCCTAACCTTCCTACAGTCAGTTACTTAGCTAGCTCTAACTAACGTCATTTTTTTGCTTGCAGTAAATAGCCAGCAAGCCACAATGAGCACATACACAGCGGAGCAGAAATGACAAGAGACAACTTTCACAGCCTGTTGGCCCCACTTCAGGAAAGCACTTCAGCACGGGCTTGAGATGGTCTCCATTCAGGACAACACTCAAGCACATGCTGAAATCCAAGTACATGCTTCAATACAGATCCTCCTCAGTCCAGGCGCTAATAAATGAGAATGGCTGCTAATCCACGTGAGGTTAAGTTCCTCTCCCTCACCCAAATGCCCAGGCGTTGCCTTCCCAGCTGCACTGCTGCAGCATCGCACGGCGAGGCGGGGGAATCCCAGACAAAATCTTCCCCTGGTAAGAAACCTGCTCAGGGCAGAAGCCCCAGTCACATCCCGGGGAAACACAAGGCTGCAACAACCAGCCCTCGAAGGGCTATCACGTGGAAATGATCGATGGGTTTCCAACGGCACAACGTCCCTGGAAAAGGACTGCTGTAGGTTTAAAACACAGGCACCACTCCCCATACAACTACGGCTAAAAAGGGACTCCATTTCCTCCCCTTTTTTTGTCAGCTGCAGAGCTGCTCAAAAGTTTTTTTTTTGGTTTTTTTGTCATGGTTTGCACTGACAGGAATTTTTACAGGCGAGGGAAGGGAAGGAGGAAAACAGAATGCATTTGGTTCCAGTTTTCCAGGCGTTTTTAGCAATACAAGCTGCACCTCTTAGGGACCATATGCTCTTCACTAATCTCCGGGTTCAGAGCCAAAGCCCATTTGCTTGACATGTAAACCCTTCAGGACATGAGCTGCCTTTTCGTGCTGGGACTGGATAGTGCCTCACACAAACACTGGAGCCCAGAGGTACCGTCCGAATGGAAATAGCATGCAATAATCCAGCTCAATGGCAAAACGAATATCTTCAGGGAGTTTTGGATCAAGGCTGCTCTTCTTACCCAGGCTGAACTCCCACCAGAGCTGGGGGAGCTGAGGGGCTAGGCGAGGAAGCCCCGGCCCCCACAAGTCCATCTGAAGTGCTCACACCATTCAAGTTATTCAGATCCTGATGGAGTCCAAGATCTGGACTGAAAGATTCACAGTGCATTATCAATGTATTTCAAACAATCCCGAACTAAACTCATTGCTGCTCTAATTTGCACTGGTAAAAGCGCTAGGGGGCTGGACATCCTAAAGCTACCATTAAGCAGCCCTTGGTGGTGTGGCTCGGCCTCTTCAGAAGCCTTCAGCTTCCAAGGGCAGGGAAGTGTCCCAGATGCAGAAGATCTCTCTTCTTAGCACTGCTTAATATTAAAATAAATCATCCCCACTGCCGTCCCATAGCACCAGGGTCAGTCAGGAAGCAGTTGACCTGCCCAACCAAGAAACGTCTTCCACGTGGTTCGTGCTGCAGCCCCAGGCCTGCCCAATCTGTCCAGAAACACACTATTATAAAGAGGCCTGCTGTCAGCTCTGCTCCTTAGCAGCCTTTTGAAAGACAGAAATCCATTGTAGCAACATTGCCTCTCAGAAAAAAGGTTAATTGTGTGCAAAATTAAGAAGTTGGGGGGGGAGCAAGAACACATGAGGTTAAGCAAACACCAGAACATTTTTCAAATTAGTCCCAACGTTTGTTGCTTGTTTTTCCCCCCCTACTTAATTCTCACAATCATATTCATGGATTTGCGTTTTTGCCGTGCTAGTAGACTCACAAACTCTGGGCTTTAATTGAAACCAGAACTTTGCTCACAAGACAAGCGATTCAGTGAGACAACCACATCTAACCGAGCCACAGCTCAAAGGAGCCAAAACCCACGGAACTGATACAAACCTGCCACATTTCACACATCAAGAGGGAGACAGGATCACCCTGGTCTGATCTCCCGTCCCTGTGAAGCAGCACCTAGCACGTACGCATTTCCCAGTCCTGCAGCCCTCATCTTGTCAGGGGGCCTCCTCCCCTCCTGCACAGACAGGAGCTGATCCACAGCCACACAATCTCCACCAGCTTCAGTGGCAAGAGGAGGTTTTTGCAAGAAGCCAGCGATTACCAGATCTCCCCACAGCCACAGGCAGACCATCCAAATATCTCCACTCCCCTCTCGGCAGCCAAACAGAGGCCAAATTTCAAACAGCGGCCTAGCACGATAACAACCAGATTTCCACTCACACTCCCAGTTGTGTACAGAAATAGCATTGCTTTAAATAATATCCTAACCTTCTAGCGGAGCCTGCTCCACTCCACATCCCAGAAACCATCAGACCATACGTGCATTTTCAAGTTTGATGGTTTTGTATACTTAGGAACCCTTTTTTACTTGGTATCCAGCTCTGGTTGTGGGGCTCCTTCAGTCTGCTCCACCAGCCCGGCCAGCAGATCTGAAGAATTCAGCACCAAAACAACTGAAAACGTAAGCTGATGACTAAACATATGAATTAGTACAAATGGCTTATTCAAAGTATCATTTCTAAATTGTTGCACGTATGAGGCAAGTTTTAACTTGGTTTTCTTGGTTTAAGTACCAGGAAAGCATGCGAACGCTGGTGTCATGCAGCCATGGGCAGTTGATTTCCAAACAGTGATGTTGCTTTCAGGAATTCACACGTGGGCCAGGAACTGCAGTGTTTTTCTAGGACCCATAATCAAAAAGGACAGGCAGCACAAAGCATCATAGCTTTCCACACGTCAGCTCACATTCTGATCAAATAAAGAGAAAGCATCTTGCTCTAGAATCCAAGGACACATTTTGTTTACTAAAGAAATTAGGCCAGGAGGGGTTCAACAGGTGCTTCCCACTCTCACAGACGCAGCAGGACAGCTGGCAGGGCAGTGTTATCTCCAGCCTTCACTTCTCACTCCATCCCAACCACCCTGCAGAGCCCAGGGCTGCGGCTCCAAAGCTGCTCAAAGCCATGAAGCTTCCTTAATCCTCACCCACCCCATCCCAAGGTCCCACAAACAGCTCCGCCAGCACAAACCATGGCACAGTGAATGGTCCAGAAACAGCAGAAGGCAGCGGGAAGCAAGGACCCGGCCATCAAGACAAACGTCCCCAAGACCATGGACATGGGGAAGGTGCTGCTCTGCCCCCACATCTCACCCTCTGGCACCGAGACGAGCTTCCAGCGCCTGTTTCCCTCAGCTTGGGCTCTGTCTATACCACAGCTGCACTACAGCTATATTCCACTGCTGTAAATCACACTAGCTGAAATCCCTTCAAAAGGACACCCAGCTTCCCAGCTCGGCGCCTGGAGCTTAAGTTAAGAGCAGCCACCAGCTACTGCCCGCAGACTAAACAAAACTTTTTATGCTGCCCAGTCTGGACCCCTAATTGGAGAGTCCATACAGCATGAAATCTGCCATACCTTTTTCTTTCACATCTTTCCCTGCCTCAACCAGTGCTGATTTAGGGGGGGCTATATCACATCTTGATGGTAGGAAGGAATAAAAGCAACGTCCCATTAGCAGCATCCTAAGCAGAAAAAGAAATTGCCTCTCGTTGGCCTTCTAACTTCCTACACTGCCTGGAAGCACACACAAAATGCTGGTAGGTGTGCCCCAGAAATGAACTGCACAAAGTATGAACAGGAAGCAAGAGAAAATGCAATTGCAGCAAACCACTTCAAAAAGGCCTCAGTTTTGCTCAGAATTGCTTGAAAGGAAATTTACCACTCACGGATGTTCATCCTTTACCTTTTACCCATAAAAAAAAAACCAGTAGCCCAATTTTCTCATTTTATTCTTGGGCAAAAAGGGCTTCTGGAAGCCAGGGTCTAAAAGCAAAACATAAATAGGAAATACAAATGCTTCTGTTGAACCATATTGGGATTCTTTGTAAAAATACCTAGCAGCTTTCACTGCCTCTGGAGAGCAACTGATAGATTTCAGGGGAAAACTAAAACATCAGTGCTATTTTGTGGAATAATGTGGAAGGGGAAATCCAAAATAGCTGTTGAAGCACACAATGCTGAAGACCTGAAGAGGGCACTTACCACGCCTGAGGCAAACATCTCCTATCTGCTGTAATTACAGCGAACAGTTATCAAGGACACCTCTCACTACATGCAAGAAAAACTGATGTAAACGTTTTATGTGGTTAATGCAGCTCTTTTAGTAAACGTAGCAAAACACTGACATTGTGCCATCTGAGATGATATCAGCAAACAGGCATTTTTCTCAGAAAGTGCATGCACAGAAAACTGAGGATATGAAACACTTTCCAGCTTCTTTCCATCTTGCTCTTAAGCACAGCCATTAAACAAGAAACTTCAAACAAACCAAAACACTCAGTGAAAAGGATAAGGCTGCATACGCAAGATATCACATTGACGGAGCGAAGTAATGTCCTGAAAGGAGCACGGAAGAGTTCAGCCCACAAACCTTACTGGATTTCAGAGCCAAATTCCTCCCGGGTGCAGGGCTGGGGATGTTGTGAGGTCGCTGAGTCCCACCGCCCGCCCCAGCAGAGAGCTCAGGCCAGGAGGGACCTGCGCTCCCCTGCTCCAGCAAAGGCCGGCTCCTGCCCGCGCAGAGCTGCCACCTCGTGCTGCCCACATCTGCTCAGCAGGACGAAGCCACGGCACACGCAGATCTTGCCACCTAATTTCATCCGTCGCAGCCAAAATGATTATCTGGGGGCTGGACTTCCTCCTTTACAGTCCCAGATCTTGCTTTCAGAGGTGGGGGGAAAAAGCCTTTGACTCGTCTAGTGCCTTTGTAAAGGACTCAGTGTTAGCATCTGACCCAGCAAGACAAAGATACAGTAACTTAAGGACCTTTGGAGACCATCTGGCCCAATCCCCTGCTCAACGCAGCAGTAAATAAATAGCAGCATGTCTCCTCTGCTTGTGCAGCCAAAGGCACAGGTGGGCAACACATGAGGAGCGGGGAAACAAGCAAGAGACCTCAACATCAGGAAAATCTCTCCCGCTCTGAAAAACGCCATGGAAAACCATCTCCTACCTGAGGAGACGCTGCTAAGCCACACGTTGCTCTAACCAACCATTTCAACTCCCTGACCTCCCACTCCAGAGCCTGGGAGGTTCTCCTCTCCCCACAGCACAGGACACAGCATAAGGGAAAAAAAGTTACCTCAGGATTCAGGGTAAGCAAAACTCACGCAGTGACTGAAGATGCTGAAACCGAATCTTGTGCCTGGGCCCACAAAGTCCAACACTGAAAGCCTAGAGTCCTGCCCACCAGCTAGCACTGCTGCAGGAAGCACCTTGGCACTCCTGCTCTTGTCACGACCACGCCAGCTCGGAGTCGAGGCCTAGCGACATTTTGAGTTACACCCACGTAGCTAAGGGAGCGCTTTTACAGCAACCCCATCGCATGCTGCAGGCATTTGCAGGCACGCCGGTTCCTTCTGCATCAGCGCAAATTTGCACTGGTGTGGTTTTCTATCTTCGGGTGCAAGTTTGCACAAATGCCATTGGTGTTACACACCCATGCGCGTATATTGATGCACATACAGTTCAAGGGCAAACATGAGCCTAGGCAAATGGGCTGGAGCTCCTGTGTGAGAGGAGGGCCAAGGAAATACAACTCTGGGACACGTTTGAAAGAGACTCTCCCTGAACAGCAGGCTCTAGCCCTCAAGCCCTAGCCACAGAAACATTTAGATATATAAATACACAGTACATAAACTACCTCCACTTCTACACAGCTGTCTGTAAAAAGGAGAATGTACAGACTACCTTAAGTCTAACTTTTACCCCTCCCTTACAAGGGCTGCTGGCATTACAATCCATATTGCATGCCTTGTAAAACAGTCCCATCCCAGCAAGGGCCTGCGGTTTAACAGAACGATTCAATAGGCAGCATATTAAAAAAAAAAAAAAAAAACACCTTTATTTGCCCCATGTGGCCAGCCTGAGAAGAGCTGGATGGCTGCAAGAGCAGACAGAAGCCTCAGAGGTGTGTCACCACTATGCGCTAGTCTCGGATAAAGAAAATACTGCAAAGCCTCGATTTAACTGAGCAAATTCACCTGTTTTGTGCTCTGAACTTGATGCAAGAAGCAGAAAGAAATTGTGCTACCCCTTTCCAACTCCAACAAATAACCTTACCCCGTGCTTTCTCCTGACTGCAATAGTTACGAGCTGTTTTCTCTCTGGCCCTTTATTTCATCTCATCATACCAAAAGCAGAGACAGGCCTGGAAATAAAACTGCAGCCACCAGTTTCATTCATAAATCTGGCGGAACGCTTGCACAGTAAAGTGAACTATTGTGGTTATTTCTCACAGTTTACCACCTTGTAGCCAGAAAGTATTGTTTTTATTGCTATTGTGAGAACAAGAGCAGGGAAAAAATAATCTTGAGCTTCCCTTCCCCTCCCCACTCCGAATCAAATATAATGGAAAAAAAAACAGGCGGATGTCAGATTCTCAAGGGTTTTTTTGAGCTATCTACAGGAGCTCAGTCTGGTGCTGCAGGTTTCTGAGTCTGAATTTTATCAATGGGTTGTGTTGGGTGCATTTTAAAGGACAGCAGGTGTTAGAACAATGAACCCAGGCAGCCTTTACATCTGGGCTACAAAAGCTATCTCAGTGTTTACAAGAAACAGGATAATCAAGAAAACATCCTGCCACAGCCATCTAAAAACTACAGCCCCTTGTTATTCATTTTTCTCTCACACTGTACAGATTATTTATAGCTCAAGAAGTTGAACCATGAGGAGGAAAAAAGTTTCACACTCATTTCCATGCAGAAGTGACGCACGTGCAACGTGAAAGGGACTGGCCACCGGGCACTCAGTTCACATTGTTCCCTCAGCTCTAGGTAGGATATTAACCCTTGAGCTCTTGCTGTGACTAATGAATTAGCTGGGCATAAGTTGTTTTTGCTTCATTCATACAGCTGTATCAGCTGAACCTCTCTTGCTAACTCGTTCTGGGACACTCCAGATGGAAATTCAGTCATCACATACTGAATATAATGTCCCTAGAGCCTAAACACAAAGAGATGGGCAATTATGGGGGAGGGATCATGGAAATTGCTTATCCATCTTAGCCGTCAGCAATTGTGTTTGCATCCTTGTGGCCAGCAGAGTAAGAGAGGCTGACTGCTTAGAGGGGACATAGAGGGTCCTCCCACTACACCCTCTAGAGGAATCTCCTTCCCTCCACAGGTGGCACTGGCTGCCCAGCCTTCAGGGTCAGAAATGTGAAAGCACGGCGCATCAAGCACATCTGCAGAACCTAAGGTTGCTACCAAATTTCAGCTGCTGATGGTTTGTGGCTCCCTACAAGAAATCACAGTTTGCAGCTGACATTGTTTGTTCTGCTTTCTTCTTACTTTTCAGCACAACCCATTCAAATGAAGTAGGATGCATCCAATTTAGTAAAAGACTTTTTAATTCAAATTAGAAGTTAGTTTTCATTAAAGATGCACCAAAATGAGACCTCTAGAACATTGCTCCCCATTCTCAACAATGAGTTGGGAAGCTCCAAGGTATTTCCACTTTCCAGATTAATGTTTCGTGACTCAGGTCATCCTTACAGCTAACAAAATTAAGTATTCCCTCCCTTTATATCCTCCTTTCCCCTTGCATCTTCCCTGCTTTAACAGAGTTCACTTCCGGAATTTTTCAAAATATGCTAGCTAGAGAGGCCTCCCCACCAAGAAACCTGGAGAAGTGAGAACTGAGCTGCCCGGCCTCCCAAGGAGTTTGACTTCCTTATTTCTGAGATGAAGAGGATTAACTCAACAGGTGCTTTACTGGAGAGTGGGAGGGACAGCAAAACAAAACACAATGAAACAACAGCCTACGTGCACGAACAACAGATGAACTCCTCTTCTGGGTGAGGAACTGCTAAAGCAGATGGCTAATAACCCCTTCTCCTTTAGACCCATGTCACTCTCAGTTGCTGGCTTTAAAGACATCGAGTCCCAGAGCCCAGATGCTTCCCTTCAATCAGACGGTGTGTCTGGAACTGGATCTTAGTAGTCCAGATGTGACCCCTGAAAGCTTGAGATGCCTCCTCTGCCCTTTAATCATGGTCTTCTCTACCCTGGTCACCCTCTGAAACACCAGCTCCCCAGCTGGACTGCAAAGGCACTTTAGTCATATGCACAATTTCTTGCCCTAGATGACTTTCCAACAGTCTCTCCCTCTTATGAATTGAGTAGAACACCTGAAGCCAAGACCGCTGCCCCACAAACTCATGGTAATGCCTCACTGCAGATACACATAATTACTTAATTCCCTCAACTGGGTAAAACAGCTATTTTTTTTTCCCCATGAACAGGAAGACCAAACATCAAACAGCACGCCTATGAACTGACCACATAATAGACCAGCATCTTTGACCCTTTTCTCCCTCCTTTCATTGAAAGCAAGCAGCCTTTTACTGCCCCGAGTTCTCGCTAAGCCAGGGCTCTATGGGAGGCCAGTCACACCAAATCTCCTGCCTATTTAAGACGGCATGAGACACGCTGACTCAGGTCAACTACAATCCCATGGACAATAACTGCAATTGAAAGGAAAAGATAATGGCTCATGCAATTGAAAGGAATAGATACTGGCTCTTTCTCCTTATTTGTTAAAACCATGAGAATTTTTGAAGTTTTCCGTGATGAATGTGCAGACACATCTAGTGTTAGAAGTCAAACTTTTTGGCCTTTTTTCATCAGAATCGTAAATTTGTTTTTAGCTCCAGAAGACATCTCAGAACTTGGGCTTGGGCTTTTCTCCTTTGGTGAAAAAACAATGAGGAAAGGAAAGGTATGCTAAGAATTAGGGGAGGAGAATAAAGCCAGAGATGCAAAACAAAAAGTGAAACGACGACAAGTAGCAGATCAAATATATTTCCACTTGCCCTTGCTAGTGCTTTCAAAATACCAATAAACTTCACCTCCCCCCTAAATTGAAATGCTCCAAGGAAAGCTTTTGATTTAAAGAGAACAAAAAAAAAATTTAGAAAATTGAACTCTCAGCTTGCTCTCCGAGTCCCAATATGGCCTTTTTGTGAGGATTTCCATCCACAAATCCTGTGGTGGCTCTTTCCACTTCTCCCTTCCCCTGAGGTACTCTCGCTCCACGATTACCCCACAGCAGCCCACGGCACTTGTGTGCATGGTCAAAGGGCAACCTCACGGGATGGTGGACTGGCTCTGAAGCCACCAGGCCAGGAGAGCAACGCAGCAACGGGTACACGGCAGCGCCCAGGGGCTGCCACTCGATTAAAGAGACCTCCATCTTGTATTGGCTCCTTTACATTGAAAGGGCAAAATGGCAACAAAACAGCCCAAAAACCCCTTCTGCAGCCAGGGAGGATGCCCCTCGTCAAGCGCTGCAGGGATCACTCCATGCTTATCCTCTGACAACAGCCCTTCAGGCCCAAGACTGCTATGGAAAGGTGGTTCAGGAATGGCCCTGAGCATCACAGAAATCCTCACCTGCACAGAGGCACCACAGGACAAGCCAACATACCTCAGCACTTCTCCTCGCAGCGCCAAGAGGGCCAGGAAGATTGCCTGAAGCCATCTTATGTCCCTTCTGCCTGCAGCTACAAGTTTGCAGCAGCTAGGTGCCTTGCCCAGCTTGGGAACCAAGGACCTCTTTCCTGGGGCCTCCAAACCATCTCCCACAAGTGTGGCCACCAGAAAATACCAACTGTCTGACATTTTCTCCGCACAAGCCTTTTGAATGTGGCTAAACAAAAGCTCACTGGAAAACACACAACTAACGTGACACAGCCTATCCGGACGCCAGAGCTTTCCACGAACAAGCCACCCAGCCGCACAACCCTTCCCGTCTGCAAGTCCCTTCTCATGCCTCAGAGTGCTCACATGGACAGAAATGGGAGCGGGACCAGGTGACCCAGGACAGAACAAGGCCACTTCAGTCCAGCATCACTGGAAGAGCTTCAGAAAGTGCCTGAACATCCTACCCACAAGGCCCCAAAACTGCTCACAGCATTTTCCTCGCAAACCACCAACATTTGGACTTTCAGCTGCAAAAAATATCACTAAGGCAGCTGCTAAAAATTACACTTATGTAAGTCACAGAGACCAAGAGACATGTACAAACTGTCACTACCTCCTAAATCCCCTTTCAGCTCTTCTGAAGGCCTACACAACAAGCAGAGTTTTCCTTCCTACAGTGGCACAGATAAACCTACTGCCATTCTTGCCTCTCCATAAATTTTTATCAGAAAAAAGTAATGGATATTCACCATGACTATTTCAGAAATCCAAGAATAAGCAAAAGTGAAAGAGTGTGATGTACAAGGTTAATATCCAACAGACACTTTGGCTCACAATAAACTAAATATTACACACCAAATAAAAAGACTGAAAAAATGAAAGCATGCAAGATTTTCTGAGCTCTCAATAAGGGTTGTGAAAAATTTCCTTCTGATAGAAAACCACAGCAAAGCGCTTCGGACAGAGTGGGACAAAACTAGGTTGACAACTGCATTGGCAACCATTGTCCCAGGATGGGTTTGACCCCATTTACTTCCTTTCATTTTGACAAAGGTGAGCAAATAAATAAGAGCAGCAGATTGTGGCTTTGTAGGTTCTTATTTAACCTTTACATCGGAGAGAAATGTATACAATATTTTTAATTGCTGGCTGTTGAGTGTATAAAGTGAGTAAACAGAGGATCTGTGTATTTTAAAAGAATTGAAATGGGTCTGGTCAGAATTGCCATTTCACATTTGATATTGAATACATCTTCATATTACACAACCAAAAGAAATGCTACTGATTTCCAATACTTGTTTTCCAGAATTATATAGAAATGACCTTTATCCTCCTAAGTGATTAAAGCTTGACACAGGGTTTGCATTAATTTATTAAAAATTTGCTAGCTGAAGCCAAATGTTAAAGCCAACTAGTTTTCTAAAACCTCTGCTAACAAATTACTTGGATAATCGCCAGAAGCCTGAGTCCAATCCCTTCTTCTAATTTCTTTCTCACCAAAAAACATCTGGTGTATGTTAATTGTCAATATGTACTGACTGCAAGATTTATTCTAGTAGACAACTTCAAGAACAGCATCGCAGATAATTAGAAGGCTGAATGCTGATGAACAATTGTCAATACAGAATAAAATCAATACACTACCAGATGTTTCCTAATGATAGAGAGCTGACACTGTTTGAACTGGCTCTTTTGAAAGCTTTAATTTTATTGAACAACATTATTTCATGAGAGATGATTTGGGGTTTTACTTTTCAACAAAGAGAGAAGTGGAGTGTGGCATGGCATTTAATATCTGGCTGAGATTTAAAACATACACTCCTTATGAAGTATGACATTTTATACCTGAAACCACAGGAACATTTCCCACATTTAAGTGATAGAGGAAAATTCTTCAAATTAGATTTGAACTTTATACCTTCTAATTCTGCTCCTGTCCTCCTCTTCCGTGTACCATGCTCAGGCCTGATGAACATGCTGGTGCTATATCAAAGTCTAATAGACCTGACTACTGAAAAATCCCCTTCACTTAGCCTTGAAGTAAGCAGCAAACCTCCTGTAGATCATGGTAGTTAATGTTAACTGGCAAATAGCTCAGAGACTCATCACACAACTAAATGAACTGGTCAGCACAGCCCTACTGGCAGCGCCATTCCTCCCCAATATCAGAGCACGCAAGGATGTGAGCTGGAAGTCAGCTCTGGAGCCGTAGCGTGGCCATAAGCCCCCGAGCCTGCAGTGAAAAGCCGCCTGGAGCTCCTCTACACACTAACTCAAGCCTGAAGGGAATCCAAACAGCTACCTGCAAGGAAGCCTACAGCAATGGCTCCCCAGGCTTGTCCGCCAGAGATCCCACTTCCCCCTGCGCTGAACACACAAGATCACCGTGCAGCTGAATTGCAACCAGGTCCCCGACTGAGGACGATCCCTACCAGACACACAGACCTGCTGCATGTGCGGTCACAGCCGTCTCTTGCAGGGGGGCTCCTCCAGGATGAGAAGGTCACCAGCACTCTGGGATAGGGCCTCGGAAGGCAACTGCTCAGTCCAAGGCGTTCATTCTTTAAAACCCCAGCCTCGCCCAGCGCTTTAGCAGCATGCAGACGGGCCCCTTCGACGACCCCTACATTGGCAAGAAATGCCCCTTAGACCCGATCCGATCCCACGCTGTACTGCAAGCCAAACAAATGCAATACCTGCGCTGCTATTTGGGGTTACGTACTGATAAACACTGTCATAGCCTCGAGAAAACCTTGCAAGTCTCCCAGCCCAAAGGAACAAGTGAATTCAGCCAAAGAGCCCTCTCACCCCTCGCATCGCTCGGTCTGCCCCGAATGCTGACCAGCAGCAAGGAGGCACCGACACCACCTCCCTGGTGCCACACAAACATTTCGTGCCATGCCCCAAGCCTCCGCAGCAAAGTGAGCAGCGGGACACCAAGGGGGGCCCAAAGCCTCCGATCATCCATCCCACATGGTGGAGAAAGCCCTGACCCAGCCTTTGCATGCTCTTTGGGGCAGCAACGTGCAAAAAAAAGCACTCCTCCCTCAGTACTGCGCCTTGAGGCACAATCCAGACTTTTGCAAGTGCTTTGAAATATGAGTTGCAAAGGCATAACATTTTTTCTATTAAGTTCCTTGCTTTACTTTAAGCCTCTACTCAATAAGGGACAGGTGCAGTAAGCTCTTTGCCAGGGACCTGAATTTAGAGGAACAAGGCCCTCCAGTTTTATAAGTTATCCTCCTGTAAGCTCACTACTCACCTATTAAGCCTGTAATAAAAGGCTTTTTTGAAAAAATGATGGCACCTAGTTTCCAAGGCAGCACAATTTTTAAGCTCGTGTTTGCAAGAGCCTAAGGAATTACTGATCCCAAAAGGAATGTGCTGTAGAAAGACCATCACCTATTCCTGCTGGATAGATTAAATAACAGCTTTATGTTTTAATGCAGCACAATCAGGACAAGAAGTCACCATCAATGCTATATGAAAATATACAATGTGTGGAATAACAACTACAAATCCCTTTAATCTCTGGTTGTAGCGAGAGGTATCAGCCTGCTGCCTGTAGGAATTGTTGGACACTCATGATCCTGAACTGGAAAGACTAAGACACTTCACAGTATTGACTGACTGTCAATGGTCTGCTGGACTTCAATTACAATTCAGTACGTGCCTAGATCTTTTCTGCGGAAACAGATCAGAGAGTAGGACCTCCCCTGCCCCAAAAGGCTCACGACCCACGCAACATTAAGGAAGCTCTGAAAGAGGCACAGAACACGAAAGCAGGGTGCGGTAGCTCCAGGGGAAGAGACTGCATGGGAGATGAAGGAAGGAAGGAAAACAAGAAGAAAGCTGGAGAAGGGGATGGAGAAAAGCAGAGACAGACCCCAGGAGAAGATGCAGCCACAGCAGAAAATATACCTCAGAGCAATCATTTGAGGATAGCACTGTCAGAACAGCCCAGGCAAACCTGTGCCATTTCACTTCAAATCTTTACTTGAAAGCCCAAGGATTCAACAGGAAACCTACAGAAAAACAGAACATCTCCACTCCTCAGTTCTTCTCATCACAAATGTGTATTTTCTTAGCCTAAACCAATTACTTATTCTCAATTGTACACTACTCCCATTTCGGCTACAAAGGAGGCTCCTTTCCCATAACAAAAATATCAACTCTGCTTATTTCATAACTGATTTTACTGCATGACTTTTCTCAAAGTGATTCATTCTTTTCAAGTTCCCTACCAGCTGATGAAAATGAAAAGCCCCTGAACTTCTGCAGACTCCCTGTATGCTCTCACCCACATCGCTTTTTGAGGCTCAATTTCCCATTCTTAAAAGGAAGATGCTTGGTTTCCTCCAACTTTTTTTTTTGGGGGNTTCCCATAACAAAAATATCAACTGGGGGGGGGGGGGAAGGGGCAAAACAAGCAATATGCATTATCTTTCATACAGCTTTTAGCAGAATAAAGACCATCCTGGCACTGAGGTGCTAAGAGGGCAATGAATTTACATGAACATAGTATTAACACCAGAGTGGTTGCCTTTCATACTACACAAACCTTGCTCCTACTGTGTGGATCACAAAAGGAAAGATTTTTTCTTCCTGTATCATGAGCTATACACAGGCTTCCTCACCTGAAACACGCTATCCACATCATTACGAGCAATCTTGTCACTCTCATTTCAACTCACTGAAAGAAAGCTTTGTGCTTTTTAATCTCAGACACACGCGATGGGTTGCTCAGCTATTAATTTTAGAAGCTATTTTTAGGCAACATGTTTTAGAGTACAAAAACTACAGTAATTTTCCATTAGGACTGATTGTTGAATTTATTTATTGAATCACAAGCGTTATTTCCTTTCTCTTGGAGATCTGGGAACTCAGCAAAAGAACAAAAGCTATCTTGAGGCTGATGGGAAAAGGTATATTGCTTAGTGGTTACAGCCAAATCAGTCCTTAAAACCACACACACTTATGGCAACAGTATTGCTGGGACTCTGTGGGTAAAACCCTTGGCTGAAAAAATAGTTCAGCAAAAAAGCACTGTCCCTATGCCCGCATTAATGGAAATAAAAACATGAGGTTCCCATTCGGACTATGGAGTTACCTTGGCTAAGGTATTCTATGAGAGCAAAATGCGAGCAAATTACTGCTGTAGAAACCCCCCTGACCTGCAGGTGGGTGAAAATCAGTGACATTGAAAGGAACCAGACAAATGTCTGATGGAACTGGCACCAGCATGAAGAATTGCTTTCAAATTAACACTACTAATTACAAGCTGATTTTACACCATCCTCTGATTAAAAAAAAAAAGAACAGGTACTCAGTTCATGTACTCCTAGTACCAAACCACCAATCCAACAGAACACCCAAGAAATCATGAGATTGGCGTAGCCATCACACAGACTGAAAAATAATACATCTTAGATGCTTTCTATTATGTTCTTGGTTCTTCAAGGCTTACATTTTCAAACTTTTCTCCAAAACCATGGGGGCTAGGAACTTTATTTCAAAAACACTATGGCCAAGATTCTCACCTAATTATATGAGCCAGGGCTTCAAGAAAAAAAGGCAAAGGAACACAGACACCCAGAGATTTATGGCAGAAAATGTGATCACTGGCAAACACTCATTGTCCCAAGCTTGCTTCTTTTTTCCTTCCCCACCCGCTCTGTGGAGGAGTGCATTTTTTCCCTAGAATGATGTGCTGTAATCCTGTCTTGCTAGCTTTTATTTTTCCCCTTTTAAAGGAGGCAGCCTTTAATGTTCTGTAATGGATGCTTCTTGTTCTGTATACATGCAATAAATTAAAACAGAATTATTTTTGAAGACTCCAGCTTCACCACCATGTAAGCAGCTAGCGGGGCTGCCAACGAGCCATTGTTTACAAGGAAATGAAACAGCTGTATAACCCTCACCACCAGCCTCTTGCAAAACCAGGGCTCCAAAATTCCGGGTGTGATTTTACAGGCTGCATTGCAACACGCTGCTGTTTCCCCCTCGCTGAGCAGGGGGCTCAGAAAAAAAAAGAAAAAAAGGAAGCCAGAAAAAATGAGCAAATCCTGCTGTGTGCGACTGAGTGCCAATAGGTGTGTGCTGGGTGTCTGGGACTGGAGACAAACGTACCCGGCCTGGCGCTCGCTTCCTAACAGCCCTCTGCTTGCAGATGTGCTTGATGAATGCTGCACGGAGATGAAACTGAAGAAGGAAATAAAAACACAAGACAGGTTTCCATCTGTTGTGAGGGGGAAAATGAAGAAAAAAAAAGTCATAAGTCAACAGAAAACCACTAGAGAAGCTTGCCTCGAAAGTCACTCAGGGGGAAAAAAAATGGAAAAAGGTGAATGCAACTGGAATGACCACTTGGGAGGGGAAAAAAGAAGGAAGGGGGGAAAAGGAGTGGAGAGGAAAAAGAAGAGGTGGAGCGGGGGGAGAAAAGGGGGGAAA